>CM057811.1:31377263-31872263 GCA_030067965.1 Latrodectus elegans | reverse complement strand
CATTACGTGGACATCTTTTATAGCTCCATATTGATAAATGGAATAGAAAATTAATCAAATTTATAAGAGTTTTACTCTTAAATGTTGTCAATTTGGAACTGCTTGGAATATGTTTTTAAAATATTAAAGATAATAAATAAAAAATTCTTCCTTTTATAAGTGTTATTTATAATATTAGCTGAAACCTATTAAATACATGAAATAAATTTTGTAAGCAAACTTTCATAAATCAACCATTTACTTTAGAATTTTCATATCATGTTTAATTAGTAATATTCCTCTCACATTTGTAAGAACTTAGAAAGCTAACCTATGGCAAATATTGCTACATAGGAAAATTTAACATTTTCCGAATTACATTTCACAGATTATAAAATTTCAAAATTTTTTTCTCCAATAATCATTCTCAAATTAAAAATTATATATCGGGTGTTATTTTTTAAAAAAAAGTTCAATTATTTTAAATTGAATACTGTAATTTTTAATTCATATAGTTTTCTATTATATTACTTAAATAAACAAAATAAAACAATTGTTGCACACATGTACTCAAATTTTATATCCCAAACAGAAAAATTTGGATTTAAACCTAAAAACACAATAGGATAAAATACGACAGTTTTTTTTTTCTTTTTTTCAATCAAAAAATATTCCTCAATTCTTCACATTAATCAAATAAACGGATGCTTTACGCAACAATTTAAAAACATACTAATTTTTTATTTTCTATTAGTGTGTAAAATTAAAAATTTAGTATAAGAAATTGCATATTTGCATCAAAATGTCATTTATTTTAATGTATCTATAAATTATAATAACAACTTTATATACTAGAATAATTAATGAATTGTTATGTAATATTGGTTTGAACCTAAACCTGTCAAAGAGCTATTATTAATCTGAGAAAATTGATACACACAATTCAAACTCGAAAGATTATAATATTAGTGACTGATATAGACATGAAGCAAACACATACGCATTTAATATTTAATAATTTTTTCTTGGTTTACGAGGATCTTGAATTAACTGGGCAAAAGAGAGATTGATTTCTATTGGAGTTTTATTAAAACTATCTTAATTAAAACAATTATTTGATTCATGGGATAAAAAAATAAAAATAGGCAATAAATACTTTATATTCTATATTATTTATGGTATGTCTAAATGACAGACTACAGTTACAAATGCTTATAAAATTATACGAGTTCAAATTGAATAATACAAAGGTAACAAATGAGATAAAAAATTATGAACAAATTACATTTACTAATAAGAATGAGATTTTGATTAACTTCTATATTTTTATAAGGTTTGTTAGATTTTGAAATTGGAGTACTTTTACAAATAAATTTTGTTATTTTTCTAGAATAATATCCAAAACAACACTAAAATTTTCAAGTTGTTAAAGTATCAAAACTCACGATTGATAACGTCAAGTTGTTATGTTTTTTAAACTCATAGCATACCACTTAATATCTATGATTAAACATCAAAATTTTAATTAATACAACATCATTCAGAGTGCATTAAAATTATAAGATACTAACTTAATGATTACAATTTATAAGAATTTTTAATGAGTAATTAATTAAAAAATTCAATTTGATATACTAATGAAAATTATAATTGATAAAAGTATCTTTAATAAATAAAGCTTATTACTAAATTCTTGTGATTAAAATTTTAATAGAAATAATAAGTAATTTTTAATATTTGCAAATAAGCCTTATTTATATATAAAAATCAAATTCTCATGCATGTAAGCAGAAAATATGTACTAAAAAAATATATATACATATAAATTCTATTTTTAAAACATTAAATTCAACAGTTATTACCCTTGGTGATAATTAATACAGTTTAAAATAAAAGTAACGGATATTTTACATAATTTATCTTCAGTCGACTGAGGAATGATTCATTTAGTCTAGAAAATCCAAGGTATTAAATTGCAATTTATTTAATTGTATCAAATTGTAATTTCTGACGTAATGTTTCAGAGAAAAAATTCTTTTCAGATGTATATCTGTTTTATTGCAATCAAATATTAAATAACAATGAGAAAAATAAAAAAAATATTTTATTTATTTATTTTTTTATAATATTTTTACTTATTTTTTGTACACATTTATTTATATATTATGTTAACTATTTTATTTAAAAACATTATGAATAGTTCAGTCATTTAAAAGATAATTCTGAATAGTTTTAATTTGGTTGAATACAAGCTTTTAAAATAAGAACAATATTGTAAGATCCGCAAAATTGGAAAAAATATCAGTCTTAATTTAAAATAAACGAGAGAAATATTCTCGAGAAGATACTTAACACACAATTTTATAATTCGTTCTTTTAAATTAAAATTTTAATAAGATATATTTAACTTTAAAATACTATTAATTTTCAATAAGTATTCATTACAATGAATACAAAATACCAAAGAAAATGAAATCCTTAAATGTGCAGTTATATGATTTTAAATAATTATTTCTGAGTTTTGATTATTTGTCTTTTTTTAGGTATTAACTGTTAAATTTTCATTTTCTATAATACAAATTTTATAGACAAATTTAAATATCAAATGTATCCAAATTTTGCATTTTTAAATGTGTAAAACATTACAATTAACTTTTTACTTCAATTTTCTATCTGAGTTAATTTTCAAGTTAAATCAAAGTAACAATAAAGTAAATTCGAGAATTTTTAAAAATTGGAAACCAGTAAAGAAAATAATTTTATAGTTTCACAAATGAGAGAAATCATATCAAATATTTATATCTTATTTATATCTTAAAATGGCTCACTATTTTAATTTATACATTTTAATTTTTTCCTTCATAAATAAGATAGATGCACTTCCTAAGCTACTCTGAAGGAAAACAATTATATAATTATGAATGACATTATGTAAGGTGATTGCAGATACGAAATGTACGTGAATGCAAGTGAATGAAATTCAAAGCAATTTCAATTCCAATTAATTTTTTGCTACAATCATAGACTTTCACAGTAATAAGATTATATGATACAAATGAGAAATTAAAAAAAAAACTGTTGTGCAAATATGACACTTATTATTAATGATGAACAAATGTAGAAAAATGTTTTGAGTTTATGGATCAGTGGATTAGTTAGGAACATGCAAATAAAGTTAAATGTTTTATAAATGGAAAGAGTATGGCTCTCATTTAACAATGGTATTCAGTTTGAGTTTGATTTGTTATGTATAAAAGTTAAAACGAATTCTAGTTTTTAAAAATAATAAATACTGCAGAAAAGCAAAACAATAATAAATAGGAAATGAAGCAATTTCACATTAATAACAAAGTTAATATAATATAAAAGTGATTCAGATTAAATTTGATAAAAAATATTTTACTTAATCTTTATTACTTATTAAAAATTTTTGAATATTAATTAGAATTGTGTAAAATAATTCTTTTTTATTTATAACTGCATTGCATTGATGGATTTCAAATAACTAACAAATACTTTAATAATAATTCTATGAAATGCTTTACATATTCTTTTTAATTTCTTACTAGTTTTTATTCTAAAATTAACAAATGTTTCAAAATTATTTTAATGAGATTTAGTTTTCATCAAATAAATAAAAATCTCTTCAGTCAAATTAGACTATAATACCTCAATCTACAACTTCAGTCAAATTAGCTTATAATATTTAAAAAATATTAAATAATAGTATTATTTATAAATTTTAGCATTCACAATATCCAATTTCAGAGGTTTCCTCGACTCAGGGGTGATTTTCAATATTAAATTTCAAAAAGATTAGCATTTGTTTTTAATATTGTATAGCTGTTGAGAAAGATTTAACAAAATTACATAGACCTATTTATATTTTTACGCGGAATTTATTTAATAAACCTAGAGTTAATGAAAAATGTCAAATTATAAATAACGAATTTATGTATTTTAAAAGTATCAAAACAGGTATCGAGTTGAATAGGGCATAAAAGGAAATATAGCCAAAAATATAAGGATACTTATTACTATTAGACCAATAAGTAGCCAAGTACCGATTATCAATCATATATGACAACCTCTCGCAAGATGATTTTGTATGACTCATCGATAACTCAAGAATGTTTGCTTTCAGGATAACGTTTTAGCAACAGTGTGAGATAAATGACACAGTTCAGTAATATTGAAAAGCAAGCCTCTTGCTATTGATTTAATATGTTATTTTGACACAAAGATAATTTTAACACCGATGTTTGTTCATTGCTTTTTTTATAATCAATGTAAATGAGTGCGCCCTAATAAACTTCTTCAAATGTATTAAATGAAGTATTGTTTAAAATTTTGAAATATAAAAAGTATAGCGCACTATTACTATAAATTTTCTTATTTTCTTTCATTAAACTTGAAAAATTGTATATATATATATTATATAGATTACTTTATACTTCAATGTATTTAGTTTTAAATGTTTTTCGTTTCTTAATTGCAAGCTTTTGTCGTTCATTTGAGTGCTTTTACATTAATAAATTACAATAGTTTTGCTGTGGTTAGTAAATTATAAAATCAAGCCTTTTCCATTTTTTATGACATTTTTTATTTTCGTTAAAGATTTTCCAAAAAAATGGATAATATTCTACTGATTAAAATAAGATAAAAATAACGACGTAATTTTTTTTAGTAAACCTGATAAATTAATCTAATTATTTATACAAAAGAACAACTGCTTCAAACTGCCTGTATAATATTTCTTGCGTTAAATAAAATTATATTTTGATCTATATGTAAGTCCAATAAAAAGTATCTCTAAAATATGTCTCTTATGGTAATATATAAATAACTTTTATTTTTGCATAAAATATAATTGTATTTTTATACATTTTTCTATATCAATCAATCACGCATGCATATATATATATATATGTTAAGAAACAAAATTGACCTAGAATGCTTGATATTTATTTGAAAATTCTTATATTACATATCTTTGGAAATAGTTTTCTTATTAAGAAGGCATTTGGTTTTTATTCATCTACGTACAACTACTTATTATATAGAGCTAACATCTAAAAGTTTTCTTCTTTAACATCCTACAAAAATGTTTCCAAATGATCCATTTTGAATGGAATTTTATTTGATTTAAGAATTCGTAAGTTTCATAAGTATCGTAAGCATTATGAGTTGGAACTAATTATCACATTTTTTGATAAACAGAATAGAGAAGATTTAAGGCTAATTATATCAAACTATGTAATGTACTTCATATGATTTAAGTTCTTATGGATTCATTCAAGATTACTTTCACTGATTAAATGTTTTTCCAGAAATCAATGCTTCTAGATTTTTCTGTGTTATGTAATGCGGAGTGTTACATGTAACTTAAAGAATGGAAATAGATATTTGCCTCTAGGAATTCATAACCAATTTATATGACAGCTGTTAGCTTGAAAATAATCTCAAATGTACTCCGTATTGTTTCATTCTTGATTACTCAAGGTGAAAATTTTAAAGTATAATTTAACTAAGTAAAATTAGGTATTTTAATGTTGAGAAAATATATGTGAAAAAATGTTTGCAACAATTAATATTTGCAACAAAATGAAGTTGTTTCCCAAGGACACCCATTTGTTATTTTTCCATTCATATTTTCACATTTCTTACGTATTGATGTGAAGAAAATTTAAAATATATTCATGTTTACATTAATATAAATATTCATAATCTCTTTCTCATCACAAATTATTATATTCGAGAGAGCCTTAATTGCTGATTTTCTTTTGAAGGAAACAAAATTACTTGTTGAGCTATAAATTTTTACTGTAATTTTATACCATTGTTATATGCATGTATGCAGTTTTTTGCTCTAATATATGGTACAAGTTAAATCAAGTACCCATTATTGACTTCATAGTTTTTTAATGTATTAATTCTACTTGTATCACTAAATTATTTAAACATATATTCAGTTAAAAATCTTGGAAGCAAATAAGAGGAAACTATGTTAAGAAATGCAGTTGCAGAAAACAAAATATTTTATGTAGCAAGCCCAATAATAGAAAATATCATTTTAACAATGATCAAAAACTACTGCATTTGAACATGTGTTTAAATATATGATGTTAAATTACATAATAAAGTGCAAATTTGGAATATTTTATTCCTAAACACATCCATCATTTAAAATGTTTTATACTATGGCAAACAACTAGGATAAAAAACAAAATTCACATAGCTCTTTATTTTAACACACTATCACTCATCACATTAGTTAAACACTGTAAAAGTATTCCTTCACATAGAACATCTTGAATCATTCAATACTTAATAACGAAGCATATTCAATGAGTAGAACATTCAGTTTAAAAAATAATATATTAATTTGATAGTGTATTTCCAGCATCTCAATATCCAAAATATTCAGCAGCATTTTTGCATGCTTAGATTTACAGAACGTTAACCAAAAAATGTTACACTTAGGTAAATCCAGTCTTCACACAATATCAACATATTATGATCTCCAAAAGTTTGCTAAATTTTACAACTTTTATAAAATGATCAAGACCTTTTTTTGCTATTAAAGTTTCGCTACTGGAGAAGGGTAATAACCTTATATTCCTGCACTTATTTTCACAACATTGATTAAAATGGCTAAGTTCACATACGAGAAGCAGTTAAGAAATTATCTTATTAAGTATGTTTGCTATACACAAGAAACAGAAGATTTCAGTAATTTGAATTAATGTTACTTTTATGACACATAACTATGCAAACATCAAATTATCATAATTTAGTTCTTTTGAAACATTTTTAAGCCTTAGTAAAAAAAACATTTTTTAAAAAATTTCTTTTTCGTAATAATTTTCAGTATATCAAACATTAAGCAAATGCTCCTTAAGTGATTTCTATACTGAGTAGTTAAATACAGTTTTCAATGAAATCAAAGTATTTACTAAAATATTTAAGACTTCTTATATAACAATTATGATTTTTAATGATGAATTTTAATTATTGGCTGAAATATTCCTATATTGTTTTAACTTAAAAACCTTCTTTTAATAGTTTATTAACATATTTCTATGTGTGATTTACTTTGTAATCTATATTAAAAACAATGTTTCATCCAAACTCTCTCGTAATTCAATCACTTGGACTCTCTTACATACATTCTTACATTATTCATCAGTTTTTTTTTTTAAAAAAAAAAAAAAAAAAAAAACATTTATTCATTATACAAGTATTTATTACAACTAAACTTTAATCTTTGCATTAAGGCAGGAAAGACAAATGAATCTATATATTAAAAAGTGTCGTTGTTTGTAGACTGTTCAATAAGGTTTTGTTTGTTATGTAAAAAACTTATTTTTCTTAACACTAATTTTGTAGAATCTACAATTCAAAGGGTATTTTAAAAGAATATAAAGGTAACCAAAGTTTTGATTATAATTTAAACAATTTCAGAAAATAAATTTAAAATGTTGAGAGATTTGTAAGTATTTTGATTTTTAAATATTACTAAAATATAGAACAAATATCCAGAGTGTCCTTTTTTATCTTTATTTATTTTTAATTTAGAAATTAATATCATTGAATATTCTACATATAAAAGTGATTTTCTTATTAGTTATGTAACCCAATGGCTCAATAGCTTTATGCTACTTCTGAAATTATCAGTAAAATATTGCGACATCTATTAGGACGGTGACCACTTTCCTCTCACTGGATTCTAAAGCTTTTGTATTGGGGTGTGTGTACATTAATCTGTGACTCCATTAAAATGTCACCAAAATTTTCCAAATTTGTTAGCTTAGGCTGTGTTGCGATTTGAATGAATTGGGACCATTTTAAAAATGGCTATATTTAATATCATAAAAATCGTGATGGAGTGTATCCAGATTATCATGATGGCGTGTATTCAAAATGATGAAATCATGATGAAAAGTGATAATGAAATCATGATGACGTGTATCCGAAATAGCATGATGACGTGTATCCGAAATAGCATGAAGACATGTATCCAGATTATAATTATTTAACAAATGTGTGGACTACATATTTAAAATGATAACATAGATAATTATTCATTACTTTTTTATTTATTCTTTTCCTTCATATGATTAGAAAAAAATAGCTCAGCATTTTTCTGAAATACAAAAACTAGTTCCTTCATATCACCTGCAAGTGTTTTTAAAAAAACATTAAAAAAGTTCCATTTCCAACATTTTCATTGTTATGCTATATGAACACAAAGATGGATAAATCTATGTACTCAAAGACGGATAAACTATCTTGCAAAATTACTCATTCACCATTTATGATCACTTGTCTAAAACTCTTACATGAAGAATGATATATAAACTAATGCTATATGTACATTGGATATTGAATCAAATTCCAATTACACTGATCCAAATCATCCTCTCATTTGGTTCTGAATAGATTTGATCGAACATGATTAAGAGGAAATATGAAGACCTACTACTGAAAGACATGATACTCTCTTCCTTAGATTAATATAGTATAATACTGAAACTAATTCGTTACAATGAACAGCCAAATTGATCTATATTTAATTAAGCTTTCTTGTATTGTGAAATTCTTTTTAAAACAATTATTTAAAAAAATATATGAAAGGATAGTTTTAATTACTCCAACCACTAACTAACAAATAAAATTGCAAATGTGATGGAATACAGGGAAAATGTTGAAAATCGATTGTTAAAATTTATTACTGAACACAGTTCACCACATTAAAATCAAATAATAAACGTGATAAAATTAAGATCAAATAATAAACGCGAAATTAATTTTAGGAATTTTCAAATAATTGCATACTATTAAAACTTGTTATGAATTAGTAGCTACAAAGCATGAATATTTAAGAAAAAAGGATATAAACTAATAAAAATAATCGTAATTCTCTTCTATAATTAATAAGCAATGATTAGAATTTATCAATACCTTAAAAACAGTATTTTTTAATGCAAAATAATATTTGACTTTCTAAGCTACCTATTGTTTGAATAAAATTAAATTAGCTTTACAATTTCTAACAATGATTGCGATTTAAACCAAACAATTTTTTTATTAAAGATTATACTTTTAAGTTCAAAAAAGTATATATTTGAAAATTTTATATAATATTGATTTTTAGATCACAGTATTAAACAGAAAATGACATGTGAAATAATCAATATATATCATTGAAGTGAATATCAAAATTAACATAAGTGAAAACCCCTCGCCAAAGTTTAGATATTTTTAAAAGTCTACCAAAATCATTTCGTTCACTTTCTCGCTAGGTTAATGTAAATTTTAATAATGCATATTTAAGTTGATTGTAATGTTTAAAGGCGCAATCTGAAAAAAAATCCCAAGTTTTCAAGGAAAATCAGATTAATATTAAGTTTAGTATCATATTGATAATAGTATTGAACAATTTTAACAACCAGCTTACAGTAAATCAATTTCTAAGAAAATATTTATTTTAGAACTAGAACACTTTATGAAAGAATGAAAGACTTTGGTTAAACATTTTCAAAATTGACTGAAGAATTTTAAATTCTTAAGTTGAAAAGTAGCTGTGGTTGATTCATAAATTTATAATCCTTTAGATACACAAATCGAAGTTATTATTGCATGTCTTGCAATTTAAAAATATTTCCTACAATTACACTGAGGCTGGAATCGAACTCATGAATAGTTGAGCACAGAACCAGCAAATTAACAAATCAGTTTCTAGCGTACAGTTTAAAAGTCATTTGACAAAAAATGACATCAATTATTCCTTATAGCTATTCATTGTTTAATTAAAAGAAAACTTCAACTGATATTAAAGTTCTGACATTTTATAAAATTTCATATATCATATATATAATTATTTTTTTTCTTCAATTAATGATCTCAGTAACTAGTTTGTTTTTCCATACAACAGCAATATATACTTTTAGTTCTTTTATGTAGGTGGTAACTTTTTTGTTAAATTTTATAACCTAAATTATAAGTATAAAAATATAATAAGTTGCATTTTTCCAATGTTTTAAATTTTATTTAACTGAAACATTTTAGAAAATCTTTGATTTGCAAAACATACAGATTTTAATGTAAAATATACAGCACTTATAAAAAGATGTATAAACTCATTAGAAGTTAAAATATATTTACATAATGCAGAAAAACATTTATATTAAAAGGTGAAAAATTTTAAAATATTTTTTAATTCCTATACATTTTTATGATACCTTCTCTAACTCTGATAGTCGATGCTTACAACGATTTAACAAATAATGTTCACGTTAAATCTTGGGTTTATGACAAATGAGCCGCATGATCATACATGTCATCTAGACATTAATGTATTCGATTTATGACTCAAGGTTGGTATAAAACCTGGATTAGTGCTGAATCTTTAGACAGATGTGGAAAATAAAAATCTTATATCAAATATTTTTCTTATGATTTTTCTGATTAAACTGAATGTCATTTTCTTAAAAAAATCTTAGACGCAATATCATTATAATATCTTAGATGCAATATCATTAATTTACATTAATTAGACAAGAGAAAATTTTGTTTCATTTGCGAAATGTGTATACAAATATAACAAACATTCAATCTCGTTATTTGAGTCTGATAAATAATTACGAATCACAACAGCTTTCAACAATTTAAAATAATGAAAAGAACTTAAAATGTACTCTCCAAGTACACTCTCATAACTATTGTGCTATATTCACCTGTTCAAGGATGAAAAACTTGGAAGACTCACAAGTACCTTAATAAACATGTAAACTAATAGCAGATTTTAAAACATCTTTCTCTTAGCGATAGAGAAACATTGTTCAAAAGTGGATGCGATGATGTCTCAGATTCTTTAATCGAAATAGCACTGTCTAACAAAAAACATGAAATCCTTTCAATAATCCCAATTTTATTAAAAATATTTTCATCTAATATAGACTGATTAAGAACAATTTTGAAAATATACTTAATTTTTATAAAGAAATTCTTGTTATTTCAGATTTCACTAGGTTTTGCAAAAGCAAAAGGCTTCAAATTCATGTACATACAATACTTGCCGTATAAGGGAAAATTAGAATAGGTTTCTATCTTCAATCCTAAAATTATATTTCATTTCTTAATTATAAAATTAAAAAAAATATAAATATATAATTAAAATTATATATTTACATAATTATATGTTATATAATTACAATTAAAATATTATATTGTAATACTAATTTTTAATCCTAAATAATAAATTAAAAGTTTAATGAAATTAATTTAAAAATAAAGATAAAGCTTTTCTGATTTAAACTTTTTGTAATCTTTTTTTTTACTTATTTGTAATCATCTAAATTTACTTTGTTAAAAATTAAAATATAGAACCATTCATTAATTGTTCACTATTTCTCTCAAAATTTACGAAACAAATGTAAGAATATAGCTGTAGGAATAAATTAAAAAAAATCTTTGCCTATTGATTTATACTCCAATAAGTGATTTCTGCTAACTCTTGTTCGCAGAAGAAAAATAACTGTAAATAGCAGATATCTTTGATTCAATTATATTTTGCATTTTTAACTCATAGTAACATATAGCAGCATGCAAGTCCCATGTAAACTGAGAAATTGTCCCATGGCTGTTGTATTTTAATAGACAAAAATGAGCTTTGTTTAGCTTATCAGTTCTGGCAACTTGCTTAATTTTCCTGATATGGGTATAGTACTATCAGACAATATTCACAACTTAGACTAGTTCGTTTTAAATGTTGAAGTGAAAGAAAAGTGTGCTTCTAGCTTCTTATTTATAAGCCATCATATTTAACAGCCCAATAGTTGATATTTATTTTTTACTATTTGTAGTCAACAGACCACTTTAAAAATTATAAAAATTTGGCATACTATAAGAATGAAAGAATTCAAATTTTAACATTCATCCTCATGATGTTCTTTTGTCTTATTTCACATAAGTGTATATTTTAATATATTCAACAAAAACATCTAAATCGTGCATTTGATGCAGCACTTTGGCAGCTACAGTTCTTTGCATGAAATTCAGTCAAGTGCCCAACATTTCTCATTTTTAAGGATCATTGTACCTTATATACATCCTATTAGCACTTAAATATATTTTTCTAAACTAAAGTAAATATTTCGCAACGTATTTTTCGTAACCCTAAATATTTCAACAATAAAATGTAAAAATTTCTAGGATCATAATAGTTTGAAATATTTAATTTTACCCACTTAGTGATAATTAAATATGAATATTTTATATTTCATTTATTCTAATTGTGTAAAATTAAATGCAATAATTACATATTTTAGAATAGCGCAATATTTTTGAAAGCATGAATTCATGTTAAATTATCTGAAATTTATTACCAATTTGAACTTATTATAATATTTCACTGACAAATTGCAATAGTACAAATTGTCAATAATTTTTTTTACAAATAACTGAATAACTATAGAAACTGTACTGTGAAAAGTAACTAAAAGATTTGGTAACCCTAAGAAATCACCTAAGAATGTCCTTTACTTAGTACTTTAAATGTTGACCCATTAAACTCTTTATAGATGAAGAAAGCATTTTCACCAAAACACTTAAACTTAGCTTCAAACGGTGACAGCTTTTAAAACGGTTTCTGAGATCAAAGAATTTAGAGATTTTGAGGTATAGTAGCTATATATCATCGTTCCATTAAATATCTCTAGACAACAAAGATTTTCTACTGTGTAAAACTTTTTTTAAAAGTTAAACTAAGAATGTTAGAACTTCTTAAAATATTTGTTACGAATTTCAGTCAAGATTTTGAGATTTCATACAAAATAAAGTTTGCGGTTTACTTATTAATGAATAAAGCAAGCTATTTTTGAACACAGGAATAAATTTAAGATTTATATTTTCCTTAATGCTTTTAAAAATTGTATGAACACACGGATTTCTTAAGTATTCTTAAATAATAATGCGTGGTCACTTAGGTTGTTTTTTTTATTCCAGAAAAAATAAAAGTAAAAAATGCTTTGTAAATGGTTAAATCTAAAATATTTTGAGAGCTCTACACTTTTCTTTATTAATGTCTTATAGCATATATAAAAATGAAATAAGAAATCAAACATATCACACATAAATATTATTTAGTACTAAGTTATGTTATTTAAAATATGATTAAGGTTAACAGAATGATTAAATGCAAAAATAAAGCGAAATTAATTTCTTAATCAAGATATTTATTTGCTTATCAATTTTATTAATTAATGATACGTTTCCATTATAAATTGGTTGTGAAGATTAATACATAAAGAGTTTCAATTTATTAAATTGCTATTATATTTAATTTTTTTTTATAATTAGTCTTTAACCTGAACATTACATGAATGTTTGTATTAAAGATTTTAAAAAATACACTAAACAATATATATTTCTAACAACTATTTTTCCTAAAATAAATATGATATTTGACACTATCATTTTATGGAACATATAGATTTATAATTATACAAAAAATTTACATTTCCGACAAGCAATAGGTTAATAATGTTTATATTTAAGTCATTTTGTTACAAAATTACATCGTTCTAATAAATAAAAGCCAAGTATTGTAACATATTCATAAAATGTATTTTGGAAACAAAATTTTAGTAAGTTTTCCGTCCTCTAATGTAAACACGTAAAAAAGTTCCAATTTAATAAAATTCCTGAATAGGAACTTTTGATATAATAAAATTTTCGGAACTATTAATAAGTAAATTCTTTATACATTTTTTTAAAATTGTATTAAACACTTAAAATTACACACTATAGCAAAAAGAAAAATAGGAAAAACTAAAAATAGTTTATTATGAAGATTAAACTTGATAGAAAAATAGAAGTGATTAATAAATGATCAAATTTATGTTTTCAAATCAAATTTGTGTTCTTTAATTTTTAAAAATTATTTTCTTTTCAGTAAATGTTAAATCATCGATGGTATAATAGAAGCTGATACTAAGAGAGGCATGGAATTGAAGATAGAAATAATCCACTCAGCATTACAATAACGAGTTTCCTTCGGTTAATGACAGCTGGGAAGAAATTTAGGAGCATTAACATTTCAAAGTCACTGTTGTTGTTGCACACGCATGCTTCCCTGTACTTAGCCTTGGGTTTGGCTCTACCAGTTAGATAAGAGCAGCCGCGTGAATTCTTAGTCATTTTGTAGAAAGAACCAAGCATAACTAAATAATTGACCTTTAGTCCTCAGAGGTATCATTTCACTTGGAGGACGTTGCGACCACAACCAGGTTTAATATGCCCCATGCGCTATTAGCGAACATGAAGGATCTTCGTAAAAGCCAGGATTTAAACTCACTACCTTCCAATAATGAGAACGATGCCCTAACAATCCACCGCGGCTTCTATTCAAAGTCACTGTAAATACACAATTAAAGGATGTGATTAATTAATATGGCTAATTCATGTCCCGTTAGAATATAGAATCTGCCGACAGAGATAAATACGCACGCAGAAAAATCTCATCAACATATTATGAGTTACAAAAATAATTGATAGCATGATAAAAGATAAACGTATGTGAGGAACTCGAAGATTATTTTACTATAGATTCATGTGATAGAGGAGAACCTATCAGTAATGAATAATCAATTTGATCTAATTCTCTTCATTTTTAAAAAATAAAAATTATTTTCAACATTGAATGAACACTGTAAATTACTAAATGCACCATAATTCACTGAATATATAACTATAAATTATAATTGTGAACGAATTTCTTAAATATTGTATAGATTACCTTCTATACAATATTGTACGGCTTACTAACTTTATTTTGTACTGACAAATTAATTACTTTATTTTTACTGTGTGTATATAACATATTATAGGAATACATAAGTTAAGATTTTATTCAAGACAGATGTTACAGTTACAAATAATATTATCTTATCTACGTTTCAATAGATATTTTATATTTTATTTATTCTAACGTATTTTAATATTAAATTATGTAATGAATTAGATATTTTTAGATTGATAAAACCCTACTTTTAAATAAGCGTATAACAAAAGATAAGCCATTAAATTATTTCGAAGAAATTTACTATGTTTAGAAGTATATTTTACAAGAAATATAAATTTTCACTCTAGTTATATATGAAAAGATTGATTCCATAAAATAAATTAATAGGTGTCATTTGAAAATTCAGATAAATGTCAGAAATAATTCGGTCTAATGCCTATCTAAATTTTATAAACGATAATATTATGCATAGTTTGAAGTCAAACATTTTTGAAGGTATTAATCAATTAGAAACTTATACAAGAATGTATATTTTGCTTAAAAAACAAGCATACATAATTATCAGCTGCTTCGATATTAATGAAGACGCCTACGCGTATGGAGAATTAGATATTATGGTTCAATTTGAGAGAAACAAAGTTTAATTAAAAACTCAAAAGCAAAAAAAAAGTAATGATAAAACTTTCCGTTGAACTTAATTAAACGTAAATTATTTACCTGCTTCAAAATTTTAATTATCTTTGTTTTTACTTGTAAAATAAAAGTTTTAGGAATACTAAGTTTATTATCATAAATTTTTAAAAATAGACCCTATATTTTTCGTCATAAAAACGAATTCAATACATTTTGCTCTACATTGTAAAGAATCTTGCATTTATACGAAAATTGTGAAAAATTATTATTTATTGCTCCTTTGTTGGTTTGAATGTCGGCATGTTTATTTCATACACACCAGTGTTATTGTGAATAGAAAATTTAAAAATTTAACTTAAGCTCAGATAAATTAAATGAGAAATTTCAAACACATAAAATAGTGCGCTTTGCAAGAAACATTTGTCCCTTTAAAGCACGTTATTTCTATAATCTATTAAATAATGATTGATTAATATATGGTTAATAATTATCCTTACACAAGTTTTGATGTGAATTTGTGTTTTAAATGGAATATGTTTCTTCATATTACTTTCACTTGTATATTCAAGTCTGTCCATTTTTTCTTTACACACTTTTCTACCAGTAATTTTCATTCATGTATTAAAAATTCTAAGTGAAAAAGTTATAATTTTTCAATAATAAAATCAAATATATTTTAGTAAAATCCTTAAATGAAATAGCAAAATGTGTGTTTTACATGACACAACTTTTGATTCATGACATTTGATAATGAAATAGGAGTAAACAAATTGCTTTAAAATAAATAATAAGGACATTTGTAAAAAGATAGTACTTCGACAAAGTGTGTGTATATCTCTTTAATAACAAAAATAACTTCTCAGCCATGTTATAATGGATAATATGAATCAAAATTTATTTATTGTTAAATTCTTACAATTATGTAGCCGCAGTATGTTCAAAACGTATTCTGGGATTATAATAATTCATATAGACATAAAAAAAAATCATTAGATGAATTTTTCGTGTGGAATGCAATCACACATTTTAAATCAGACTTTTAACATTATTAAAAATTCAAACTCCAAATATATTTAAACACAAAGATTTACATTTTTGTATCGCAATACTCAATTATTTCTTTTTATTCTTCTATATTATTATATTTTTATCCTATTCTTATTTAAATTTATTTAAAAACTTAATGTCAACGATCTATTCAAAGTTTATAGCAAAATCTTCCTGAATAATAATTAATCACTAATTTGAAGCATTCACTTTGTATTAAAGTAGAATTGTTTTGAAATACCTCTGTTTATAAAAAAATGTCATTTAAGATATTTTGTCAAATTAAATATTGTAGTCTTTTAGAAAAGGCAAACGCTCAGATTCGGTTCACATCATTCTCCCGTTTTTCCATTATCGGGGGACATAAGATAATTTTGAGAAAATAAAATATACTCAAAGTTGTATTAAGTATCTGTTGTAAATGAGGTAACTCAAAGCAACTTACGTTGTTTTAAGTCCTATGTAAAGTGGAAATATAATGTTTGAAGTTCTTATGTGATTATTTGAGCAGAACCATACCATGCTTATGATGGAAACACTAGTATATAAATATAGATTACATTGTTTGAATTTCTTACAGCACTTGATTTGAAATTACGAATCATTGCTCCCACAAATACCTTAGAAATAATTAATATGCACTCTAGATAAAAAAGCGGCTAATGTAGCATTCGCTCTCTCTCTCTCTATTCATTTATTAAATTAAATATTCTATTAAGCAATCTACTTATATTGAGTTACTATTAATATGATAATATTAATCTGTGCCTTTTGCTTATTTCATTTATCATTTTGCTGCGATTTAATATTGGACCGAATAAAAAAATTCGCCATCAAGTAACTTCTTTATAAAAATTTAATATGAAGAAAAATATGAATTCATTATTTGTCATTTCATATTAAATGGCTGCATCAATTTTCTCACAAATTTAACAAATTAATGCTAAAAAGAATATTACAGAATATGAGCTAAAGAAGAAAATGTTAAAGTATATGAAGTAGAAATAATATTCTCCTCAGAGAAATTTGCTAAGGATTTGAAAATCGTAAACTAATTTTGAAAACAAACGAATGTAAAATTATTTGTGAATTACTAAAATAAATTTTCTAAGATTTTTTTTTCATTTTCCCTTCCCTTATAAAGAATAATAAACAAATGCATGAGTTTTCTAAAATCATTGTATACATTCGCAATTTTGAAGGGGAGAAATGTTATTGTAAGAATTAAGCGATTGCGTTAAAAATTTCAAAATTAATTTAATCAGTTTTACAATAATTTTATTTCAATTAATTTATTTTTTATTTGAAATTTCAACGCTGTTTCTTATGAAATTAAATCACAAAATTTATATAAACAGTCTTTAAGAAATATTTAAATTTAGTTTTTCAGTTTTGTTTGAAAATATAATGCTTGGTAAAGTAATCAGTACTATTTAATTAGAAACGGCCTATTAAAATATTTAAAATTTATATTATAGCAGTATTTGCTTAGAAGAATCAAAAAGAGCAGTCAGGTTTTTTGAAAAAAATGAAAAATATTCTTTGCATCAATACCCAAGGCAAATTAAATATTTGACCTAGGATGTATATATGTCTAAACATGTGTAAAACGAATCCAAGTATTAAAAAATTCTTACAACTAATATTTTAAGCACTGCTGACATATAAACTAAAATTAAGGGTAATTCTAAAAGTGTATTTTATTTATTTCATCATTAAAAATGTTTATCTGATTTTTATCAGTCACATGGAACAGTCACTTTTAATTCGTATAGGATTATGCTCATTAAAAAGTTGACTTTATTACATAAAAGGGTCCACAAGTTATTGCTTTTGGAAAAAAGTCGATTTTAATTTACTTACATAAAATTTATCCTTAACAAATAAATTTTACACATAAAATTTATCTTCAACAAAGAATATAATAATCCAAAAGAAAAATATAATAATCCAAGTGCAAAAATAATCCACAATAAAAAGCTTGATTTAAGTATATTTTCGATTTTTGAGAAAATGAGAATATAAAATCTTGCTTCCTCATCAGATAGAGTTACAAACAATGACTAGAAGAAGAATTTTGTGTAATAAAAGATTCAAATGAGAATTTCTTAGAGAAGAAAGTTCTTAGACTATTTACAGAAGTGAAATATCTGGGCATTTAAGGACAATTCATATTTGTCTATAAGAAAATTATATTATACGAACACTTGAAAATATGAGTTGTGTGTAAAATGTTTGGGAAAATAAAACCTGTCGTATAAAAAAATTGCTTATGAACTTTTTTCAAATAATTTTCTTAAAAAATAATCAATGTAGGCAAGAAATCATGACTTAAAAGTTGAGATTCATTATTTTAATTAGTGAAATTTGCCTTTATTATATAAATCTAAAAGATACAATTATAAGAAGAAATATGGAGTAGAGTGATGAATTTATGACATTAAAAAACTATTTTTATTGAAAAAAGCTATTTTAAAAATAAATTTGTTGAAATATGATAATTATTACAAAATGCACTTATGACTTATACTATACTTGAAACTATAAAATGATACCATCACAGAAAATTTACACAGTAGTAATAACATCAGGAAATCAATTCTGATATAAATAAAAACTCTATGCATAAATTTTCTTTTGTTTTTATTCTCAATACTTAGGCCCAGATTTGTACTATTAAAATGATTAAGTACATATAAATATTTTCTTAATAAAAGAATTATGTTAAATTATTGAAAGGTACAATTTAAAGATCAATAAGGTTGTATTTTCTGAAATATCCTTTATATTTTAAATAAACTTTAACATAATGTAAGGAAAAACCGAATATCAAAAGTTCTCATGATGCTTCAATTGAAGTATACTATTCTATGCCCAGTTATGTATATTCTAAATTTCAGATTAGAAATAATCAGATACGAATCAGCTGTTAGGTTCAAAATGATAAGTTTTTATACAGTGATTAAAAAAAATTAACACAAATTGTTACTGGGTATCAATTTTGAAAACATTAGTTTAATTGTATACAAAATTATTGCCTGGTAATAATTTGTGTTAAATTTTGTTCATCATATTTGTAGATATATAATATTGTTATAATCAAATTTTGTGTTTGTAAGTTAGGGGTTTAAAACTTTCCAAACGTTTGATGGAAAATTGCTTAGTTCTTTTTCCTTACATTAGAGAACCGACAGGAAAATGAATAAAAATTCAACATTGTAGGTACTTGAGGAAAATTTTGTATTTTATTGGGTTGTTCGGAAAGTAATTTCGTTTTTCATGAAAATGAAAAATGCATGACAAATATCGTACTGCATGGCATATTGTCCATTCTAGTTCAATAGCTTTTACCATCTTTCTGGTAGTAGCACGATTTCACACTCTTAAAGTGGTTGGTTTTTACTAGCAAAAAGCTGATCCTGGTTTGAAAAAAAAGACTTTCCGAACAATCTAACTATAAGAACGTTTTAACCGAAAAAAGGGAAGGAATTAGAATTCAGTCTCAGACATCAATTCATTTATGTTTGACAGATGGAATAAATTAGGATTACTTGTTTTAGGCTGATTTTACTAAAGATATGATGTGTATTTACGTATATTTCATTAAGGTGTGATGGTAATAGGACAAAGAAGTGAAAATAATGTGAATGGCATAAAAATAAACGTTTTAGTAGATGCTATTCTCTCATAATAACTCTCGAATTCATATTATCAAGATTAAAAAACTGCAGAAGTATAGGTGTATAAGAAGTAGATATAATTGTGAGTACACTACAACTTTTAGATGAACTGGTATGGCAATAAGAAATTGCAATATTTACATTTCTGTAGTGTGATTCACATAAATTTATGTTAACATCTATAGAAATTAGATTCAGCTTCGTAGTACTTTTTGACTGATGTACTATTATATATACTTGTGAAATAATAAAGGCCTTACGGAACATGTTGAATTACATCATTTGATTACTTAACTAAAGCTCAATTGAAAAATATAGCTTCACTGAAAATGTATTACCATTTCACCTGGCCATTAGTTTTATGTCTAGAAATGTAGAATGAAAATATGAGTGATAATTAAACTTTACTCAAGTTGTGTAAAAAGAGTATTTACCTATTATATGGCATTAAATATTCGCATTTCTTTAGAACCATTTTTTTAATCTTACTAAGTATGGCTTTAAGAAATTCAAACTTATGTAAATTTTTGTGTAACAGCGGAATTAAGATATATTAGGCTGATTCAAATTCCTTTAGTTCAAATATGGTTATTATGAGTAAAACAAATATCACTTGTAAATTTATATTATTTGCAAACTAAAAGTACTATTTTGATTGGAACAAAATGCCTCCATTTTAATATAAATCGTATGCAGCTAGAAACCAAAATGTTTGTTCCCGTATTACGTAATACTACAGTTAATTAAAACAGTTAATACTACAGTTAATTTATAATACTACAGTTACGCAATACTACAGTTAATTAACAGTTAAAAGTCATATTTTATTAAGTTGTTGTTATAAAAATCTTGGAATTTCACTACATTTAATTATATATCCTACTGTCAAATATCAACTAAAGAACGTTGATGTGAAACAAAAATAAATATCCAGTTAATGTGTTAAAATGTTGCATGAATCTTGAGAATTTTCAAGTTCTCTTTCACTTAACTTCAATAAGAATTAATACAAGAAGAAACGGTAAAATTTATAAATCCCTCAATCTGAAATTTATCAAAAGAAACTGACATTTTTCGTTAAGAACTTTGTATGCCTTTGATTGCCATCTTAATGAGGTATGTCATTGTTTCAAATGATATGAATAACACAATTTCAAATACTTAATTGTTATGAGCAGTACCTGCATAATATAAAGTTTTGTGTCGACCAAAAATATCTGCTTGGATAATATGAAATTTTATGAAAATGTATATTACACATATTTAACATAAGCCTCATATTATTTAATTTTCATTATTTTAAATAATTATAAATGCATAAAATTTTATTCGTTTTATAAACATACAGAAAACATGGTTAAAAAAGCATCCCCATTTCAGTTATACTTAAATTTTGAAGATACAGTGAGTTTAAGCATCATCTAAGAAAATTTGATTAAAATTAGAATTTTTCTTTTACTTTCAATTTCTTATAATTCCCATGTTTATAACTTTTAAGAGCATTTTTTTTACAAATCCAATGATTTTTAGTCATGGCAAACACTCCATGAATTCTGTCTCAAAAATGAGAATCAAAAACATTATAATAATGACATAAAAATACCAAGTCACGTTTATTTTCCTGAATGAGTTGGCTAAAAATCTTAAGCAATAGTGCCATAAAACTTAAATCCTATCATAAAAAACTAAGTCTTTCGTCTAATTTCTGTGTCATAAAATAACCTTAGAATGTTATAAATGAATGATATTCTGACATAGAAAGCTAATGTACGCGTAATTAATGTCTTTATATACTCCAAGCACGCGAAATTTCAAAATACTTGACGTGAGAGTGTTATCCGACTAACGTTAGGTAATATCTTGGGGACCACTCATAAAATTTTCTACAAATCCCTATTTCTTAACTTTAATCACGCTTCAGAGAATAAACCAGAAATTAATTACGGTTATAAGCTCCTAATAAATCCTGAACGATCGAAATTCATGGCATCACTTTAAGTACTTCGAAATCACAATATTATCTTTATTGAATTTACGACTTAGAATTCCAACCCTTGATGCAATTATGTTGATCTTCCTTTTGAGGAACAAACACTCAAACAAAACAATCATTTCTAAAATCGTAGCCTACTTTTCCAAGTACAATTACTTTTCTTTTCATCGGAAATTACGGCAATAAAAGCATAACTTCTCAATTGAACCCTTATAATTGAATAATAAAATAAAATGAAAGAGAATACAATACAATAAAATAATCATGAGTAATCGGATATTCCAATCCAGAATTATTTAGATTTTAAACCAATCAATAAGGAAAAGAATGATTAAGTATTTTAATGAATAATATATTGACTGTCGTTATTTTATTAGCTAAAGCAAATGAAACCTAATCATATGTTAACGAAAATTAAATTTGAGAAAAAAATTTAAAAAAAATTAAATAAATTAATATTATAAATAAATATTATGTATACATAGCATTTTTTTCATTCAGTACTAATATTAAATTTGAGTATTACTGAAATAATTATAACATCTTTTTAGTTTTCTGTAGAGTAAAATCTATTTTTTACCTGATAATTTATATATAAAAAAATTTAAAAGCATGATGCATTAATGTCTTTCTTCATTTTCAAAAAAAATGTGAATTAATGCCACAAAATAAATATTTCTTGAATTTGAAATTGAATTAAGAAATAAAATATTTGTTTTCTAAACTTTAATCAAAGATATTAAAATTTTGATGTAAAATTCCAAAATTAATATAAATAATATGATACAATAATTACCATATCTAAAGTAAGTTTCCTTTCAACTTTAATTAGTTCAAAGATCTAATAATTTCAACATTTCTTGAAAATAAAGCAATATAATGATGACATGTTATTTTACCATTATTTTCTAAAATTTTATTCACAACTATATTTACTTTTGAACTTGCGCCGATATATTAATAATTGCATTATTCAGTTTTAACAATAGTTCATTGTTAAATTTTTTAGGTAAACATAATGTTGCTTAGCATTTATTACGAAACTATATAATATTTACATAAAAAATTCTAAAAACTCTAAGTGTTACATTTTTCCACATAAGAGTATACTTAAAAAACTCTTATGTGGTAAATTTGTACAGAGCATTTTTTGTTTACTTAAAGAATACTTTATATCATACAAATAATTAAAAAGATTGTAGTTATAATAAATTTGAGTTTTTGCAAGATGCACAATGAAAAAACATGCATTTCTTATTTGTGTGAAAAGTTTTTAAATTAAAAAACTATTAAGAAAAATATATAAACACTACGTTTTTTTTTACTTAATTAGTCTACAAAGTAAATCTACAGTTAGAACTATTGCAAATACGTTTTTTAACGCATGAGCTTATTAAGTTTCCCGATTACCAATCGAGGAATATAATTAAGAATTAGTGCTAACAAAAATGTATGCATTATGTTCAGTCACGCACCAAGAAACAAATTGTTTGCATGATATTCTTTTAATTTGTGTTTTAATGATAACCTGCTAATTATTATTATCCTGCATGTATGATTGGTATTTCCTTAAGCGACACATGATTTCAAGTTTCTTCAGCCTAATCGATAGTATATATTTAAAAAAATGAGATATTTAGCTTCTATATAATTTATGTATGATAATTTGTGCTTTTATTAAAAAGTACTTAATAAATTATTGCAAAGTAATAAAATAAAGCTTTTAAAAATGTCATTTTGTTCAACTTCTGTTTAAACAAAAAATGTATGGAACTAGTAGAATATCCTCTTAGTGGCCATTGCGATATATTTTCGTCGCCAAGTTAAACGGGTGTTTTTAGAATGAGAAATTAACCGAATCTCCAAAAGAGGCATTTTAGATCTTTTAAATCTTTCAACTTAAGATTTTAGATTTCTTAAATCACATAATAGTATAAAAAAACTAAAATATATTACTGATAATTGAATAAATTTTTTTTTGTGTTGGGTTAGTCTTCTCTCCAAAACAACCGGTAAAAGAGATAAGTAAATAACAATAATGGACTTCATATGTCGTCAAGCTCACATGTCGAATATAATCAGAGAAATCTTCTGTTTGATGCATCTGTTTTATAAACTATGTTAAATTTGAATATAATAAGTTACTAGTAGTTCTGGGGTAATATTTATTTCACCAATTCGTTCGTTTGTCTCAAAAATATCCATGTTCGTTTCACATTTCAGTGAGATTAATTTTGTGTAGTAAAACGTTACTATTGTAATGTAAAATGGTGACTAAATTTAAACTGCATAATTATTTTGGAGAAAAAATTGGCATTTGTCAATGTGTAAATATAAAATGATTTATTATCATGTATATAATTTCTCATAAAATAAATCTGATTACAAAGTAGTCCTGTCACGATAAAGCCTTTTTTTCTTCGTCAAAATTCGACTTATCGTTTATTTGCAGAAAATACTCAGTTTAGTCAAATTCAGAAGAATCGGCAACCGTTTCCTTATTATGTGGATTTGTAAAAAAAATTCAAATCTTGACTGCTACTAGGATTTAATACCTTACTCCATTGATTATATAAAACAGAATGTATACATGATAGTTGATTGATTCAAAAAAATACATTTTAATTAAAAAGTATGTAGAAAAACTAACAATTTTGAGATGTAGAACAAAAAAACTTCGAATTGAAAGTAAAACAAAAACTTCTAATGCTGTTTCCACTGAAAAGAACCATATCTATTATGTAAAAGTAATAAAAAAACATGAGAAAAACCTTATCTGGCAACAAAAAATATCAAAAAAGAAGCAAAACTCAAATTTGCAATGTTATAATTAAAACAAAGGACGTTAAATTTGGCGACAAATCTCTTGGGGTGGGGACATTATATTTACACCAATTAAATTTTTGTATTATAATTTTATTTTTCTTTTGCAGCCCTACCCATCATAATTCAAGAACTTTTTGCTTGTTTACATAAGAAAAACAGCCCCAGTTATTAGTTCAAGTCAAAGAAGTTATTAGCGCTTTCGTTTTTCATCAAAAGGTGTCATTGCAAAAATGTTTTGACAGCTGGAGTGTGACTACGCACCCTCCACAATATTCTTTCCCTTTGTTCCTAATTCATTATCGTTCACAGTACATCCTATCGATAAAATTTAATAATACATATTAGAATTGAAATTTGTAATAAGTAAGCCTAAATAAAAATGTTTTAATAAAAAATAAAACACTGCGCAATATGTTTAAATGTATTTTAAATTGGTTGCTGTGGTATATGTTTAATATTAATAGTAGTATATGCATTAAAAGTCATGCTATTCAAATTTTAAAAATAATTAACTCAAAAGCTCAGCTTTTTGTAATTTCTGGCTTATAGAATGGAATGATATTTTAAAATATATAAAATAAATATTATGTAATTTAGTTTTTAGAGATAATGTGTGTTTGTCATTCTTTGATAACTCTTGCACAAGATGCAGATTTTTAGTGGGACTCAGCTTTCAGTGGATCGCTAAACAAGATAAATATTTCTGCTAGAATTAAAAATTAAATGAAGCGCAAGCAGATCATTAATCATTCAACTGCTACATTTGCATTTGTTGCAAAATATTTAGTCTTCAGGATTTTGGAAGCTGGTTTCATGAACAGAATCATATGAATTTTTAAATGAATCAAATAAATTGTCATATTTAAAGTTCATCATATTTAACTGATAAATAACATAAAAATTGCGTTTTCTGAATTTCAAATACTTGTAATGAAAGAAATATCTGCATTTAAACAAAATTATCTCTAAAAATATCTTTTGAAAAAATTATTGAAAAAGCTAATTGTTTAGTTTAGATTGGAATATTTTTATATAGTAAGCTCAAATTTACGACAAAAATAAATGCCAGACTGTCATGAATTTCTCTCCTTATACTTTTTTTTTTACTTTCAGAGATAGCTTAAAAATTATATATTTTAGCACAAAGAAAATCACAACTGATCGGTTGGTATAATTAGAATTTATATCATACTTGCGACATCCTAATAATACATATTTTATTTAAAACAAATAATACTTCAAACAAATGGGAAAAAGAACCTTTATATAAAACTGCATAAACATAAAAATTTTCCAATATTTAACTACTTCTTTTAGAATCAATTTTTTTAATATATAGGTATATCATATTTTACTCAAAAGCTTCATATTAAAATCTTTATAATTTTTTCCTTAATATATATAAAAATATTTCAGACTTAAGTGTAATCTATTAAATAATTATTTGTTATATTCTTAGGATATTCTCAAACCTTCAAAACAATGCATATGCCATTAAGTCTACTCAAAAATTTACAGCTTTGAGTAGACTTTACCATAATACATATTTTCTTTCCTGGGTATTAATATCAATCTTAATTATTGATAAAAAGTTCTTTTACAGACTTATCAAATGTCTAGTTAAAATTTCTCTCATATCTTGGAAATTTGATTTAGTAAAAGATATAACTGTATATTTAACTATTTCAAATTCGGTTGAATATACTTACTTTCACATGGTAATGCACCGAGAAAATTATTTAATAAATCGAAGTCAGAAAATATAAGACCAGTAAGATTTTCATTTGCCATTCATTTGTTGCTCCTAGCAATAATATATCGGAGAAACATTGCTTTCGGAAGATTAGGTAAATAGAAAGGCGAGATATATTCAATGGCCTGTGATGTCAAAAGAGGAATGTGTTCATAATAAAGGATTATCCGCTTGTATTAAAAGCTACTATTACCTTTCAAAAATATGAAATTTTAGTAAATATGGATATGAGCAAACAGAATAAGAAGAAATGGGGAAAATGTGATTGAAAGGCAAACATTACATTTTCCACGAATACTGGTTAAATGTACTAATATTATATTCTCTTGTATATATAGAATAAAGTGAATTGATAAATATTATTATTGATTATTTAATTTTAAGTTAATTTACTTGAATTATTTTTATGCTACACATATTTGAATATTTCATAAACTTCGTTATTGTCTATGGAATAGACCAAAATGTTTTTGTCTTTTAGAATTAAGATAAAGAATTGTCTCTTCAAACAGAAGTGAATTAGATTCATGAGTGAAATATCATAGCAAAATGGCTACGTATAAATCATATTTAAGATTCTCGCCAAAATAGACAAAATTTTTATTATATATTTAAAATAACCACGTAACTATTTCAAGAAATATTTATATAACTAACAATAGATTATGATTAATTTCTTTAATTTGCTTAATGTATAGTAAATTCTCACTTAATGAGCACATTTCATAACAAGTAATTCGTTCAAAAAACAAAAAAATTTATTGATTCTCTTAACGAGCGACGTTTTGCTTTTGGGGAGAGAGAATTATGGGGTTGTGTGTATATTGAATCATTCAGTGTTTAGCACACGCTCAAATAGTATTACTACACTTTAATGAACTTTCCAGTTGTTATTTAGTACTTTTAGAGACTTTTTTTAAAAAAAACAATTGTGAAATGCCTTACAATTTGTGCACCTATTTTGTCAAGCGTTTCTCATTTATTTTTCTTTTCTTCATTTGTAAATAGAATCGTTGTTTGCGCATTAATTTGTAAATTCGTATTGATACTTTTACTTCGATTTTCAATTAAGTCATCTGTGCTGAGGTGAACGAGCAAATTTTGTTAATTGCTGCTTGGATTTCTGGACTTATACGATGGAAGGCGATAGATGTTAAACTATGTACTGATCAGGTTAGTGTCTTTTTATTCTTGTCTCACTAGTCAGCCTTAACCATCGTTTTCTGCGTCAAAATAATCGACACGAGTTAGTTATAAAACATTTACCAAGAGAGACCAAATTTCTGTTTGGAAGTAGCTTTGGCTTTAGAATGTTGTAGAAGATGTCTTTGAGACCTTCAAGTCAGTATTCGTGTAATTTATAGACAACGATTGCGTCTTCGTTCACTGTCACGAAATTGGAGATGAATAACAGTGATATTAAGGATCTTCTGGAAGACCATTGTCAAGAGCTGACCTTCGAAGAGCTTATTGAATCACTGCGTTTCACAGCACGAAGTTTTTAATGAGTTATTACTTAGAGAATTAGCAATAATTTTTGGTGAGATAACATAAACGCTGAAAGCAGGGAAACATATCCGTATTTGAGAAGCATCAGCCAAGTAAGGAGAGAAGTAGCTATGCTCTCTACGAATTTATTGATTATGATGTTTAATTTTCTTCAAATTTAGAAGAGCTTGCGACTAAATTTTGAATGTTAGATATTAGTATAAAAGACATTTAATGTTAGACGTTTATTTAATGAAAAATAAAACAAATTTTTGGACACCTTTCTAGGAAAATTTAATCATAATGTAACATAATCATTTTAATTTTTTCGTATTGTATAAATTGAATTGGCATTCCTGGTGGGTCTTTTCACAGTGGAAGAAAAGATGAAGATACATTCATCTCAAAAATAAATAATTATCTTGAAATAAATGTTATTCGTAACATAATTATTTATTACTCAACAGCGAAAATTGACTTTTAAATATTAATTAGAAATGCACTCTGTTGTTTACATATTAGCATTGTTGCAGTTTTATTGAGGGGAACAATATTTCGAAGTATACTTATGAGTAAAAAATCATTATTTCCTGATTATAGAATAAACAATAATTCTTCTTAAATATGGAGCAAAATTTTCGGCGGTGATATTAAAATGTAAATATTTGTATTGTAGTAAAAAGTACTTGTATTCTTATCGCTATTTTATGATATTCTATTGACGTTTAATAATTATATGCAATATTAATCATTTAGACAGTAATTAATCTTTCATTAAGAAGTTGTGTATATGTGTGTGTGTTTCTGTATATATATATATATATATATATATATATATATATATATATATATTAAATGTATAACACACACACACAAAAAAACAAACAAAGAAAAAGGTTTATGGTACCATGCATACCGAAAGACCAAATCATAATCAATAATTCACAAAGAAATTGCTTACAATTTATCTTGGAGAAATTGAAACATTTTTGTCCCTGTGTATGTCTTGAAAAAAATTGTTCGGAATAAACTTCGATCTATGGCAGTTGTAGTCTATAGTGAAATCTGTCAAATCGCAAAATAATTCTTTAGTTTAAAAATTCAGATTGATATTCAAAATTTTTTTTTCAAAATTTAGGGATTATCTTGTATTTTTTAGTATTTGATATGCGTTAAAAATTTGGAAATTGGTACAGTTATTAATATTATAGTTAATGGGTGCTATCCGTAAAACATTTCTTTGAAAGAATCTAGCCAATTAGGGTTGCGAATTTCTATCTATTTGGTTAAAAAAATGCATAAGATAAAAATTGAATCGATATGGAAGTTAATAAAATTAATATTTAACTTATTGATATTTTATTAATATTGAAATGCATCTTGGAATCTGATATTCACAATTGAACTGTTGATTAATAAATGCATGTTTATTTAATTAATAATAACTTCTGCTTAATCATATTTATTATGAATTTCTGTTCAGATAATATTTTTTGAGAAAGCTTAATGAGTTAAAATAATTTAATAATTAAAACTAAGAATTAATAATTTTGGAAAGTTTATAATAATATAAGGAGAGAAAATTATAAATGTCAACATTTCTCTCTCTCTCTCTCTTTCTCTCTGTGCGTGTGAGTGTGTGTAAAATAACTATAAACAAAACTATGGAACACACCAATTATTTGATGGCAAAATTTAATTGCCAATATAATTTTTATAGTGAAGATACTGATAAGTACACTATTCAACAAATTACTATTTTATTTTATCTTCTGCTCATCATTAGATTATTTCATCTATAAATTTTCAGTTTTTTGCATATTTTTTTAAATTCTTAAAAATATCAATATCTCTAATTCATTATTTTTTTTGAATTTATTGAAATATTTCTAAATTAAAAAGTATTGTAAAAAGTATTCATGCAGAAGAAGCTTTAGTTACTCTTATATTGCAATCTTATCGAAATAATCGTATCGAATAAACATTTTAATCATCAATGACAAATAAAATTTTAACTTCGACAAATAAATAAAAGACTGAAAAAACACATATTAACAAGATTAAAGGAATAGTATCATGTTTCCAAACAACTTTATTTTTTATTCCATTAAACGTTATCCAGATAAAAACCTTTTTGCGTCGATAAATCGATAACAAGTTGTAAAATGAAACGAAAGTAAAAATGACCAATTTTCAACCTCTTGTATTAAATGACAATCACTTGCCAATCAAATGTATCGCTGTTAAAGAAAGAAAATTTTTAAAAGATTAGCCAATAAGAAGACAAGCCGTTATTTTATGACCCATTCACAATCTCTATTTTCAGAGAAAAGAAGGACAATAAAGAGGTCCAAAAGATTCCATTTAAAATGGTAGAGAAATAAAGCTTTCAATGGTTATTTCCACTTCGCTCAGATATTTGAGGTAAAGTTAAGACCCATAACGTCGTCTTTTAATGCAATTTTAAGTACTGACTGCAGAATAGTAAATTTGAAATAGATATTTATTACCAAAGAGTATAAATGAGTAAGAGCCAAGTTAAGGAATAGTTTTAAAAAGTAATTTTAGTGTTACTTTTGATATTAAAATTAAATTTCTAAACAGGTTTTACTTCCTTGCAAAATATAAGCAGATAAAATGATAATTATACAATAAAATGATATTTTATGAATCTAATTGAATAATTAAGGAATTAAATACCTACCATTATAATTTTAGTGTCATGTAGTTTTTGCCACATTTTGTTCTATTGTTACAAAATATGCTATTATGCGTTCACTATATTGTTCATAACACATAAACATCAAACTTGAAATATTCATAAATTCTCTAGGTATATTTGTTTGAATAAAATTTTTTAATAAAATATAATTAATTAATAATTTCTTGAAATCTGGAGTGGTAGTCATTAACGTAATTGTATATGACGCTATTTATTGAAACAAACGTTAAATATTTGCAATTTATTTTTATGTACATAATAAGAGTAATAAAATACCAAAAATGTTAGATTTGAAATTTAACATTCTAGCAAATTATATTTTCAAATGTGCTTTGATTTAGTATCTTAAGTCAAACACATTGTATGTCTCAGTAATAATGTTCAGTATACTACAAAAATTCAAATCATATTTTGTTTTCACAAATATACTGGAAATTTTAAAGCAAAAATGAATAACTTATTAATTTATTTAAGCTAAAAAGATTATGTCAACTAATAGAAAGATTATTTGAATTCTGAGAGCAAATCAAATATTTTTAATACCATTTTTGGGATATTCTATATACTTCATTTTTATTGTATAGTTACTATTTTTTAATGTTACTTAACTAACATAAATGTATTAAAAATATTATGAAACTGTCTCACATTTTCAAAATATCTATGAATAAATTGTTTTCTCTAGGAATATCCGAATGAAACAGTACAAACAATAGCAGCTACAGTATCAATAAGTAACCAATATTAATTGATTGAAATAATCCATAAAAAATAAACTCAGGATAAAATTGATAAATATCAAAGTAATGGTTGACTCTTAAGAATGGAAACATTGAATGAATTGAAACTGATACATTTACTTTCTTTTCAAAGTTTAAGATATTTTGTGCATTTGTTTTCTTGAATGATTCATTAGATAAAAAGATTTTAAGTTTATTTACAACACTTAATATTCATCATAAAATTATTATATTTCTAATAAAACACACATTTTCAATCATTTCAGTTGTGAAATGAATAATAAAATTTTATAAAGCGACTTCTTTAATTTTAAATATCAAAGGTAAAACTCGTTTTTCATTGGACTCGAAAATAAAATTATATTCAAAATACAAAATCAAATACAAAAATCAATTTATTTGAATGTATCATTTGACAACTATATGAAGCATAAAAGTGTTCAATTTGCAAACTTTAAATTTACACTATTATTACAATCATCTTGCATCACATTATTGACAAGTATATTTTTTGTAGTAATAGTAGGATTGATTAGTAGATGAGTAAGTGTAGGATTTAAAATTAAGTAATATAGAATTCAGAGATAAGATTTTCTTATTCAAATTCTTATGTGAATTTTTAAAACTTTCAGTTCAGGAAATCTTTAAATAATAACGATTTTTTAATCTTACTAAAAAATCATTTTTGTTCTTTACATAAATTTAATGTGTGAAAATATCTTTTTATCATTTTAAGAAATTCAAACTAACAAGATACCTTTTATTTTTTTTTCATTTCATGAAGAAATCAAATGATTTTTAATTCTATAATTAAATTGTAGTTTCGAAATTTCAATGAAAAGTTTGAGAAAAGTTTTATATTGTATTTTTTTTTACGTTTTTTACGTTTTCCTTATATTATGTAAGTTATTTTTTACAAATTTCATAACTTAAAAAATTAATACTTGTTTAAAAAATATGCACCGATAATGAATTTATTTACACAAATTTTTTAATGTAATCGTTGCATATAATAATCTTTTTAAAAAAGAAAATTTTAATGAAACTGCAAAGAAAAAAGTTAACATAAAATATTCTTTCGGTTTCAGGTTTTATAATCATTACTGCTAAGTAAAAGAATTTTTAAGCAATTCTCCAATTTATTTTCTAACTCTTTACACGAGTAATTATTACACATTCAACAATAAAAGGAAATAATTTAGATTTTACCCGATTGTGAATCAGCTTAAAATTAACTTTTAATGAAAGGGATTTTCTCTAAATCTATGTCCGTCAACTACTGATAACAAACCTGATAATTTATTTTCCAGTTTCATATGGTAGGATTTTCATTTCAAATTTTTCCTTTCTTTACTTTTATTTAAGAACATATGGGAGTAATTTAAAAGTAAGTCAGTCGTTTTCAGATTCTTATTTTTGTGTCTTTAAAATTTCAGAATTTCTTTGTTTTTTTCGATATCCACAAAAATTCCCTTGTGAAATACTACAAGCAATTTGAAAAAAGCTTTAAAAAGCGAAATTTATATTGGAAATATTTTTCAGTCTCTAAACAATCCCTTTTAAAATACTAAGGAAAGGGTGGGACAAAATGAAAACAGTTTTGATATCCAATTTTCACGTGTCCAATTTAAACTATTGATTTCTTCTTAAGGCACAACTTTTTCTTGTGTGTGTGAGTGAGTAATTCTACTGTAAATACAATATTACTTTCTTACATATAAATTTAGAGTATTTTTAAATCTTTTCTAGAGAATATAATTTTTGAACAAACTTAGTATTACCTTGTCTTTTAGGAAATAATGTAGTGAATAAGTTCTACATCTAAGATACCAAGTGAATACAATTTATAAATTTTTATTTAAAATAATTCAAAAATTGTGATCAAAGAAAGTAAGACTGTATATTTTTTTATACTCTCATGAAACATACAGTTAATAGATGTGTTAAAAGTAAGTTTTTTTACCATGAGAATAAGCTTTTGTCAATTTATTCCTCAAAATATATTGAAAATTATGAATTTTTCCTCGTATTCATTTCCATCACTTTAATATGTATTCAAAAAGTGATTCCTAAAGTCAACAGAAAGTACAGATTGCAATTTTCCCTAGCAAGCTCAAATAGTTATAATTAGTTAAAAATTCCTTAGTATGTCATTAGCTAGTTCGGGATAAATTGCCATTTAGTTTATTTGCCCACAGATTATCATCTTCGAATTATTTCATCGAATTGACTTTTTTCTATGTGCCTTTTATCTATGTGCCAAGTTTAACGTAATTCATATCATATTAAAAAGTTATTTTAAATACATATAAAAAATTATTTTTGCGTACGTTTGAAACTAATTTAAAACTGCAATAGAGTTAATTATAAAAATTTGAAGTCTTATTTTGCTTGGTTTTATTTTATTACTAATGTTCAAAACTAAACTATGTTATTGAACTACTTATGCTCAAGAATCTTAAAAGCTATTAATAAATTATTTAGAGGCAAAAATGAAAATTTAGAGTATATACATATAACAGAAATTTTAGATTTTTATACACTTCTAGAGCTAATAAATATATTCAAGATTTATAATTATCCCATTAATTTAATGTATTAAGCATCTTGATTAAAAATATTTAAAATGTATTCATTAGTTATGCTTTTAAGGGAATAAATTATATTTTAGATGAAATGCTTATAGAGGATTCTCTTTGACTTTTAGTTAAAAAAAACTAATTTTTTGCCATTTTTACCAGTCTTAGTTATTTAATTAATAACACAAGTTAATTATAGGTTAAATGTTTCATTTACAAAATTCAATAAAGATAAAAAATAAATATTTGCAAAAGTTTTGTTGAAATTGCATTAAAATATTTATTTTTTTTCTTAAGTCGAAGACATTTTATTATTAAGCATTTTATGAACATAAATTTATTAATGGGGTTAAATTATATTAATGGATTAAGATATATTTATATAAATATTTATTAGAAAGAAAATACTTATTTGAACTTAGAGAAATCCAATTTAAAGTATTAAATAAACATTTACAATATGAGAAAATGAGTTCAACGAGCAATTTATTATGTTAAATGTGTTTCTCAACATATTTTTAAGGTAATTATAAAATATTGGAGTCTACAACAAACAAATTTTGTAAGATTGAATGAAGTAACATGTTTGGGGCACAATTTAAAAAAGAAATTATAGTTGGTAATATACAAACAATTTTATACTATTTTACTTCATTAATGATTTTACTTTTTGCTACATTAATCATTTGTAAAAAATGCTTAAATGTTTCATAAAGTTACCTGAATACGAGTTTGTATTTCCTTTATAAAAGAGTCGATTTTCAGGATCATTACCTTCTAAGCAAAAAAAATTCCTTTTTGTTATAGATTAAAATATGTAAAATGTTCAAGATGTCTCAAATTGAAACATTACATATGAACAATTTTAAATTATATAATTCATAATGCTTTAAGATCATCTCTACGTTTATTGGTTGAATCAATATATTGCTGTCAAATAACTAAAAGTACTCTAAAAGTTAATGTTACTTAATATAAGACTAAATCCCATTAATGCCAAAGAAAAGGATAACGAAATATCGTGTAAAAGTGATATCGCTTTGTTTGACTAAAGGATGATCAACGTAGACTGTCTTGGATATTCTTCTAATCTTAATCCTATCAAATTATCCGAAAAGCTGATGAAACATAACATTAGTTAATGTCTGATATCAGAAAGAAATTTGATAAATAATAGAAATATAAGAACATTTATGAAAAAGTGTATCTTATATTCAATAGTATGTCTACTTTTTATGAAAGCAAATGATTATAAAACGCGATTGTAGATTTGACAGTTTTTCAGTTGTATTTCATATCACTGGATTTTGAAAATTAATTTTGGAAAGCCCTAAACCACATATATTTTTATAAATAGATATTTCCAAAATATTCCAAAAATATTTCAATAAAACGATTACATTTTGCATGCTTGAAAAAAAATCACTTTTTTAAAGAAAATTTAAATCTGAAAATTTAAGTTTTAATGAGAAATATTAAATATAAACGAAGTAATTATCTCTTTGGATTTTACTATGTAAATAAAAATAGAAAGTCTTTTACTTTATCCATTTAGGCATAAACTAATTATAATCGAAATTTTAATTCCATATTTTAATCAATCCACACATTTTCAAGTTAAGAAAGAACTCAACGGTAGTTTTTTACAAGTTTTTTTAACATTAGTATAAATAAAGTTTCTTAAAAACAAAACCATCATTGATAGTACAATCAGGAGTACAGACTGTTGTGGCCTGGTTGTTCAGAGCATCGTTCTGATTATCGGATGGGTATAGAGTTTAAATCTTGGCATTATTGAAGATCTGTTGTGTTCGCTAATAGTGGCTTGGACATTTTAAATCTGTCGTTGTTTTAATGTTCTCTAAGTGAAACAATACCTCTGAGGGCACAAGGTCAAGTATTGGGGGTCTTCTGCTTGGTCCCTGCTGCCAAAATAATGAAGACTTCACCCGACTGCCTCTATCTAACTGGAAGTGTCCAGGTCAAGGCTAAGCATAGGGAAGTATTCTGATTCAACGACAACAATTTGGAATGCCGCCAAGCAACCAACTTAATAAACAATACAGAAATTAAAACAGCTATCACTGATTATCCATCAGGAGTGAGAAAACTGATTTTCTGAAGCAAAAATTGGATCTGTGCGATCAGTAAGGAAAAATACGGTTACATTTCTTGATGAATAAAAAATTTCAAACACTTTTATAATAAAAGCGTTAAGTTTAAAGGAAATTTGATGTTAATGATTTATAAATTTATTTGTAAAGTTCATAATAAAAATATTATTTATCTACTTTTTTGTTTTCATTTGATTTTATACAGCGAATCTAAAAATTTATTACGGTTACCTGACAATTTCACTGTTTTCTTCATGAACATAATTTTCAGAACAAAATTCTTTTGTCGGAAACATGTTCTGATATCCAGGAAACTTCTACAAATTTTATTTAGAGTAGAAATTTCTGAATCTAAAGCACCTTACCACAACAATCTCACATCCCAGTAAAGATGGGTGGTTCGCAGCATATTATTTGGATGGAGAGCTCCTTCATCGGGCGTTACCATTTCCGGAGAAGCCAGAAGGGGCTGTTCATTAATCTTTAACTTGAGTATTCTATTGTTTTCATCAGATTTCTCTTAATTTTGTTAAGTTTACAGATAATGAAAAGTTGAAAATAGTTTTTATTTTTAAAGAAGAAATTAAATATTATTTGCAGAAAAAAAATTTAAGCCATATTTAAAATTATGGATAAAATTATAACGGAACAATTATTAGTTATTTATTTAATTAGAATTTGAATTTGTGTAAAAAAAGTGTTATCCGAATTGTTTTATTATAAACTTCCATCATATATTTCTTTTTGTAATTACTTATTTTAAAAATGTTTCTATAAAAGTGAATTAAGGTTTATTTTAAGTATTTATGCACGCTGCTTATATATTACAATTACATTCGTCAGTTAATTATTTATAAATGGATTCATCTAAAGATATTTTAAGCTGCGAAATAGTTAATAAATTGCTTCATTTATAACCACTTAGATGTTAGCTCAACAGAATAAAAAAAATCTTTCTTTAAACAATCTATTTCATGTTGTGAGCTGAAAAGAGTGAGATATTTATCAATAAAAAGTTCTACAAAAATATCTTAAGGAATAAGTGACAACAACTAACAAGGACAGTAGTACCCTTTCATATCTTGTAAGCAAAATGTCTTGATAAAATTCTGCAGTAAAATAATCTCCTAACTTTTATACTGAAACTAAGTTTACACAACAAAGCTTAAAATAAATTTTTAACTCTTAATTTTCTCATACAAGTGAATTTTAATTCCAATATTATAAGTCTTCCTTAATAAACTCCTTTAAGAGTGTTAAAATGACACTTTAATAAAAGTTAATTTAAATATTTGTAGGAAATTGAAGTAATATAATTTTTAAAATTGTCTGCATTATTTCCTTGTAAGAAATAAACTTTTGTCCAAGAATTAAATTCAAAATTATAAAAGCAAAATTAATGTTGTTTCTAATGCATTTCCTTTTCTTTTCTATGTACTTATTGCATCGTACAAAATATAGTTTAAATTTTCAAATAAGCGAATTTAAGTCGAAATTACAGTGTAGCTTGATGTCATTATTAATTCAAGATTACTCCATAAAAGTTTACAGAATTTCTTATATTTCATTACATTTTTTAATTTTGCACTAATCAAATTCTTAGAGATTTTTTTTAATTTTGAAATTTCATCGTAGCCTTTTTTTTAACATTTGAATGCAAGACGAAATTTTGGAATATGCATTTAAAAAGTTTTTCTTAAATAAATTAATAACGTTTTAATTAGAATTAATTGAATTCTATATAACTATTTTTAGAATTCGACACGTTATCTTTCCTATATATATATATATATATATATATATATATATATATATATATAAATTTATAAATTGAGGTCTGTGTAGGTGAGTGCATACCCAACAAATTGAAAAAAGCAAAAGTTTCACCTAATTAAAAAAACCAGTTTTTCACTCTTTACAAATAAATTTCTCAAAATGTATTATGCTATGTTAAATGAAAACTAATATTTTCAAGGAGAACGATATTATTCAAAAAGAAATATTTATTTAAACATAACAAATATGATTACATAATACACAATGTAATTAACATAAATTTGAATAATGACATATTTGGTGCTGTATATATCCAAATCAAGCCTTCTTGTAATGGCATGCAAAAAATTAGGAAAAATCTAAATGGGTAATGAATGCATATAGTTCTTCAAGTTACAGAATATACATAGGTTATGTTAAGGAAAATGTTTTATACACTCATAATATTCATACATAAATTTAGTTGAATGAGGATAAGCATAAAATTGAGGAAACATTTACTAATATTTAAGAAATAGTAAAAAATATATTTGAGTATTAAGTTTATCATTTTTGTGGTTGCTTGTACAAATTATGATGCTAAAAATGGCCTTTAATATAAAATTATCACATTTTGAATCGATGAGACAATGGAAAAAATGGGCAAAAATAATTGTGATTAATAATGTGTAACTAGAAATTCAAGTATACCATGCTGCATTAGTTACCAATCTACAAAATCTTGAGATAGTACAGCTCAGTGCGGCACGCATCATTACAGGGCTCCGTAGGAGCACACCAACAAAAATTGTTCTTTATGAGGCAGACTTACAGCTGTTGCAGGAATGATGTATCTCAAATCTGATGAAGTACTTCAGTAAACTTTATAGCTACCGTGACCAACATCGAACCGCTAATTTCCTATGTGGCTAGAAGAATGACCAGAGGCTGAAAAAGCATAGTCCCCTTGGACATGCAGAAAAATTGGATTTATAATCTTGTTTCCGTTAACTCTCTAATTCCTATCGCCTCCCCTCTTGACTTTTTGCCAGGAGTGTTCTTCCATAAAGAATTACTGATAGACTGCAGTCTTCTTAACATTCTGATTTCTTAAAACAAGCTGCAGTAAAGATCATCAACAACATCCCCTTTGAAGCTGTACAAATTTATACTGATAGTAGCAAGAATGAAGATGGCCACACTGGAAGCAGAGTGTTCCATAAAACTGAAACTAATTTTTTTTCTAAAATAACGCAATGATTTCAATTTTGTCTTTTGTGCAACTTAGAGCTATTGATATGGCTCTGGACTTTCCCTTGAACAAACAGTTAAACGGTGAGATTTGGATACTAGTTGACAGTCGGAGCGTTATTCAGTACCTAGAATACTGGAGGAATATTTTGAACCAGAGGGGACTGTCTGTTTTATTGTCTGTAGCACAACGGTCATTTTTATGCATACGAGTGCTAATTAGACCTGTACCTACGATTTAAAGTGGATGAAGCAGAGAGGAATTTGTGTTTTCAAAAAGCTTAAAGCATTATCTGAATCCTCCATTATTCATTTTCAATGGATTACATCACATCTCGATCTTAAATATACGATATAGCCGATAGCCTTGTTAAGGATGGATCATCGCTGCCTCTTGGTTCTGCTGATCTGCTGACTTTCCAAGAAATCTTCTCTAGGACTAGGGATCTTGCCAACTCATCTTTGAAAATTCCGCCGTCTCATTCTTAGTACTGTGGCTCTGATCCTGGGGGATCTTTGAGTTTCGACGGTGAAAGATGTGATCAGGCTCAGACCCGGCCATCTTTGGACTTTACGGTTCTCCCAGAGCAAACAAGTCTTTCCCATCTGCATTTTGTGAAATACTAACGAAGCCAGTCCCGAACACTTATTGAACAGCATTGGCTTTTCATAGCTTAAACTTTTATACAGCCCTGGAGCTGTTCTCAATTCTTTGAAGGGGAAGGATGTCATGGACCTGGTCTCATTCAGGCCAGGGGATAAGAAAGAAGATAACAAGAAATTGTTTTTAAACTTGTGTTACTTTCATTTATTAATAAATATATAAATTACTATTATATTAAAGAGAGTAAATTTAATTTTTAATTTTGAAAACTAGAGAATAAAAATTAAATTTAAGCTCTTTGATAAACATTTTTGATGAACCTTGAACTTATAAAAACTAATTTATTCAGATTTTAAAAAATAATTTAATTTAGGCTAAATATTTAAATTTAACAATAATTTAATAATTTATTCTTAAACTTTATAAAGATTATTCAAACTATTTTTAATGATACTTTTGAAATTTATTTCAATTTTTGTCTTTCAAGTAATTGCTTTTTTACTTTCTTCAAATTATAATTATTTTCCTTTCAGAATTTTTTAAAATGAGCTTGTTTATTTATAAATTTCGAACGTGTAAAATCTTTTAAAATTTATAATTTTATCAGAAACTTATATCGTGAATAGCTGCATTTCAAGAATTTCTAATTTTTCTGAACTTGACTTAGAGCATTTGGAAATACCTCTTAGAAACGTGAATTACTCATTTGAAGTGATTACTTTGCTTTTTATTTTATAACAGTTATTCAACAATGTTTTTTTTAAAATTAATTTCTTAATAGATGTATGAAACATTAGTACATTTATATGAAATGTTTTATAAAATTTTCTTCCAAGCAATGTTTCATAAAATATAAGTATTGTTTTAATTATAAATATTTATGTAACCTATAAAATAATAATATAAAGTGAGCTGCATGATATATTGCTATTTGTGTGTGATGGCAAAAACCATAAACCCTTAACTTTATTCTTTACAAAATGGCCCAGTTATTTTGGACATATAAACTTTTCATAACAAATGACTTCTCATAGTAGTTAAAGTTATGAAGGATATAAATATGGAAGCACTTGTTTTACATAAGATTTATTTGCTTTAAAATACACGAGTAAAAACACAATATTATTTCACTTAAATTTAAAATGTTAGATTATAACTAATACATCTAATGAGTATACATTAGAGGGATTTTCTGAACACTTTACAGTGAGTTGTTATAAAGCATCAACATTAAAATTTTAAACAGAAAGCAAGATCTAAGTAGATAAAGTTTCAATGCCATCCAGTTGTGTTCAGATAGAATTGAAAAACATTAAAATAAACAAATGATAAATAAATGTTACAAAAAGACATCGAATAATCTCAGTCCTTAATAAAGAGATTTATAAGGATTTAAGAGATTAATAAGGATAACTAAATTTGCCATTAAATCTTCATTATTTTATAAAAGGAACATTTAATAAAAAATAAGAAAAAGAAATAGTTTTGAAACATTTATTTTATGCGAATTCTTTTCATAGAAACATTCCTCATTGTCCAACTAATGAAAAAATATTAAAATTTATCAAATATTTCTCAGATAAATATTACCAGCTATTGAATTAAAATGTATATGCACATTTTTCAAAAATCTTATTATACATCTTAAATTGACACAACTTCAACATTTAAAGACATTTATTATGGTGACGGCCCCACCCTATGTTGTCAAATTCAGTTAAAACTGCGGGAAGTCTCCGTATCCCGTGGATAAATTCCATAAAAGCGAAGATTTAATTATTTTTGTTTTGTTTCCCATACGGCATAACTGCTAGGAGTTGATTGTGAGGAGAATGGTAAAATACTTGGTGAAACAAGAGCCTTTAAAATTAAGTTCATCATATCCAGCTTTCTGTAATCGTCACATTTAACAAACTAAAAAAATCTTTTCTCCAAAATTAATGATTATAATAATGAACGTTTATTTTATGTTATTTTCAAATTCTTATGCAATGTTGAGTAAAAATATTTTCAATAAAATTGATTTGTTTTGAAAAAAGAACTAATTTATCTCTGTTTATTTTTAAAATAAAGGACACAATACAACTGCATGTGTAAAAAATATTTGTAAAGGAATCAATATCATAATAAAATCAATAATTATTACTATGGAGTTTCATTAAAATACTATAGAATCGTTAGGGAGATTTTGTCATTACTATTTGCAAGAACTTTTTTTATTTAGCTCCGAACTTGACTAACAAGATTTTGCTCAGATAGTAACGCCACTTAAGTTTTGTGCTATAAATTTATTATAAAATTGTGTATTGAAATTATAATTAACTAATTAACCTTGAAAACTGAAAAATATGAAATGCAGCATTCTTTAAAGCGTTAAAAATTTAAGCAAGCAAATATTCTGGGATTTTCTGATAGGCTTGTAAAAAGAATTTTGTTTAAAAATCATACACTTAGACAAATATTTATGCTAATTTGATGGATACATAATGACGTAAAATGGCACAAATGGACATAAAATGTTGCATAATAGACGGCACATATATTGTGCTATTCTTTGTAAGGTCACATATAGTTATCATTCATTATTCAGAACATAAGAGATATGTTATATGTTATAGAGCAAGGAGCTAAAGGTAGATAACAAGATCGACCATACTTCTCGTCTGTATTAGTTGATTGGTTGCGGTCAAATATTATCTATTTTTCCAACAAGATAATCTGCAATCTCTATTGGATACTATTCAACTTTGGTAAAACTCATAAATTTGCTCGAACGATATGTTTGTCATCTATGAAGCATCTGACAAAAATTCATGAAAGAAACAATTGCCGTATTTTAAATCGCCAAATTTTACTCCCTTTACAGATAGTATTACAATCTCCCAATATATGCTAATGCATTGCAATGATAATGGTTTGTATATCTCATCTCTGCAAACACATGTTATAAAGCGCACAAGATTTGTTAGCTTCCTTAAATATATTGCATTTTCATTCACTAGCTATGTAACTTGAAGACATTAAAAAGCTGCATCCTACGTTTCGCAAGATTTTCTATTAATTACGAGGGTTATTTCCTGGACATAATTTCTTTGTAAAATTATACAACATGACTTATAAAGTCATGCAATACATAAAATTGGAATGTTTTGAACTACCTAAATGTCTAAGTATATAAGATTCGTTCCAAATGTTTAAAAGTTTTTAAAGCTACCACTGAACAATAAATGACATGAAAGTCTGTGGACAACTTTCTTCATAGTTTTCACCAAAGTGTCAACAAAAGAAAATATATGCCGCTTATCAGATATAACATTTAAATTCAAGAAATATGAAATTCCACAATGTTTAATGTTCAAGATTTTTTTGACAGTTTTGTTGTAATCAGTTTAAAAAATGGGTATCTCTCACTCTCTCTCTTTCACCCACACACACATATTATATATAAGTCTTAAATCAAAGATGATCTGAAATTTTAAGAACAAGAATACAATTTATTTTTTTTATGTATGTGTCATTTAATCTCTCTCTATCTCTCCCACACTCGCATATTTTTAACCCTAAGGGCTAATTACACCTGTATTTACTACTCAAAACTGTTTCCGATTCCCAAGAAACAACCGAGTTTCGAGTGGGAACCGAACTCATGAACCTCTAAACCTAAAACAATAGCGCAAACTATTCGCCTTCTAGTTCAGCTTACACACGACATTTAATTAAATTTGAATCTTTAGTTGAAAATCAATTCAAATTCACAGGGATTATTAACCCCTTGACTGACTTTGACGAGTCTGACTCGTCATTGATTTCCTGGGCCATCACAGACTTTGACGAGTCAGACTCGTCAAGCGCTTCTTTCGGCGGACGCCGTGCAAGTTACAATTAGATTACATAGTTGCTTCACTCGTTCGACGATTCTCATTTAAAAAAGCACACTGAAAGTAAGAGTTCAGTTTAGCAGAAGTCTCGCACGGTGAATGTTATACTAGCCAATATTTGAGTTTAGTAAAGATTATAAATAATCCCCGTAACATGTATAAGCCGGATGCATTATATGAAAGTGGGGATGATGGTGTAAATTGATGGTGTAGTTCAATTAAGCGAAATTAAATAGTTTTTTTTGTCGCATCAAATTCCATTTAATTCGTCAGTCAAGGGGTTAAAGCTCTCTTTGATAATGAAAATTAATAATTTATAATTCATGACCAAAATACTAATTCTTTGGTTACGACAGAGAGAGAGCGCGCAGGGTATACAAAAGAAATTTTTTTTCAATTAGCGTTGCTATAATATTCAATAGTTACACATAATATTACTTTGAAAGTCACCATCATTTTCATTACATTTAAAGAAAATTTATTGCTTTAAAATTTCTACTACCAAAACAAAAAAATAAAGGATAAACATTCAATGAGTTTAATTTTTCAAAAAAATTCTACGTACAAAAATTCCTTTTGTTGCATATTTTTATAGTAAATTTTATTCCTCTTTTGTAAATGTCAATAACTTACTACATAATTTTATAATGTCTGAAAAAATATAATCAATTTAAAACGATTAACTTGACAAATATGAATCATAAAACTTTTGGAATATATATCTCAAATATTTCTTCATGCTTTTATATTGCTAAAGTTTTATATGATTTGTTAAAATATTTCTTATAACTAAAAACTTATGCGTTATGTACTTGGTATTTGGATATGTATTTGGTTATATTGGTGATATACTCTTAAACAATATATTTATATATACGCAAATCTAATGAAAAATTTATTAAAATACGCATTCTCATATACCCGGTACTATACATGATTATAAAAATATATTTTATAATGATTACAAATTGCATTTTTTTATTTTAATTTAATATGAATTAAAAAACCTGAACTTAGTTTAATGTTGAATTTTGTAAAACATGAAAATAAAATAATTATGAATTTTTATTTTCCCATTTTTTAAATCTAATTTTTAATATTGTAATCTAATATTAATCTGCAATATTTTAGTTAAATATGAATTAAAATTTTGCTTAACAAGAATTTATTTGAAAAATTCATATTTTTTCTTAAAGTTACATAATAATTGCTTGATTATTTTGTTTAAAACTAATTCAATTTTTAATAATTTCAGTTACAATAATATTATTTTATCTGAGTAATTTTAACATAAGATTTGACATATTTACAGAGAAGCCATACTATACTTTACAATTCATAGATTACATAAAATAATAAATTTTAAGTTGAATGACTCGTGATCAATAGAAGTACACATTATTTTGGTTAAAAATAAACTGATGTACTATACAATAGATGTTATAAATAATAAATAAAGTGTTCGCGCCAGAAGCATCATTTCTGTAGTAATGAGATAATTTTACCACATACGCCACTGGTAAGAGTATTAAAATGACATTTAGACTCGTATACTGAACATATAAAATTATAATGATTTAGATCAATATTAATATACCGTGATTCAGAAGATAAGTGTATAACTTAATTGGAAAAAATTTCTGTGAAAGATTAATTTTTAACTATGTGATGCTGAATAATTTTGCAAGTTTAATGTCGCACTAGAATAGATTCCATCAAAAATATTAAATATATTGTTATATAAATGAAATATATTTATAAAATATTCTTAAAGTTACATAATAACAGCATTTAAAAATGATAAAAATCTTTAAAAATTAAACGCGTTTTAACTATATTTTTCCTGTTATAATTCACAAATGTGTTTATTTTGTACGTTGTACTTTTGATATTTTAAATATACACGTTTACACGACTAATTCAAAATATCTTTTTTAAAGGAATTCCCTTTTTACTAAAAATAAATTACATAAAACTATATATGAATTTAAGATATTTGATACATTGTTATGACTGAGGGAAAAGGGCAAAAGTGAAACTTGAGACACAAGAAAATGAACTTCTCTTCCATTTCAAGTCAATATTATTCCAGTTGGAGTACACCCCCAATATGACTAGAGCTGAGCTCTTAAATGACATGTGTTAGAGAGAACACGATGAGGGAAACGGAAGTAATTTCAGCTCCTGACAGGATATCCCTCGTTCCCACACTATTCACTTCAAATGGAAGTCAGTCGTAGATTACTCAGATTCCAAGTACACGTCGGATCATTTTATCTGCATTAGTTGTGTGCTCGCTTCACTTCAGTTACACATAAATAATTACTTGATTGCTTAATAAAACGATCCATTGCAGTTTGCACAACGTCCAGATTTCTTTTTTACTTATGTAATTTCTACTGTGCCAAAATATCGATCAAATAATTTTATAAAATATGAATGTATACTTAATTAACTTTATAAATATATTCTCTTTAAAAATTTAAAGTACATGTGTAAATAAAAAAATGTAAATTTGCTAAGTAAATCAAAATATTAGTTGTACAAAATTTCGGTAAATAGGGCTTTTTCTTAGTTATGCAAATTTTCTTTAATTTTTTTGAATTAATTTTGTGCCCCAAACTACAATTTTTTGAGAAATATTGATTACTATTTTGATCATAAAATGTTTTTAATAAGTGGATTTTAAATGTATTTCATTTAGCTTACATTAATAATATTAGCATTTAAACACATTTTAGTAACTCAAAAATGTGTATTCAAATTGGAAAAAATATTTGAGGGGATCCATCTAGTAGTATATATAAAATTAGTATTATAAAAATACATTTTATCATTAGATATAAAAGAAAGACATTTTTAAGATTACTAAATTTGATATAAAGATAATATATCCTCAATCATAATTTCAGCAATACTTTAAAGGTTATGTAAAATTGAGTTATGTTTCTTATAAATATTTTATTTAATAGAAACAATAGGCATTACTCGTTCTATGTGATTAACAATTTGCTTTTTAATAGCTAACTAGTTAGAAATCACTGTAAATCATGTATAATCATGGAGTTTACAGGAGATTATTTTTATTTTTATGTATTCCAAAATGACTAATTTTTCTAGAATATAATATATTATATTTGAAATTACATGCATTTAATTCATATAAATTTATTGTAACTCAAATAAATTAAGATTTATAACTCGCTTAAGATTATTTTATACATCACTCCAATTATTTTGATTTTGTAAATATTTTAATTCCGTCAATACAAGTTTTACTTAACAGTAGAATATTTGTTCTTGTATAAATCCTAAATAAAGATAATTTCACTTTGATATGCGATTTCTATTATACAATATATCGTTTGTTAAAAAAAATCAAAATAATACTCTCTTCAAATTAATTGCCAATTATCTGATAATATTAAATTAACAATAATAATTTTAATACTCTGAAAATACATATGCACTGTATTGGATTAGATTATATTTTTATTCTAATTATATATTGATTCACTAATAAACCTCGAGTCCCACGATTTTCAAAACTAATTTTAAACAGTAACTTAAAATGAATCGTTAATGCACAAAAAAATAATATTTGATTTACATATGCTTTCAAAAGCTGCATTAAGAAAATCCATAGATTAAAATTAAATTTATCAATTTTTTTATAACAATCAATTTCTGACAATTTAAGCAACGTTAAATTATTGAGCCAAAATCAGTTTTTCATTTAATCATTTGTAAAAATATTTTTGCAAAATAATAAGTTTACACTACTATGTAAAGAAGCAAGGTTGTGTTTTTTCTGATTTTAGATCATAAGAAATTTAAGTATGAATTTCTAGTGAAGTAATAAAAAAAATTAGGTTTAAAAATTGCAACTGTAATAACTACATTCTCAAGATTAAAAATGAAATTAAAATACAGTTCTTTCATCACATACCCATTTATTAAAATCATTGCAACCATTAACTATTTTAAACTTGGGTAAAAGAGTTAATTAACTTTAATTAAATGCTTAACAGATTTAAATCTGCTATTACAGTGAACTGACTCAAAAATATTTTGATTTTTGTTATAATTTGAGTTAATTATTTTATAATTATGATATAGTTGTTTATATTTTATAGTCATATTTTAATTAATATGATATCAAATCATTATACGAGTATAGCTTAATATAATGATTAGGGCATTGTTTCAACTAAGTCTAATTGTTATTTTCCTAAAAAATAATGAAATATAAGCTTTAAATTTCTAGTTACTATAACAGTTTGAAATGCTGAATCCTTAATAATGATATTCCATTAGCCAATTCAAAAGTCTAAAAATTTTTAACAATCACCATGACGGAATTAGTATCCAGGAAACATAAATCCTCTTATTTTTATAAAAAGACAGTGAAATAAACAGAAAAATTTAACATGTGAACAAAAAATTATGCTATCATAATTCTTAAAAAATTCCTGTTTTTGAGAAAAATATATAGCCTGTAATGTAATTATGAAAAAAAACTTATCTAAATAAAAATAAATTAATCTCCCCCCTAGATTAGAAAAATTTATGGTTACTTAAATAGTATTCTTGGTTCTATTTTATTCTTAAATAGTACTATTTTATTAAAAGTTATTATAAATATATATTTATAATAATTTAAACATAGTTATTATTTGTACTAAATACATTGTTTATTTCATTATAAAATAAATTCTAAAAATATCTATGCCAAAATTCTCAAATTTATCAAAAATGTACTTAAGAAAATATTTTGATTATATGGACTTATTGATATCTATCCAATGAGGAAATTATATTTAAGTTATTAATAAATAGAAAATTAGTTACTTATGAAATTAAGAAATTGAAGGGAGAATTTAGACTGCTGAATATTTATATATATATAAATTCTAAACATATTTTAAATAAAAGTTCTTAAATGTGGTCTTAAATTTTATCCTCCTAATGTCACATATTTTTTCGAGATTGGAAAATATACAATGGAGAGAAAAAGTATGTCTTTAGAGTACAACAAATCTTTAACAGCATTTTATTCTGCTAAATATGGCATAGTTAACAACACACTAACAATAAATTGCATATATATAGTACAATTCCAACATATAATAATAAGTTAAATAAATTTTTTGAAATCATATATGTCTTGAAGTATATATCAAAGAAATCACTTAGATCTCCTTTGATATTAAACCATATGAATAAATTCTAAAATGATAAAAAACACATACCAAATAAGAATAGGTAATTATTAAAAGAATTTACTTTATAAAAATTTGTGAAATTAATACCATATAAATCATTCGGCGCTTTTTAGAACTGGGAAAGCTGGGAAAGATTTAACCATTTTTCTGGAAATAAGGATTTTTTAATTATATTTCAAGAACACAATATATAGGCGTTTAAATAATTTTTAAAAAATATCAAGTAAATTTTATTTTTTCAGAATAATAATGTTTCATAATTTGCTTTCGTTTCATTATTATTCGGACTTTACTTATTTCATACGATTTTAAACATTTACTTCAAAGTTAATATCATATTTCAATCTTTAAAATGTTCAAAAATATAGTAAAACTACTTTACGACGTTTCTGATAAATGAGAATGTATTTGATATACGTATTCAAAACTAACAAAAATGATATTTTTGGCATCGCATTTTGTCCAATGCTGTACAAATCACTATTCTTTGCTAAAATCTTGATGATTTACTCTGTAAATTGTTCATCAATAATCTAATAATAGAATATGTTTCCTTCTGAAAGTATATGCTATATTTACAAACATCAATTTATATATATATATATATATATATATATATATATATATATATATATATATATATATATATATATATATATATATATATATCAATTTAAAGTAGCAATTTATATATATATATATATATATATACATATATAAATATATATATATATATGTTGAAAATTATACTTTTTAAAAGGTAACTAATAAACTAACATAGATAAATTAATATATCATTTTAATGTAACAATATCCAACAAATTTTTAAATTGTCTAATGAGCATGTATTTTCATTAATTCCAAATTGAAATAAAAATATTAATGCAAATGAATTAAAAAGAACTTTCAATACATCAACGAAAATTTTTATCAGTATATTTGAAATTAATCTGAATCAAATATCTTTAAAAATTAATGTGAACATAGAACATTTAATTATTCTAATTTAAGTGATTTCAATTTGAAAAGTTTGTGTTAAGACATTCATTTCAATTCAATCATTATTAAAATTATCGTCACAAACTTTGCATATAACGATGATTTTTAATAAGGCCGACATCAATTGAAACTTTGTTTTTAAAATTCCTTTAAATTTTAATTTTGCAAGTCTAAAGTTTCAGGAATCAAGTTTGGGAAAGAATTCATTTTAAGCTAATTAAAACTATGTATTTCGACATATCTAACATAATCATAAATAAAAGGCTTGACATTATTTCCAAGATATCATGATTTAAATTTGTTTTTTTTATGGACATTATATTAAACTGGAATAGTTGCAAAAATAACATGGATTTGAAAAGCTTGATAAATTTCTACATGTAATTTGTCAGAGATTGTAAGAAAGCAGGTCCTTTCAATATAAAATAGAAACTTAATAATCTAAGAAAGTATCATTAATAACATTCAATATAACATGAGTAATATGCTCCTTAGAAAGTCATATGATAAACAATGTCAATATATATATATATATATATATATATATATATATATATATATATATATATATATGTGTGTGTGTGTGTGTGTGTGTGTGTGACTTTATAGCAATATATATGTATTATATGAGTTTTAAATAAAAGGAATATCAGGAAAGCTTATTAAATAAAAAAATTTTAAATTGCTTTACTATGTCATGAATTTATAAGGTATACTTTTTCAAGGAAATGTAAAGCTTATCATTGAAACATTTTTTTTCAACAGAAAAAAATTAATCATAAAAAACTGTTCTTGAATCAAACATGAGTTTATATAGTGAATTATGTTCATAAAATGCAAAACAAAATTGTGTCCTGGTTCAATAATATCTTATGATTTCCCCTTAATATTTTTTTTGAATTTGCATTTAAAAACTAAGGAAATATAAATTCATATAACGGTAATTCCCAAATTCTTATGACAGTAACAAAAATGATTTATAATTAACTCAAAGTAAAGAAAAAAACAATTTATTTTACTATTAAATTTGTTGCTTGTAAAATGTCACTTGCATTTCATTTCGTTCTTCTAAATATTTTCTTATATAACGCCATCGTCAACGTACAATATTACATTTCTTTTATAATTTTATCTTAGATATATATATATAACATTTTATTCAGTACCAATAACTATCTTTTATTAAGTTGCCAGTTTCAGACATAACTCATACTGACACAAAAATGTACAAATTTATCTTATTAAGCCAAGCCTTTTTCTTTTGTGCATTAAACTATTCACAGATTGCAACATCTTTTTTCTCTAAGTGAAACTAAGAGAATAACTCCAATCACAACTTCTACAATATACGTGATGGATTGCATTGGAAGGAAGATCGGTCCATAAGGAACTTCGTGATTCCCGAGGCTAAACCTCATTTCCTTCGACCAAAAGCGACAGTTTCCGGTAAAAGGAAAATAACTTGATCAGCTCATGGTCTTGAAAAGACTATCCTTCTGACAAGGGAGAACTCATAGACCTGATTAATCCTCTATTGAAGTCCTTCGCTCGAAACATTATCTAAATTAACAAGCAGAGAATTGTTTATTTTAGTGAACATTCTCATGTAGGATACTAATTTAGAATTTCCGTTTTCACTGACTTCGTAATTTCCGATAAAAAGTAGATGTATAATTTAGCTTATTAAGAACACTGTTTGAATTAGGTTCTACTAAATGAAATCATTTTGTGTTTTAGAAGGAAATATTAAAAAATGTTTTGCCTGTATTTCAAAATTTGCTAATTAAATATAAGAGTTGTTCTGAATTCAACAAAGAAAAAAATTATATTTTTAAGTTAAGATTTTAATTTAAATTTAAAATTTATTTTCATTTTTTATATGCATATTCAGAAACATTTTCCATGTAATAAATTTGATGCTTATTTTTCATAAATGTAACTTTTAATAAAGATAAAACTCTTATTTTATACTAAATAACAGTTCGCCAGATCCATTTAAAAGTTTGATTCGGTTTGGTTTATTTGTTACTCAATTGTCATTTTTTGTATATGAGGATTAATAAGAATGTGATTTATGATATAATGTGGATTCCAAACCACTACAAACTTCAATGGTTATAGAGGATTAGAAGCCACGAACTATTTAACCGAGGACAAGAGCGCTAACTATGTACCTACCGTAGTTTGCGCTCTTGATCCATTTAAAATCTGTCACGTTGATCCATTTAAATTGTCAATAAACAATTTGTAAAATTGAGCAAACACTACGCTCATTTCCTGGAAAATTATCCATTAAAGATAGTTTAGTTTCATATAAGAAAATATTAATTCTTGAATAATTTATTAATAAAGAATTTTCTTCCTTATATTTGGAATAATTATACTTCTTATTTTCAATAGGGAAGTGTTTAGTTTAAGCGTAGAGTGTTTTAACATAAATTTGTTAAAGTTATGTTCTTTTTTAAATACTCGGTACCTCATTGAAAATATGCTAAATTTTAATCAACATGATGGTTTTTTCAATAAAATACGATTCAAAAAAAGATCTCAAAACAATGAATAAATATTTCAATTAAGAATAAAATCATTATTATTTTAAAGAATACACTGCCACAAGAAGATTTGTTTTATCAGTAATACATTCAGCCACAACTATTATATTTTAAACTCAGTATTTGAACGCCAATTTAAAAATATTAATTATATTTCTCATTGATTTAGCTCCTTAATTCATCATCACAATGATTTATAGTTTAGATCCAAGTTCATAAATTATAAAAGCATTGTATTTGAAAATTATTATAATATACTTGTGAACTATAATTTTATAAGTCTTACATTTCGTAAAATATTGTCATAAAAATTGCTGCGTTAATTTTTTTCAGTAATATCGATTAATTTTATATTAAACTTATACAGAGGACCACAAAACATATCCAAAAAACAAATACGGTTATGAGAGATTATGATTGTCAGATTTACATTGGTCTGAAGCGTGATCGTAACAGAAAATGTTTTGAACAGCCACGTAAAGAAAAGATAACAGTGTAAAAAATTTGTTTTATCAAATAAAAAAAAAGTATCAAGCACAAATTAATCGCATATATATAATAAGTGTTCAAAATTAGTCCATCACCTATGATATATTCTTCATACCGAACTCGCATGGAATCGGGAACTCTGTCACAAATCCCAACCAACCAATCTCACAAGTAACGGACATGCTGCACAAAAAAAAGACTTTTTATAAAATTTGCTAACTTGTCCAGATTTCCCTGGAGTTTCGTGTGCATGTGCCACCGCTTCAACAATACTAAACATTAGGTCCATGTCTGATGGAACAGATTAGTCGTACACCACATACTTAAGTTATCCACTGAGTTAAAAATTCATTTGCTGGAGCCATTTATTCAAGCGTATCGTTATGTGAACATTCTTTAACAACGTGAGCCATACTTCTTTCAAAAAAGGGTTTACAAAATCCCATCAAAACGTTCAGGTATTGACAGATCAGCATGTCTCCAATGATCAAAGCCCATGTGTAACACTGAAACATTGATGGGGGCTGTGAGATCGTGTGACATTTTTGAATAATATTTTGTAATAAGAGAAGATTTTAAATGAAAGCAGTCATTAAAAGTTACCAAGTCAGTTGATTGATAAGCAGTTTAACACTTCAGAATATTATTTTAATTTTTATTTAATACGAAATAATAAGCGAAGAAACATTTTACCGTCCAAATGATTAAATAGGTATTATTAAAAATAGAAATATTTAGAGTACAATATACATTGCAAAAAAAGATTAAAAAAACTAGAGAGCTTTTCTCCGATGTGTAATTTAACAATCTTAACATTTATAATTTCCCTAACTTATATTAATTTTATTCATTATTTATTTATGCAGATTTTTTGCTCACTTCTTTCATATAACAAAAGCACAAAAAGATATTCTGGTGGTGCTTGAAATATTAATATTAAGCATTTTCATAAAAATTAAAAGCTAATACGCGTATGTATAAGTTTTGTTAATATAAATATTTTATTCATATTTTCACATATAAATTTTATTTACATTAATTTTGTTTTTTTTTGTAAAAAAATGTTTATATTAATATTTGATTTTAGCTATTATATTAGATTATATGTTTGAAAAATTAAAAAAATAGCATACAAAAGCAAATTAATTTTTTTCCAATTTATAGCATAATTACTAACATATTAAAGTAAAAATGCTTTTGTAAATTGCCTAATTATAAATACTTTATTATTTTAAATCGTAGTTTTAAAATAGAAGATCATGAATTCAATAAAATGTTCAGATATTTTTTTTGTAATAATTATGAAGAACATGCATAAGTTTTGAAAAATGTTAAATAATATACCACAGTTTTTTGCCCAAATTTATATCTTAAAAAAATTGGCTCTGTTACCTTTAAGGAGCTTAAATTTTAGAACAATTGATTCTTAAGGATATTTTGAAATCGGATGTAGAAAAATTATAATAACACAGTCAAAGAATGCGCATTTTATTTTAAAACTCAAATGGTCTGAATAAAAAAATATATTTTTGCATATAATTAATAGAATTAATTATATTATTCTTTAAAATAATCTCTATTAGTTTAATGCATAGTATTGTAGGCCAATATTCATATTTTTAAGGTCAATCAAGTTACATTGAGCTTATATTTAAATTGTTTTCCTTTTAAATATTTTTAAACTTACATTTTAAACATTACTTTACTATAAACCGATTGAAAAAGAAATTACTATACAATTAGTGTACTTGTATGCCAAAATTACTATTTATACTAACATATGTTATTGGTTTAAATTAATTGAAGCGTATAATTGCAAAAAAAAACTGTTTCCTAGCGCTTAATTACCGACTAATATGCTATATTTAAGTATTTACAGTATTTATAAATATAAATGTTGGCACATTAATGAATTCAATGTACCATCAATGTTATATTTGTAACAAGATTGAAAAGATAATCTTAAATAACATGAAATTTTTATTAAACTATATAAAATTTAGTATTATCTTTGTAAGCCAAAATTCGTTAACAGAAAATATATTCATAATCACATGTAACCATCTGACGTCTGCAAGAGCTTACACATTTATATAATATATATATATATATATATATATATATATATATAATTCTAATTTAAGTACTGAAAAAGCAGAAAACTTTGTTTTCATTTATAAAATAATTTGTATGATATTACAATGGTTAGCTCTCGTAATTGTGAAACACAATTGCTTAAATAGAATACATAGTTATTATGCTTATTGTTTAATGTTTATTCTTTATTATTCATTATAAAACATTCATAATAATTTTAGTAATTGATTTCGAGCCTTCTCTTTGTTTTAATTTTAAATGTCATATTCTTAAGATAAATATTAAATAACTGACTTTTTTCATTAATAATCATTTAAATTAGAATTATTTTTGCTTGGATATTTTTTAAATATTTTTCTTCAGTGATAAATTTTTACAGTATTTTTCAATGCTGTATTACAATATTTTATTTTATATTAGTCTATTTTATTTTAAACATTTAAATTCAAATAAATTTTTAGGTTTATCTGTCGCATACATTTTACCTACATTGAAAATGTAAATTGGGGTTCATAAAATAAATTTTATCAGTAAATATTTTGCGTTTTAAGTAAAATTTAATCACACACACAGTTTATATCTAAACGAACCTTTGTAAATTCAGTTGCAAAGGGAAAGCTTTGTTTATTTGTAAATTAGTGGTTATATTTTCCAATATTAAGGCTTATCTGACTCGAAGGGAATTCTAAACCAATAACAATTTTCAAACTCAATGTGGGATTCAACCTATTGAATCTAAGGCCAGAGGTTTGACTGTGTGGCTGCCATTTCAACAAAATCTATATTGAATACTTTTATAATATTGAAGCCTTCAAACATTTAAATTATTCTTGGTTTGGTTTATTTTATTTTTCGTTATTTAGACATTTTTCACTTATCTTAGTTAATTAGACCGTGAACACTTGTTTAAAGAGAATAATAAATTGTTGCAAGCATACCAATGAACACATGACAAGTTAAATAGAAAGGAAGAGTGCTAACTATTAACATCAAATTATATATTTAAAATAATGAACTCTGATCCGGATATAGTCAAGGTAAAATATATTAATTTGTATTTTATACTTAACTTCAAATATAGAAATTCTTGAAATTCCGCAACATTACTGTTTATATATAATTTTTCTATATAATATGAAAAATTCCAATTGATGAATGAAGTAAATTTGGTAGAACATTATTTTTTTCTCTTGCTTTCCCCATTAATCGATTTTATTTATTAGCACGTCTTTATAACGTAATAAAATAGATCTTATTCATTTGTTATAGAAACAAAGCAAAATATGTAGATGAAATTTAATGCAAAAAGGGCTTACAATTTTAGAAAATGTGATTATTTAAATGTGTAAACGGTAGTTGAATAGAAAGAAAAATACATTTTACGTCATGAACAATTTTTATTTCTCATGAATTTGTTATTCTAAGATAAATGCATTAATCATAAATTGCCATCTTCGACCCATTTTTTAATTATTACAAATGTAACAAAAAAGGAAATGGCATCACTGAATACTTTATTTTGAATTAGATTGTGAATTATTTTCTTCCTAAGTCTTACAAAATCATTATTCTATGTTAGATTTTGATATTTATAGTATTCGATATTACTTTACTTTTAACTTTTCGAGTTATAAGTGGCACTAAAATATATGCGCCAAAGTTTTGATTGATATTCCTTATTGAATGCTTTTAAAGTATTCTAGATCTAAGCTAAAACAATGTCCTCTTCTGTCATATCCTATTTTATAGATCTCTCTTTATCATTTTAGTTTAAAATGACATTTAAATCTGTATTAAATACCTAATAATTTTATAATGTAATTAAATCTTTATATTGGATTGTTTCCTACATTGTGCGAGAAAAAAATTATTTAATTAAAAAAGTATTCTTTTATTAATGTCTATTTAAAAACATGGTACATTTTTTCTTTTAAACATATTAACAACTTTCTGAGAAAAATCTCATTAAATAAATACTTTTTTGGCGTAACAAATGACAGAAAATAAACTTTGTTTTCCAAATAAAAATCTAAGTGGCTTAAAATATGACTTCTTTGAATTGATAATAATTTTAACTGATTCGATTCCAGATTTTGGAACTCAAGTCCGCTTAAAATATAGTATGAAAGTATTCATTTTTTTTCTTACTTTGTAAATAATCTTTGTTTTTTGGCCTATCAGATTTATATCTGATAGCTCAAAAAACTTTTGATATTTCATGCAGTCATTTTTTTGATAATTTATAGTTACTTAAAATATTTTGAATAGATGCTCTTTCGAACCTTGAAAAACAATTCTATTGATGTATCGTAAGCTAATTTTTACAACAGTATCTAAATATTAGATTACATGATAAATATTTTTAATTATTTTCAAAGTATGTGATTAAAATTACTAAAAGAATGATATTTTTTAATTCTTTTCAATACATGATTAAAATTACTAAAAGAATGATAAAGGGAAAGACTGTCGAAGGGCTTCAAAAGAGAGGCAAGGCATTCTGACTGTTCCTATTTGTCTACTCTGTGGCTCTAGAGAAATAATGAATAGGGACCATCTTACCCTTAGGGGGGTTTCTTACACATCAACGAAGAAAGAGAGATATAGGAAGAAAGATCGCTTCTTAAGCAAGTGACTTTGGTCTATTAAGTTTTGTGGTTTACAGTTTTGTATAATTTAGTTCTTTATATTTTGACTAGTCATTCGAAATTCAAAAAATAGTAAGGTAAATAGCATTTGTTACATAAGACATGATTATTATAATCAATAACGCTCTCGGATTTATCATGTATACTTTTAGAGTTTCTTCATTCATGCTGAAAGTATAAACCCTAAGGAGAAACAAATTCAATCATACTTTACTATGCATATTCAAAACATGCAGTCTTATTTTGTTTACAACTACTATCAATGATACTACTTAATTTTACATCTTTTAGAAATTAATTTTAAATTATAAAAGTGTCTATTTTTTGCATCAGTACTTGAATGGATTTAGGTGGCATAATAAACATTTTTTAATTTTCCATACGGTAACTACTAAAAGCATCATCTTCAACTTTTCATGCCGACCCAGTGGCTGAGTGGTTAGCTTTCCTGACTCTTGAGCTGTAGGTTCCGGGTTCGAATCCCGATTCGGGCAGGGATATAACTCTTTATCACTGTATTTATCTGTTTTTTTTATGAGATGGTGTATGAATGTGGCCCATCCTATTACCGGGTTTGTGGTAGTATGCCAGGAGTAATGCTACTCACTTCAGTGACTTGATTCACAGAGGTTCACTGGGTAATGACAAATGGGTAGTAGTTTCCGGCATTTTTGTGGTGAAGGGTTAGTCATCCAGTGCCCAACGTTGTTTAAAAAAATGCCCCGTTTTTTTAAACAAAATTACGATATTGGTTAAAATAACAAGTAATTTAAAACATTATGAATTTGATAATGTGCTAAATCCCTTATTGTTTTATAATTAATAAGGAGAATATTTTCCCTTGAAAATCAAAGTTGCAATATTATTAAGATTAATAACATATTTCATTGATTTTTGAATTGTTAAGGTTAAAGATCAAGATGATTCTGTTAATATATTATAGATTATATATATATATATATATATATATATATATATATATATATATATATATATATATATATATATATATATATATATATATATATATATAATTATTGAGTTAAATTGAGTTAATTATTAAGAGTTTACGAAGCATTTTTTAAAAAAATGTAAAAAATATAAATTGTTGTATCTTTTTACTACTGTATTCAATATAATTTTTATATAATTAATGGTATTTAAAACACATTTTTGTATAATTAATGAGATTTAAAACTTGCGAATCCTTACATCTGAAATGTTTTAAAGTTTTTTGGTTAACTTAATTTTTAGTCGTATTTTTTATTTATAAATTAAAGAAGAGAGATTTTGGTAAAATCCCATCTTAATCCACTGAATGTTTATAACGAGAAAAGTCATAAGCGTATTAATTTTAAATGTGTAAAATATGTGCACTCTTGAAAGTAAACACCAAAATATGCGCAGTTCAAAAATAAAAATGTATAAAACCTTTTGTTTAAAAATTCATTCCAGAAAAAAGTTTAGTTTCTAAAATGTTTGTTATTTTATTTTTAAAATTTACTACTAAATAAAAAATTTAAGTTAATCAGAAGTTTTAAGGTTATTGATTTTGGTCACGAATAATGCCCTTTTTTTCCTTAATTACTCTTGGTGATCTGTTGTGATCAAGTAGAATCACACAAATGATTTTAAATAGAATGCACTTACACGTATAAATCAAATTTTTAATAAACATGGATTAAGATAATTTAAAGTATATAATTTTCATTAAATAAAGAGTATGTAGTGAAAATTCATTAATATTTTTGACAATAAGTATTAAAAATACAGTATTTAAGCAATTATCAATTCATTATTCAAATTTCGCTTACTGATATGAAAAATTAATTATTTTTATTATTAAATTACTATTGTTATTTGTTTTTAATTAATTTTTCTAAAATGAATCATGTCAGTGAAATAAAAATTTTGGGCAGAAAATAACTTCATGATTTTAAATCTTATATGTTTATATTTATTATATATTCAATTAGAAACATGCAACTTCAGAATATTTTAAATTTCAGATCAAAAATATGCATAATCCTACTATTCAAATTATTTATGAAAACAATTAGTTATATTTTTAAAGAAACTTTTTTCAATAACTTACTGAAATGGAAGTGGTACTTCAAAATGTGAATAACGAGTCCGATCTAATAACCATTACAAAAATTATATCTGCTTAAAATTAATTTTATGAAAATCTTATCCGAGGAGTTGAAAGGAAAATTCTAGTCTATCTATTCATGAAATTTCATCAGAATAAATGCTCCGTTGGTTGAAAAAAACTCCAGGATTTTTCAATTAATTATTGCCACGTAAACTACAAGTGTTAATTATCTTCATATTTGTGAGCTTAGAATTGCCTTCCAAGATTCTGTCAATCGTCAAAATTGCAAATGCAAACTTACCAAAATATTTATATGTTTTAAATAGATTACAAATAGCATAATATTATATTTTGACAATATGTACAAATTATTGTAATTTAAGTATTTTCCTCATTCCTCGGGTTACAATCTTCAATATTAAGTTATATATTATAACATACCTTTTGAGGAAGCATTATAAAAGTACGTTATGTTTAGGTGACACAAAGGATCGAAATAGGAGAACTGAATAGACAAAAAATTGGATATGTGTTCCAAAATGTTTCACTTTTAGATTACATATAATGTATTCCAGAATTGTGATCTTACTGAACTCATTAAACACATTTTTTCTGGTGTTACTCAATTTTAAAAACATTTAAATTACAAAGCAAATAATATTTTAAAGATGTAAAAGAAATTAATTTGTTTCCTTTCTTAAGCAATCATAATAAATCAGTACATCTAAAAACATTACATTTTAAAAAAACTCTTTACATTCTGTAGAAAAATATATCATGCATCATGAATTTTTGCTGAAAATGCATATTTTACCATTTTGTACTTAATATAAATTGTAACAAAATCCGTTGAAGATTTTGCCTGAAAATAAGATTAAGTTAAAAAAAAATATTAACTATGGACTTCAATAATTGAAATAAAATGTGATGAAGAACAATTCAATTTTTTTTAAAAAAAGAACTAATATTTAATCCTTTGATGAAGCTATGAAATAGTATTATTATAAACATTTATCAAAATAAATTACCTAATATTTTTAATTAAATTAAACGTAACTACGAAACTCCATAACTCTTTTCTAATTTTATGCACTGAATATGCTTGATATATGAAAAAAAATATATTTCATTTCAAGAAAGGTTAAACAAATTGAATTCGACTTACTAAAAATTTAAGAAATAAAAAGAGATTATATTCGTGGTAAAGAAAAATTACTTATTCCAATTTAATTAAGTAAATGATATTTTGGATTTTAATAGCTAACTATCATACATTATTATGGTATTTATTCTAGATCTTGAAACTTAAATTTTTAAAATATCATTTATTTACATAAAAGGAATATATTGATATTATTTTTCATTTCCTATTGTAATCTAAAAAAAATCGCTTCGCTGCATCCCCTTTCTTAAGAACATTAAGTAAATATTTTCTAAAATCCTCTTACTCACAATATTTTATTCAAAAATACCTTTGATAGAAATAAATGAATTTTCAAATTTACGTTCCTCAAAACATTTAACATTTGCTTGCAAATTTACTTTAAAAACTATTTGAAATATAATTTCAATTCTTGAGCATTATTCCCGCAAATTTTCGTTTGCATTCCAACATCTTTAAAAGAAATTAAGTTATCTTTATTCTAAGTAATTTACTGATGCATGCATCTTTTTATAACTAATGCAGCGATTAAAATTTTGATTACCCTTAGTCAAATACCAGTCTGTAAGGTAAAGTCAACAGTATTATACAAAAATCATACTGCTGACTTTACCTCTCCATGATATATCTAACTTTCTGCTAATGTAGTTTTCGTCATGTAGCACTAAATATTATGAGAACATCTTAGTAACTACAATAACACAAAATTTAAGTAGAGGAAATATTTAGTTTTCCCATCTTTGAAGGTTTAGAATACCAACAAGCTGTACTCCCAGTACGACATCCTTCTCGTGTCCAATGCCTCTTCCTTTGGATAAATATTTGAGTTCTGTTATCGATGGAAACTTCAGAGAAGTGACATACAATAACACAAAAAAAACTTTACACTTCTTCCTCACGATTGGTGTAAGGAGTTTATAGAATGATCGTTTATGTTCCCCACCTACTAAGCCAATCGATACAGCATTACGTGTCAGAGGTTCACATTCATGTTATGTTCTTTTCGCTACATTGCTCCTCAGCCGAATAAATGAAATAAAATACACATGGAACAAACCTTACGTGATGTGGAAAACAAATGCAGAAATCTCTATGTACCTGAAAATCCTCGGGACCCTAATAATATTTGGTTTTACTTTTTACTGTTCGTTTCTGTGTGTCTTTTAATGAGACTTACTTATGTCACATACTTGTTTAAGCACCGGAAAAGATGACATTGTAGGAAAGATTATGACAGAAAGTCATAAAAGTATGGTCAAAAATTACCTCTAAAAGTTCATGAGATCACTGGTGTTTATTTGTTTATTATAGGGTGATAAAGCTACTCTTATGGAAGGAAAAGATGCTCGTGGAAAGAGTTTCTCGAGTGTTGTTGCATTATATTATGTAATTCTTGAAACTATTTTATAATCATTACGTGATACTTATTGACCAATAACTATTCTTGTTTTATATATTTATATTTATGTTCAGTCGTTCAATGAATTTCTTAGATGAACATTCAATTTGCTTACACTTCTTAGAGTGTAAGCAAATTGAATTAAAAGTATTTTTAATTCAATTTGCTTACACTTCTATGTTACATTTTTATAAACTCTAATATTTCCTTTTCATTCACATTTAAAAATATTCGTAATTTCAATGAAAATACATATTTTATTAAAAACTTTAACAAACAACAGTTCTTAATAATATACATCTTATATTTAAAAAAGTTCACATCAAAACGTTTTTTTTTTTTTTTTTTAAATGTTTTTTTTAGAATCTTTTGACAATGTTAAGATTATTTTTTTAACAGAAATACTCGGTAAAATAGCAAACACTATAAATAATCCTAAAGAGAAATAATACAAGCTTTACTATCATTTAATGGGATTTAATCAAGAAAAGTTTTTAAAAGGGAAATAAGTATTTGTACCTTTAATCATATTTAATTTAAATAGTCTTAGCTACAAGTGCTAAGGAAATAAAAATTCTCAGTTGTTGAAATGATTGTATGATATTATAAAAAAACGTCAATACAAACAAATAGTAGGAAATAAATGCACTCATGATCAAATCGTTTGCTATGCTGAAAATCAAAGAATCAATTGAACATTAAATGACAACATTGAATATCACATGTATAATTTTATTAACACAGATTCGGCTGTTAAAAGCATCATTCTTATGTAAGTACATTTTAAAGTATTAAGCCCTTTTCTAGAACAAACAAGATATCATTTTATTCACTTCAGATTACCAGTGTAAATAATAACAGTTCATGTTGTATTATCTTCCCTTATATTTTTCTAGTTTTCAGTAAATTATACTTTATTACAAAAGTTTTATCAATTAATTATCTGATATTTTAAAGGATATTTTAGGACATGATATTTTAAACTTTATGTTATTATCTAGAAGGAATTGAACTGTAAATTTTGCACTATTTGAATAAATTCTTATTAAAAACCATTCAATAAAAAGGTACAAAAAATTAAATAGAAATAGAGCATTTATAAGTTCTATCTGGTTTTTATTTTCTCAAAAAGAAATCTGATATTTCGTTACAAAACAAATTATCATAAGTTATGTTTCCAGTAAAAATTTTATACGGATAAATCATAAAATTGTCAATTAAAGTTACTTTTTACTTTCTTGAAAAATATAGTTGTATATTAAATACTTTAAAATGTCTTAATAGAAATTTGAACTTAAGAATTTATACCGAAAAATGTAACAATTTTTATTCTATTTATGTATTGATTTTACAACATAAAACATTTAAGGAACAAAGTTTTAATGGAACTACAAAATATTTACTACAGTAACAAAAGCTACGTAATACATTTATAGTTAAAAACATCAAAAGAAAAAGGAAACCTAAATAACCAAATCAACTTTCATGATATTGAAAAAGAATCAAGAAATAAAAGTACAAATATTAAGATTTTGGGAAATACCTTTTTTACCATAAATGAGTTCTAAAATTCAATTGAATATCTTTTATGGCCGTTTGATTCTCAGGTGTATTCTTCACTTATCGTCTGATATAGACAATATGGACCTCAATTCTTCTCCTCAATATGGACAAATATAAATAATAGCAGATGATATTCTAGTTACTTGTATATGACAAAACATTTTCTCAGCAATTACAAAAGGACTCATTTGAATGGCAACCATCAGGACATATTGCGAACGAATGCTTAAAATTCTGTCAGGTCAGAATAAAAAAATGTAAAATAATCATTTTAAAATTGGCAAATACTGGTTTGTTGCAATAAAGATGTACAAATTTGAATCTTATTTAAAAAATAAATTTGGAACAAAGATAATGCGTTATAGACAGTACAAAACTCTAATAGTTGTTAATAAAGCAAAGAGATTTGTATACGGTGTTATTCAAATCATGTCTGGTGAACTTAAGACAAAAATGTTTAAAATTGGATCATTTTATTAAAATAGGTATGTAGTTAAAACTATTTTACAACTCGAACAAAGAGGTGTAGACTGCTTATATAAAATATAATTAGGCGTCAAACTAGTATAACCGATTCGTAGTCGGGAATAAATAACGTCAGCACGTCTGTATGCGTACTACTCCAATTTCAAAAGCGAGATTTAATCCTGAAAATAGTTTGTTATTTGCGTAATCTAAGAATTTTTCCAAATAGAAAATGTATATACAGAGATTGAACGCGATTTTTTATGGTTTGATACCTACAGAGAAGACAGGTTAATGGTTAGTATTCAGAATTGCAGCTCTCATGGGCAGGAATTGCAAATCAGTTGTTGATCTTCATGATTCAGAATCTAATTTAAATTGTATACCACGGTCAAATTAGCTGTTATTTAAAAAATTGATCTTAAGAAGATAAACTAAATTAATTTTTGATACCTGTATAGATAACAATTTAATGAACCTATAATCACTCAAAGCCCTCACTACTTATATTTACAGTGATAATATATTTTGATACTTCCATAACACTTATTTAATTAGCGTTCTAGATTTTAAAAATATTTTTGAATCTAGAACGCTAATTAAATTTTGAAGGCAAAATACTTGCATAACAGTACTTAATAAATCAATAACTCTTCTTATTTTACACTAGTTTTTAAATTCATCAACTGACTGATTTATATTCTGAAGCTTATTAGATTTTATGCATTAATAACAGCACATGTTTTTAATAATGTTGAAGGGAAATTGAAGGCTTTAAAATTACTAATATTGAAAGAAACATTTTCAAAAGAGTAGGTAAAAAATAATATCCACAGAGATTCTTCCATTTAGTCCTAATAATCATGAGTTTTCAAATGGTTATCTTCAAAATAATTTTCATTAAAATGATTATTTTGGAGCACATTCTAAAGAGTTTGCCTTGTAATAATGATTCTTGATTTATTACTTTTATATTGAAACTATATAGTTTCAAGAGATTTAGATTCATTCTAGAGAAATCTCTCTCTCTCTCTCTCTCTCTCTCTCTCTCTCTCTCTCTCTCTCTCTCTCTCTCTCTCTCTCTCTCTCTCTCTCTCTCTCTCTCTCTCTCTCTCTCTCTCTCTCTCTCTCTCTCTCTCTCTCTCTCTCTCTCTCTCTCTCTCTCTCTCTCTCTCTCTCTCTCTCTCTCTCTCTCTCTCTCTCTCTCTCTCTCTCTCTCTCTCTCTCTCTCTCTCTCTCTCTCTCTCTCTCTCTCTCTCTCTCTCTCTCTCTCTCTCTCTCTCTCTCTCTCTCTCTCTCTCTCTCTCTCTCTCTCTCTCTCTCTCTCTCTCTCTCTCTCTCTCTCTCTCTCTCTCTCTCTCATTTGATAATTGAAAATAATGCAAGTAGTAATATATCGCTGCATAGCTAGTCATGCATTGTACAATATTAAAAGATCAAATTCAGGTGTAATTGATGTATGAAAAAATTTTTATTTTTGAGTTTATCTTTGATAGTTTCGTTTGTTTGTCGCTCAACGGTTCATTTTTTCCCATAAGGGCTAATTTGACCGAGACCTATGTGTGTTTATCTCTGAAATATAGTACATGAATAATTTTCTATAGTCTATCGCATTAGTGTTTGAGGTAAAAAATTTTCATTTCAGCCATAAATTAAGAAAACTTAAAATTTTTGGCACAAAAGTATTTAAATTATTTTAAAACTTTCTCATCATTATATTTCACAATTCAGATAGTTTTAAAGTTTCTTTATTCTAATTTGCACATTAACTAGATTTTGAAAAGAAAATATTTATTTTAACCATGCAATGACAGGTGTAATAAGAGCATTGTAAATTTATTTTATACAATATCATAATTAAAATCTTTATTACAGTAGTTTCCTTTCAAGATAAGTTACTTTTATTAAAAATAAACTATTTTTGTTTCGGTAATTTAAGTTTCATAAATCTGCTTTTTACCAAAGTCGATCAGGAGTTAATAATATCCAGTGCTTGCACATCTCACACTTTAAGTAACTGTCACGAATTTCTTATTTGGTCTATTCATTATTTATCATTAGTCTGTTCATTATTTAACACTCATTTTATGGTCACGAGTGACTATTTGAACGAAATATACAAATTAACAGAGTTTTGAGCTACTTAGTCATCTATGATATCCATACAGGAATTGAATGTACTTGGCTTCTGAGTTGATGTACACATCTTTAACAATTCAAAAGCACAATTTTGAGGTTAAGGAATTTTTAAATATCACTTAAATATTATCTTAAACTTGAGATATTTTACTTAAAAGTAAATATAAAAAAACCACTTTGTTAAATAAATAATAAAAACATTAACAACAAAAATAATTGATCTATGTTGTTGCAATTACTGAGAATATTGCAAACATCGTTTTGTAAAAAAAATTACATGTGATTGAGGAATATGAAATCTAAACCATAATTTCTGCATTAAATTAAATAATTTTTTTAAGATACTTAATATACATTAAAAATTACTTTAAGTAAATTAAATAGCTAAAAAATTTAATAAGTAAAGAGTAAAAAAGTAAATAGATAATAAATTAAATTTAACACTAAAATATAAAATTTATTTCGTTATGTATTTAAATTTTTTAATTTGTTTTGAGATAGGCAAATAGTACTCAAAATATACCCTTGTATAATGTTAAAATTTATTATTTTAATAAAATAAACATATTTTGAAAAAGCACAATAGCTTTAAATTGTTTAAATGAACACAATTATATAACACAAAAACTAAAGTATGATATTATTTTTGACATAATTAATTTATTTACTAACGCCTGAAACTTTATGTTAATAAAATGCGCGATTACAATAAAACATAAGTAAATTAATTATAAAGTTATAATTTAAGTTAATGATTAAATATGCCTTGAATTACACTTACAGAGAAAAAAATATAATTTTAATCTGTCTTACATAAAATAAAAATTATTACAATCGGAAATCTGCATTGAAGCTGATCAAATTATTAATTATTATATAATGCCGAACACATATATGCTACTATTAAAATTAAGCACGACAATTTTCATGCTATTATAAAATGATATACTCTCATAATAGACACTAAAATATTTAATAACTTCTATAACATTCAATTTATGATGATTATTTACAGAAAATTTCCAAACAGTAATAACTATGATGAATTCTTAACAATAAATAGCTAATAAAAATACTAATAATAGTTCTAACATTATTTTTATCAAGTTTATTTGAATAATATCATAGTACCAATTATCGCTTTGTTATAAAGAATTTTTAACATAATAATGTATTTTCTAGTGATAATTTATCACAAAAATGGTTTTCCGGAGTACTTTTTTAAAATATCCCCTTTAAGTATTTGGTTTATTTTATAATTTATATTCTCAGAAATAGTCGAACAGCTGTAAGTCCGTCTATTTGGGTACAATTTTGCAAGTTCTCTCATTATTGAGATACTTGCCCTTATTTTTTAAAATTTAGCAAATCATTGTCGTGAAGAAACAAAGCATCCTCTTACATATACATAAAGTTTGAAGATTCTTGCATTTTCTAAGACAAAATTTATAAAATATTTAAGACGCTTTCAAGATATACTGAGATAAATGAATGATTAGTGGCCTTAAAATTATTTTTTATTCCTCTTTAAACACTCCCGATATTTTAAAATTCAAACATATAAACTTTGAAATCAACAAACTGAATAGTTATTGTTTATGTGGAAATGCTTATTCTTAAAATATGAATCAAAGTCCTCTAAACTCTTTCCGTAAGTTTTTATTATTTGATTGAAAATATTTTAAATTCGGATTTTTGATTACGTAGAAAATTTTAAACAGTTCAAATTTTAAGATTTATATGAATAAAATTTTTTTTTTAATTAAATAAATTTATACGTTTTGAATTTATACGTATTGAAACGGTTTTTTCTAGTTAAAGTTCAGAAGATGACAAAAGAAATGCATTACTCTAGAGAGAAAAATATCCGAAAATGAATGTTTCATTATGTGAACATAATTACACACATGACGAATATTTCTGTGATCCTATTGTATAGCAGGAAAATGTATTATGTCTTTATTAAATATAAATCTTATTTTTCTTTAATGCAGATTTAGAAATTTCTTTTTAATTGAAATATTTATATTTGATAAAAGAAAGAAATATATTTGTGCTTTTACTTTTTTGTTTATCATATGAATATTAGTATACTCCTGAGCACAATAGAATCATCTGAACTTAAGTTCATTAAAGGCTTCCTATTAGTACAAACATGGGGAAAATATATTTTAAGGTGTCCTTTCTAAATCAGCAAGCTTTTTTATGTTTAAAGAAACAAGAGGGCGTTGAAAACACGACAGACCAACATTACTGACAATGTGGTGACAAAGTGGCGAAATACAGATGAGCACCACAAATATGTAGCAAAATGTTATTTTCTTAATTTATAATTCTAACAAATATTCAATTTTATAATTCTGGTAAGAATGATTTATATACTTTCGGATAGAATTCTCCAAACTCTTATTTTTACCGACTTTTGTAGCTATTCAAGTACAACTATGCAACTTCTAAATGTGAAAGACGTGAAAAAATGTCACTCATTACTATTATAGTTCGTTCATTATTTTCAATAAAGTCCCATCTAAAAGCTAAATGGCAATGTGAACAAGAAATATTTTTTTCTTCTGCGCAAACATTTATCGGAATCTAGCAATTTTATATTTAAAATTTTTCGATCAGTATCTTGCAACTACAAAAATGTTCGTCATAATATTGAGATTTTATCAAGATATTTTCTAAACTGTCAGTGCAGTCTTACCTACACGACTGCTATTTTTAATTTTTCGATTCATTTTTATTAAATTAGAATATTCATTAAAGGGTTTCATAAGTACACAAATAAAGATATTGATTTTAACAAATTAAAATGTATTAAGCTTAATGTGTTTTCAAAGTGAATCACAATAATTTAAAATTTAAAAAATTAATTTATTTCCTATTTAAAAATAAAAGGCATATATATTAATTGAGGATTATTTCTATTTATGTTGCATAAAATTGGATTTTCATTCTGAAAAAGTAAAGTAAGGAAATTTATTTCTCTAATAGAAGGAAAAGTATGCTTTAAATCTGATTAACAAACTTTTCAGTTGGCTTGGGTTTAGGTTTAGGAAATATTTCTCAGAAGTTTGAAACAAAACAAAAAGAAATTGACATCCAGATTTCTTTCGGTTAAGAGGAATTAAAGTTGTCAGTTTAAAATATTGAGTCTATAAAAATACTCATGAAAACTAAAAAAAAATCATTGAACTGTACATAAATATAAGTATTTTGTGCAATTCAGTGAAGAAAAACACTTCCAACTTCTACACTTTACATTTTTAGAAGAAAAAAATTTTACAATTGTTAGTAGTAAAATAATAATTTGAAAATTATGTTACAATTAATTTTAATAATGTATAAATTAAATAATCGGTTGTCATATTTTATGACATTTTTAAAAAAACTAACATTTAACAAGATGCATTAAGTATGTCTATCATTTAAAAAAATATTTACAGTCCTTTAATGCTTGTTCACTCTCTGCTTTGCCAACTCTAAATTTGATATTTAAGACGGTCTTATTTTCTTATAACTCAGAAATAATTATTATAATATGCTAATTTGGCAATTTGGAGTTCAACATTTGTTTTATAAAGATGTATAAGCTTAAAAGTAATTACTTTCATAAACTTAAACGTGTTAAACTTTTCAAAATTTTACACTTCCTTTTAATAAGTTTTATTATTGTTTATTTCAAGTATTTTTATTAATAGTAAGGGTTAGTAGAAATTTAAAGAATGTAATAAATTAATTTATAAAGAAACCAAAGGTTGGATATCATTTACTTACTGAGAAAACGTTCGGGGTATTTTATTATTATTATAAATAGATGTACTTATAGTTCCTATTTTAATGAGTAGGAAAGGAAATTGTATAATCATATTACCTTTACTAAAAATTCGCAGCATTTATTCATTCTTACTTTAAATAAGAGTAAAATTGTTAGTTGATTTTTATTTCTTTTTAAACAAAATTTTACGACAGATTACAAAGTCAACCTTGTCACAAGTTTCATGTTAATATGAACAATTACAAGATTTTTACAAATTGGCAATATAGCTTTTCCATGAGAACTTGTAAATTAACAGAAGTAATACTTATTCAAGATGTTCATATTTACTATTCCTAATAAATATATTTCTATAATAACAGCAATGTAATATTTTTTCAAATTTCGTTTGCTCTTTAAAATAAAGAGTTATTAGCTGTATTTTTATCTCAAAAATATTACAGGGATTTATTTTGGATATCATTACGTTCAGAAGAAAACTTCCAATAAAATTTTTTATACAATTATAAAACTTAAAATTTTTTAAATCGCATGTATTATTTTTAATCTTCACAAAGAGAACATTTTTATTATTCGAATATTTCCAGCTATTGAGTTAAAACTACTGAGCAGGCTATTTGAATAAAAATACAATCATTCACATCTTTCAAACTTAAATTCTTTCATACATCAATCTTTATAAATGACACTGATTTGTACACTATATATCAGTTTATTTGAAGCTCTTCAAATGTCGTTGGCTCTGACACTTTCGACTATACGTCTACACTTTCGCTGTACTTTTCTCTGGTGAAAGATAAGTTGATTCGCCTCAAAGGAAAATCCCATTTTATCGAATAATATGATAAGTTATACATTATATTTTGTTTCGGTTAAAAGTAAATATTTATAATATATTAATGAATGACCTTTTTCATTATATGATACATAATTGTTTTTATTTTTTATGAGTTGTGTTGTAAAATTATAGTATTGTAAAAAAAAATAGTGAGCTTATTTATCACTTTATTTAGGGAAATAAAGGACTAATATTCTAAATCAATACTTTTCTATGCCGATTAGCAAAAACAGTAAACTTTTAAACTGCAATAATTAGTCTTAAATCAGCCAATATTTTAATCTATCTTTGTGCTCAAAAATGCTTAACGGGAGATAGATCCCATAAATTAAAATTCAAAGTTTGAAATCAATTCGCAATAATAAGATACACTGAGTTTATAATGGGAAACAGTCACAAAATTTTACAATGGGAAGCTCATTATTAAGAATGGTGTCGTTAAATATTTGTCCGCGACTTAAAGTCTATTTTTATATTATACAAAAATGTATTTTTATATTATATTATCAAGTAAAATTCAAAATATTCAAACATTTAATGCTCTACTTAAATTAGATTCTGTTGTAATTGTCAACTGTATGACATCATAGATTGAAATTTTTTCGTAGATTGAAAATAAGTTTTATAAGTTGAATTGACACATTTTAATCTATTAATCAATTAAGTATGACTCAAGAATACATCATGCTTTCCAGTCATTTTTCACTAAACAAAGACAATTGTTTACAGACGAATTTACAATTCATAAGTTAACTAATAAAGAAACATTTACACAACTCACATAAATTAATAATTTAAAATTCTACTTTATTATAATTACTTTACATTGTTTTCAAAAGTTTAACTTGCTCAATTATGTATTTCATTTCCAACTCATTGATCAAAATCCTTGTAGTTTAAAATATCTATTTATGAAATCAAAACTTTCAAAATTCCAATAATAAAATAACCCAAAATAATTCTGTTTTTAATATTAATTATTATAATATTTTGACACATTCCATAAAATAGTATAAATATAAAAAAACTGTAAATATTAATAAAAGGAAATATATTCAAAACTTCAAACAGTTTCCTACTTAAAAATATTTAAAAATAGTTCACTGTCTATGTAAATCAATACTAAATAAGATCCAATGTCTCACAAAGCAACTACATTGATATTAAAGTGCCTCAGGTCTTTAGATTGTCCTTTATATCATGTATTGATTTTTTGATAGTATCAAACTCATGAACTTTTGATTATAAAACTGAAACGATGATTATTCATCAGTATAACTTATTCATTTAAAAAATTAATTTACCAATAAAATCCCAGATATATTTTAATTCAATAGAAAGATATACAATTATTCGCGTAGTCTTATTTTATTGGTTATGAAATTTTTGGCACATCAGTTAAGCAGTGAATAAAAGACATGCATGATAAGAATAATAAATTAGGATAGATTTTAAGCCCAGATTGAATAAACTTCCCTCAACTAAATATGAAAAAGAGCTTAAACTCAAAAGTTCGAATTATTTTTTAAACAAAAACAACCAATGATTTTGCATTTCAAGAACACTTGTACATGAAACATATATATTTGGTATTTAAAATACGTATTTTTATGTTTTTCTCATTCTGACCTTTCAGTCAAAACAGTAATGAAAATAATGTAATGAATTAGGTTTTTAAGCCTTGTTTTGTGCTTGCAAACGTGTTAAAGCATAAATTATTTTCTTAAGAATAAAGTGCTAAGTATCATTTCTATTAAATTGCAAATATGCAATGTTTTGGGACATTAATAACATTTATAAATGTATAAAAAATAGAGTTTCAATCTTACAGGAGTAACACACAAACACGATTTTTACTCCTTGTATTTAATACTAAAGGCTTAAGAAATCTTTAAAATAACTATACGTTTAATTAAATTTACACAGTATGTAAAATACTTTTCAATTACCTTATAAAATTTGTTTTAATTATTTCAATCTATTACTGAAATTAAGTTGTAAAATATTAAGTTGTTATATCCCGTATTGTTATTACTGTCATCTTAAAATATCTATCATAAATAATTTAATCATGATTATTCGATTGATTTAAAATATAAATTTGTCATTTCCATATTTACTTATGAAAAAAAATTCAGATTAATCAAATATACATTAAATCAATCATGTGCTATTAAAAACTAAAATAATATTGTTGAAGAAATACTTTTTAACTGAAAACTTACTTGAAATCGTACATACATCATATGATTAAAATTTAAGTAAAACATTTATCATTTTTATTTGTATTACATTTTAACGCAAAATAAATATTTAATGTAAAATTTAAGTATTGTATCAGATATTCTAATTAATTAAAACAAACTTTTTGAGGAGCTATTTTTTTTAACATTTAGTTAAAAACAATTTACGTAAAATATATACAAGTTTTATGTAGATTAAAATTTGGTTTTGCAATTTTCATTTTAATATTCTTATGGCTACAATTTTCATAAGAGAGTATTAAATAATATTTGACAGAAATACCATTAGGTAAATTCATTTAATTTAGAAAACTTATGAGCGGTAAATAAGAATCATATGCACAAATATGCATGTATTATTAATCTAAAATAAGGTTACAAACTAGAAATTTAGATGTATTTTCAGTTCCTGTAAAATAATTTTACTGTCAGTTATTCTATATAGTAAATGTAATACCTATAAAACAATTTAGAAATAATCTTCATTGATTTGTATAATGCTCTACAGAAATATTTCCATGGAATATAAAATTTAAAAGTATGAAAATTTTAAGAATAAGTTAGAATGTTTTAACAATAATGAAAATATTTGAATTTCTTGTTTGAAAATAAGTTTAACAAGTAAACTCTTTAAAACACAAGTACTACAAAAAAATTTTATAAATTTTCGCCACGGGCTTCACTTTTTTTTTTTTTTTTTACCATATTACTGAAAGCTAAACTCAAGTTAATGAAGCAGTTTCATAAAGTAAAATAAATAATAAAATTTATGTAAAAAGAAATCATTATAATTTTTTCCACAATTACTAAGTAACTTTTTATACTAAATTCCACAAAGTTTTTCTGAAGAATGAGAAAGATTGGTGAAAAAAAAATCAGAAAGAAAATAAAATATAAAATGCAATGAAATTCCAACTAAACCAAAAATAATTTGATTCTTTCAAATTTTCTCACAGGTTTCAAGGGATAGGTTTTTATTCTCTTCAAAGATTTTAAAAATGTGCCTTAGGAGTTCAATCTAAGTTCTCCTCCAATAGAATTCTCAATTCTTTGTTTTGAAATTTTTTTTGACATGCAGCACATTTTTTCATAAAAATTCTGTTATGTTCGAATGATTAAAGTTTATTTGATATTTGAATCTCTTGTGGTGTCTAGAAGAAAAGAAAAAAATGCAACACTCAATTTTTTTTATATAAATTACAGTTATTAGCTTCTTTGAATGCGAATAATTAAAAGTAAAATTTTTAATTAATTGAAATTAATTTTTAGTTAATAATTAAAAAACTATTATTCAGTTACTATATAGTTTTAGAGGACTTTATCCATGACACTTCTTAAGGTAGTATATAAATAGCCTTACCTTACGTGGAGTAACATTCTATAGCATTGCAATTATTAAAATTGATTATTAATTAGATTTAGTAATATAATTCCCAAATTATCCAGCAGGAGGCATTTTGAAAATATTTCTCTTGAAATCTGTGTAATTTTACACCTGCATTCAAACATTTTAAGCTAAATACAATAAGTGCATGTGAATGGGTAAATTAAACAAGTTTAAGCATTTAAAATAAGCTTATGGTATGCATTAAAATAAAGTTTTCAAAAAACATTCCTGGTTCTGAAATAGATGAAGTGCCCAGGAAATTGAAATGGCATATTTTCCTGACAACTCTCAGCTATGACGGAGATTACTTATGGTGCATTGTGATTCTTTTGTATCATCTTTGTGTCATGGAACCCCATTTATCCTCTCAGAATTTTTCAGTAAGTTTCAACTCAGCGATTTGAATTTATTCCATAGATTTCCTTATTTTCATATATTCTAATTCTTTTGAAAGTGATTTGAAAAATTAAATAATGGATGATCTGTCAAACTATGACATTCTTCTTTTGAACAAAATTCTTTGATTAATATAAATATTATTAGAGCTATTCTCATTTTTAAAATGAAAAATGTATTCCGTAAAAAACACTTGAAAATGATCAGATTAAATACTTGTAAAATAAAATTTTATTTTAAAATCTTACTTTGGGGTTAGTATAGAACTAGTTTTGAGGAATTATTTGTTAGAGTTACTTGTTGTTAAAAAATATAGGCCACTAGATGGTAAAATACTACATTTATTATAACTTCTTTGTTTGATATGTGTGCAAAAGTATTCAATTTTACAGTATATAAATTTATTTAAGTTAAATATTACCCTTTTTGTACAAATTTATATATAAATATTTCTTTAATAATAGTATTTCTCAAAAATAATATTTCTCAATTTTAAATAGTGAACAGTTTTTATCTTTGTGTATAAAAATTCAGATACAAAATTTAATGAACTCTTATACTTTAAAGAATTGACACTCAAAACATAAATCATAAAAAATAAATTATATAATTACTAATTTAAAATATTTTTCAAAATTATAATAAGTATATTATACAAAAATATGTTTATCATAAATGCTATTGCTTAATTCTTCTTAACATAGCAAATATAAAAAATGGTTTTTTATTAATCATTTATTAACGTATTATTATTGTTATATATTAAAATGAGACATTAAAAAACATTCATGCACAAATATATGAGACATTAAAAAGCATTCATGCACAATATTCATTAATAAATCTTCAGATGAAAGTATTAAATCAGTATATATTGTGTGAATATTAATTGGGTAAATGTACTTAAAATTTGAAAAATCTCATTAGTTGCATTCAATGACTATATATATATATATATATATATATATATATATATATATATATATATATATATATATATATATATATATATATGTATGTATATATAAAGCAGAAATTGTAATGTAAAGTACTTATTAAATTGTGAGTTCAATTAACAGTGCTTGCAATTCAAATTTAGCTACAAAAATTTGAATAATTTGCAATAAAGAATATCTCTAATGTCATTTGGATATAATGATTATTTCAATAAAGTTTATAGTTTAATTGTTAGAAAATAAATTATTAATATCTAATTTTGAAAAAACTACATTTTTTTCCAAGGGTTTTAAAGCCTTGTGAAATAGTTTTCAGAATGTTATAGTTATATAGTAAATTTTAGACATGAAGATATAAAAGAAATTAATAAATATCTATAAAGGAGTTTAATAAATATCATTCTAAAGCTTGTGTTTCCAGTTGTTCATCATATTTTCTGAATACTAGCATCTGAAAGATTAAGTATTACTCCAACAATAGTAAAATATTTTTCAATTAATATTATCCATATAGACAGATTCATTGCATTAAAATGCTAATGAAATTAAAATGGAAAATTGAAACTCTATTCAAGAACGGAACAAATTTCACAAACATTTTTAATTCTTTCACTAACATCTTTTTCAATTAGAAAATATATCAATTAAAAAGTTAAGATGTTTGATACTTTTTAAATTTCAAAAAAGTATTAAAACTGCTAGCTAAATTAGATAAATCTATACAGCTATAAATAATTTTTATGAGTGTCTTTTATTCATTTTCTTGCTGGTAAAAAAGTCGAAATTATATTTTGTTGGCATTATACAGAATGTTAATGAAATGTCCTTTACACATAGAGCAAAGCAAAAGTATGCTAATGACGTCAAATTTTAATTATTTAAATTTTATTAAATATATTTTCGATTATGCTTTTTAAATTTTATAAAATGTAACACAAATAAGTTTATAAAGGGAAATAGGCCCCTTTTACAATGTACATAAATATTTTCTTAAAAGAAATTTAATTCAACTTTGCTTCAAAATACTTCATAAACACCTTAGCAGAGAAAAAGACAGTATTGTTATTAGTTTATAGCTGAATTTACTTTTCTCATACACACAATAAATACTTCAACCAATAGTTTGGTTAATAGCAGATATCAAAATCCTATAAGCATCCAATAACGTATATGAACTTATAGAATTATTGAAAAAAACTAAGAAAAAATTATCAATAAGTTATACTTTTTTATTAATTTTCTCCTTATAATTTATGTTTTCTCAATAAACTTTATTTTGTGACAAAGTAATATGTTTCAATCTCGGTAATTCTGAAAAATAAAACAATAAACTCTTAACCAACATAGAAAAAAAGATATAAAAAACTAATTGCTTACTAACACAGATAAGTAAAAAATAGTAAAACTAGTAAATATTGAAAATAATGATAGCAAATTGGGGAAAACTGTTTCAAGTTTCCACTGCATAAAATGCCTTTGAGAATTAATTTTAAGGATAATATACTTTTAGTCAAATGTCTCTGAAGAATAAAACTTTTAGGCTCTTACCCAACTTTAGCTATTTATACAAAATTAAAAATGCAGCACCAGATTTCCATAATTCAATTGGGACTGGATTATCCCTTAAAACTCTTATAATTATGACGTGGGAGTTGAGGTACCACAAATTCATGATTATTATTGTACGTTAAATTAATTAAAATTATAGCATTATTTTATATATATTTCATATTAATTTTAATATTTGAATTAAATAAATAAAAAAAATGTTAGCAACAGGAAACTTATTTTATTAAAAGAATACCAAAATGGGAGGATTAATTTAATACCTATTTATTTATTCAAATGTATTTTAATCTCTTTAATAATAAATATTTCAATTTACATTCATAAATATATTGGTAAATCTATATTATCACATGTCACTTAAATTTAACTAGCTTCATCTAAATTTTACCAGTACTAAATTAAACTCAGTTGCAAAATAGATCCCATGAGGCCATGGTCTATAGTGCCCATATCACTTTTCTTGATAGAGAGCCCTTGGGTATACCCAACTTAGTTGGTGAGCCTAACGCCAAACCCAATGTTTACTTCACAAGCCTGCTTGACACTTATTTTTACTAGGCCATTGAAGGGAGGAAAGGCTAAACCATAATTAAAAAATACATTTAATTTTAATCAACAATGTTTGCGAGAATATTTTTTAATCTTTGATGAACTTAGTTTTAGTATACTTCCTCATTATACTTAAATGTTAAGTATTTAACTGTCTGAATAATTTTCTGCGAAAAGTATTTAAAATAGTTTGTATTAAATAAAATGATGAAAACGTAACTATTAATAGCTATGGAATAAATACATGTTTTAGTTGAAAATGCTTTTAAGAATTTGACATTTTTTACTAAGAATAATTTGACAATTTTTAAAAAGAATTTGACATTTTTTACTAATTTTTTTAGAATTTGAAACTTTAAGAATATCTACAAAAATTAAAATAAACATTTCCTTCTTGGGTATAAATTGCCTTAACTTATTTTCTAGGAAAATCTTCCAGCATGATTTTCAACTACAGATATGGAACTTCTTAAATACTTAGCTCTAACTTTTTAAAAAAAATAAAGTCTTTATAGTAGAGGCTATAAGTTCCACACAATTTATTAACTTAATTATTGTATATAGTTTTCACATTTATAAAGCAGTTTATGCTTGAAATAAATTGAAGAGTTTTACAATAAATTTGTTTCCATCACTTTCTAAGCCTTATTTTATAAAAAACAAATAGTTATAGTATAATATCAATTAATAATTATGCGATACTAATTATATGATATTAATTATAATATAATATTAATATATAAAATAATTTCTATTAATCATATATTTATTAACTGATTGATGTTTTCTAAAAAATATGTTTTCTTACAATTTCTAAGGAAAACTATTCGTGTGTGTGTTTGTAAGTACCATAAATTGTTTTTTGATTTATGCTTGTTTAGGATAAGCGAAGAATTTTTGTAGGGTCTTCATTTGAGTTAAATAACACATCTGCCAAAAACAATAAGAAATTTCCCTCACTCACTACTTGTGCAAAGACAACTGTTACAAAAACAAGTGTAGGTTCTAAAAATGGAAGAACAAAAATAAAGCTTTCGCTCCTGTTGACAAACGACACAAAATCCAGTAGAAGAAAAAAGTTCTTTTTTTTGAAAAAAGTTAGGTTTTTCTTCAGGCACTTGAAGATTTTCTTTTAGCTTTTCTAGTTTTAAGGAAGTCTAAAGCCTTCCTTTTTTTTACCTGAGAATATTCAGCCAGTGTAAATCTAACTTTTTATTGCTTAGTTACATTCTGCATATTAAATCAATCACTAAATAAATATATTTTTGATCAAGTTAATTGAATTCAAATAATTAAATTCAAATTGAAAATAACAAATTCGAAATAAGATGCTTTGATGAAAAATCTTGATTTTATTGAATATTTTTAACTATTACAATTTAATTCAAAACAATTTTAACTACACGCTCAAACAAATCTTATTAGTAAATATTTATATGCCTCTGATTTCAAAATACTGGCAATTCACATATTTAATTTAGTGCTATTTTTAAAGTAATCTATTTTTTTTCTTTTTTTACACTTTTTTAAACTTTTCTTAAAAACTTTCCTTTTTATTTTTCATTCAATTGTTTTTTATGTCTATATGTTGATATCAAGTTCTTTCATTTAATTAAAAAATTACCGTTTATAAAATCATTCTGTCGATATTTTGTTTTTAAAACACCAAATGCTATGTGTTTCACAGTATTTACATACCATGAATATGGAATAAATAGAGCAGGATGCAATGTTATCTAAAATCTGAATTTAAGATTTTTCATAAGCACATAAAAATTATATAAACTATACTCACTAGCTTTACTCAATATAAATAATTAGAATAAAATAATTTAAGTAAAAAATTAAAAAATATATGCTAACTTAATTTTTTACTTAAGATATCTATTTTTAAAAGATTCATATTATATAGCAGTTATTATACTCATTAGACATATAATATTATTGATACACAAATTGTTATTATTGAAAAGAAAAAGAATGCAGTTCAATAAAATATGTTTAAATATATAAAAATATGGTTTTAAAAAAAGAAAATAGGGGAAAATCAAAGAGCACTTGGTGTAATATTCAAATAAAGTATGTTGTTCATGAATGAATTTAAATTTTTCTTTCATATGTATAATCAAATAATGTAATTATCAGAGAATGTAAACTTATAGTTCAATTGGAAAGTAATATTTTACAATTTTCAAATCATTTATAAATGTTCTGTAATTTTCAGTCTCTATTTAGTATTATTTTATATTTTTTTGATTTAAATTAAGATATTTATTCCGTTTAAAATATTTCCTAAGGGTTCCGCTGATTCCTTTACAAAATTTGAAAATATTCAAGACTTTTACAAGAAAAAGCCTATTTTAATTAAGTTTTTTATTCACGAAACTTTACTTGGATGTTTCGGGCAGCTTAAATACAGAAATTAATTAATTCATTAATATATGTATGTATGTATGTATATGTATGTATGTATATGTATGTATGTATATGTATGTATGTATGTGTATGTATGTATGTGTATGTGTGTGTGTGTGTGTATGTGTGTGTGTGTGTGTGTGTTTTGTTTTTTTTCTTAATTTAAAATTTCATAGCATTTTAATACCTCGCCTCTATCCATTTCTCAACCAAGTCATTTTTTTTTTATAATTTGAATGCTTGTAAATTTAAGTCTCATCAAACCAACTTAATTTCTCAACCATTGTTTAACAATATTATAGCAACTAAAGTTGTAATTTCACATTGAAAATTTTACATAGTGAAATAACAATCTATTTTAAAATATTATACAGTTCAATTCAATAAATAAGAGCTGCGGTGACCTAGACTGTCAGGGCATTCGTTCTCAAAAACGAAATATAGTGAGTTTGAATCCCGATCCAAAAGAAGATATATCGTGTTCGCTAATGGCAGTAAAGACACGTTAAATTTGCTGTAGTCACCATGTTTTTCAGTTGAAAGGGTGTCTCTTGAGATTGTAGACGAAGTCTATTTCGTAATTTAGAAACAGGGGTCTCTTACTTGGTTCTCAAATACCAAAATCCACTTTAGGACAACGATGGCGCAGCCTTTGAGTACCCCACAAAATAAGATGTTATCACTTCTACTCATTGTAGTACTGAAATTGAAACTCCAGTATATTAAACAACAATTCAATATAATTAAGTATAAGTGTTTTCAGATCAGTGATTATTACAACCTTAGTACTTTTATTTATCTACTGAATCCATATTTCAATATGTTTTATTTGAAAGTATTCAATATTTTTGGATTTTCAATCTTTTTATTATTTTTTAATACAATGAAATTTTATGCAAAAAATCTGTTCTTTTGTAACATGTATTGCAATTGATGATAAAATTTACTAATATTAATTGACGATTGTTAAATAATTTTGAATTTAAGTGCTTAAAATATATACAACTACAGTTATTTTTATTTTTTACAGAAAATATGATTCCATGATTTAGAAAAAATAGAGTTTTATATATAATAAAATTGAATTTTATTATTATCAACTACACTACTGGCCATTAAAATTGCTACACCAGGAAGAAATGCAGAGAACAAAATGATATTTATTGGACAAATATATAATACTAGAAATAACAAGTGATTAAATTTTCAAAAAATTTGGCTAGATAGATATTGAGAAATCAGTACCCAGAACAATCAACTCTGGCAGTAATAACAGCAGTTATACGCCTGGGCATTGAATCCAACAGAGATTGGATTGCATGTACATGTACAGATGCCCATGCAGCTTCAACAAGATGCCAAAGTTCATCAACCGTAGTGAATAGCGTTTGGTGACGAGCCTGTCGCTCGGCAACCATTTACCAGACGTTTTCTATTGGTGAAAGATCTGGAGAACGTGCTGGCCAGGGCAACAGACCAACATGTTCCGTATCAAGGAAGGTCCGTACAATACCGGCAACATGCGGTCGGGCATGCATTATCCTGCTGAAACGTAGGGTTTCGCAGGGCTCGAATAAAGGGTAGAGCCACGGGTTGTAATACACCAGAAATGTAACGTGCACTGTTAAAAGCACCATCAGTGCGAACAAGAGGTGACCGAGACATGTATCCAATGGCACCCCATACCATCACGCCAGGTGATGGGCCAGTATGACGATGACGAATGCATGCTGCCTGTGTGCGTTCATCACGATGCCGCCAAACACGGATGCGACCATCATGATGCTGTACACAGAAATTGCATTCATGATAAAAGATGACGCCTCGCCATTCATGCGCTCAGGTTCGTCGTTGATCACACCATTGAAGGCGCTCTTGTCTATGACGCAGCGTCAAGGGAAGCCGCAGCCATGGTCTCTGAGCTGAGAGTCCATGCTGCAGCAAACGTCGTCGAACTGTTCGTGCAGACACTTGTTGTCTTCCAAACGACCCCGTTTCTTGACTCACGGCTCGTGACGTGGTTGCACGATCCATTACGGCCTTGCGGATAATATGCCTGTCTTCTCGGCTGCTAGTGATAGTTGGCCGTTGACATCCCGCATGGCGTTTCGTATTTCCGTCCTGAACCCGTCGATTCAATATTCTGCTAACAGTCATTGGATCTCCACCGACGCGAGCAGCAATACTGCGATAAGATAAACCACAATCCCGTTACGCTACAATTCGACCTTTATCAAAGTCAGAAACGTGCTGGTACGCATTTCTCCTTCCTACACGAGGCATCACAACACCTTTTCACCAGGCAACAACGTTCAAATGCAATTTGTGTATGAGGGACCGGCTGAACAATTTCCTCATTTAAACACAATGTAGGTGTTGCTACTGGCGCCTGCTTTGTCTGAATCCGCTGAAAAGGTAATCATTTGCATATCACAGCACCTTCTTCCTTTCGTATAAATTTCACGTCTGTAGCATGTCGCCTTCTTGGTGTAGCAACTTTAATGACCAGTAGTGTATATCTTATAAAACAGTATTTATATTTATAGAAGATGAAAAAAATTTTACTTAATAAATTTTCTTTACGTAAATGAGAAGGAATTACTTAAATAAGTTAATTAGCTTAACATTAAATTATAATGGCAATAGCATTTACAATTGAGACATAGATTTATCAACTTTACTAAACCATATGCTTAGACATGCACATATAATTTCATCGTAAATTAATAAATTGTTTGATTTGTTCATCATTATATTTTTCACAAAAAAATTTAAATTTTAACGGGTATTCTTAAATCCTATAATCAGCCATGCGAAATGTAGGAATCCAACCAATAAAGTGTTTAACTAAAAGCTATATTACTAACCATATAGTTGACAACTCGGTTTAAATGGTTGGTTTGATACTCAGATATAATCTTTGTAATCCCGATTGCTATTCAGTCCCTTATCTACAGCATGGGGTGTCATTATAAATAATCAAAACCAAGGTAGGATTCGAATGCATGAGTTGTCAAATAAATGCTCATATCGATAACCTTTTGGGGATTAAGTTTGTCATTAAATGGAAATGTGAACATCGAAGAAATTTCACTTTATATCCCTTACTTTATGTCACTACATCTGATAACATTCTCGAATTCATAAAGAAATCTATAAATTTATTATTTGAAATATTGTAATTTTTTAATTAAATATAAATGCCACATACTCTATTTTTTACTCAATTTGTTAGTATCAAATTATCTTTATAAAAACAAATGTATAATGTAAAGAAATTACAATTATTTTTTGTTAATTTCAGTTTTTATTTTCAGGAAAAATTTGAGAAATTGAATTTTGAAAAAAAGTTTTTCACGGATAATTTCTTTTATGTAAATGTTCTGATACGTATTTGAAATAGAAAATATAATTGTAATATCATTTTTATGACATTTTCTTATTTAAATTTTTAATAAAATGGTTAAAAATAACTTAAACGAAACTTTTTCTTAAAGTTTCATTACTGATATTTATAATTTTAGGAACCGATAAACCAATTTTTACAAAAATACCTTATTTATATCATTCAATTTTAATAAAATAAATAAAACTGTATATTATAACATGTGCTTATTTAACTCTTCTCATTTATTATATTTTCATTTAATTTTAATTATTGAGAAATAAGAACGTATAAAATGTTGTTTTTCCTTTTATAGTTGGTCAAGTTAACCATAAGTTTAATGCGTGGGATTTTTCATTTTTTTTTACATCTGATTCCACCACACCATCTGAGAAATAATAAGTATCACTTAATACTTTTTGCATAAACTAAGTATCACTTATTCAATGCAAATAAATTAATATTTCGCTTTCCATCAAACACATATTTGAATTCACAGGTTTCCATTGCTTTCAGATCAGAAACATTTTATTAGTTGATGAAAAATGAAGTATCATATTTTTACTTATTGATATTTATTGTGTTATCAAGTACAATAAAAATGGTGTCTGAAAATATGTGTTTCCCTATTGCTTAGAATAAGTTTATGTAATAATTGATACAAAACTGGTTTATATTATATATTTCTAATTCAAATAAGAGCAAGAAGATGAACAATTTCAAACATATTTCCTAATTATTGATTTCATCAGAATTTATGTTACTAGTAAAACGTTTCATTAAAAAAACACAATTCTTGTTTTCCCTTTTACTTTTGAAAGAGACAGACCTTTAATTGTTCTCTATTTAATGACTCTTTCAAAATATAGGTGAGTAATTAATTATGGATTTCCATTAAATTGAAACAATGAAAGGATAAGTATTGAATAAGAATGTAATCGATCATACTTCAATATTTTTAATAAATTATTTATGTTTCACCTCATGAACTTTAAAAAATATTATAAACAGGAATTAATTGCCTTCCCATTATTTGTGTGCATAGTATAATTAATATTTATTTAAGCTAAGCCTTAAGCACGAGCTCAACATTTTACAAATACTTATTTTATTTAGAGGCTTCTTATAAATATTAAATGACTGATTAATATATTTTGAAAAATATTGATAGCTTTAGGAGATCATTTATGCAAGTTTCATTTTTATAGTACTTAGATTATTTTGAAATTGAATTCTTTTCTTTTGTATTTTTGCTTTTGCACTTGATTTGACACATCAAATATTTAATTTCACAGTAAAATCAATAAAAAAGAATAATTTTTCTTAATATCTTCTGAAGCATCAAAACATTTCACTTCTTGTTTAATTAAAAATCGCGGGATGATATATTTTTGTTTCTTATTTCGTGAATATAAAATTATAAAATTATTGTAGATAAAACTTAACATGGAAAATTTACAAACTATTAATTTTTTATTTGCAAACAATAAGATATATATTGTTTTCAATTCAAATTTTTTAAGTCAAATTAAATCAAGCTAAGCAATATTTTTGTAGTTGAACATTAATTTTGATTTCAAATCAACTGTAATCTATTTTAAAAATATCCTAGAACAATTTTTTTTAAAAAAATGTTAACAATAAATCATTTTGATAAAATTTAAAACACTATAAAATTTATAATTTTTTTATGTTTTAAAATATTTAGTGAAAATCATGTTTTTAACATTTATTATCAAATATCATTTCATTGATATGAATCAGTTTCGAAAGAACACAAATGTATCATGATTTGTTCTGAAATTAATTAAATTATTCAGTTATATTTTCCACTCATTTTATACATATGATGCTGTCTATTCTAATACCCTAATATTGCAAGATTAAGAATGATATTTTAAAAATATTTTTCAATTCAAGTAATTAATTTTTAAATAAAATTTTTATTTTAAATAGTTATGCATCTTTCTCCAAAAAGCTAGGATTTTTGTTCTAACCTTTCAATAAATATAACGTTGCACGCATCATTAATAAAGTGAAACAACACATTCAAGTCAAATATTTTTTTAAATCTTTCAAGTAAAATTTAGTTTTTTAAATCCTTTAAGCAAAAATAGTATTTAGAATCTTAAGGGTTAACTGAAAATAGTTAGATATGAGCATATATCTAATAATTTAAAGAGACCTGAGACTTAATATTATTGAATAATAGTATTTATAAGACAGATTATTCCTGTCCAGATTGATCAATTCAGACCTATTTTATTTTTTTTTAAAAAATTAGAGATTTTTTCAATACAAATAAAACTGAGAAACTTTTTTGCCGTGTTGTGTTGTCCTGAAAGCATTTAATATAGGAACAGTAGATTTGCCCAAACTTTTTAAAGGTTAACGAAAGTTTAATTTCTAGGGCAAATTTTGCTGAAGGTTTACTTATAAATGCAATGCCACATGCACAACTCATACGTCCACATATCAGTACCCTTTTATCCGAGTTACGTTTACACAATATGAATTTTGTATCTTTAAAATTTAAACTAAAATACAATAGAAAAGCATATAATTTCCACTTTTATATATTATTTAGTAATCTTATAATCATTAAAAAATAGAAAATCTTTAATTTATTTACATTAACAAAATGCACATTAATTAATAAAAAACATTGAAAATTAAAGAGCTGAAAAATTAAATATAAATTCATTTTACCTATTGCAAATGTCAACTTAAATATCACAAATTTAGAAATTTAAATTTCATCTAATACTTTTACAACTTAGAAAATGTGTAATGTTTATAGCAAGAATTTATTTAATAATGAAAAATCTACCTGAATTATGAATCGTGATTAAGTGTTATTAAAAATATGTTAAGTAAATGGATTGTTTAACATCTAATAAAAATAAATTAAGTTCGTTTGTAAATAATTTTTCTGCAAACGGAATTTGTATAAATCATTTGCTTTATTTTAGAGTAATTTCCCGCAATTTTCAAATTATTCCTCATTTTCCCATATTTTTGCTCAATTTGTTGTAGAAGAAATCATAAAAATTTGAAATTAAACAATTAACTCAATTTTAAATTGAAAAACAATATTTCAATTTTTAAATAGACTTTCTATTTATGTTTAAGGAAATTAAAATGAAAATACTTTATTATTTCTAATGGAATAATTCCTCTTAAAATTGTCTTAAATAGTTATTACTATATTAAACAATGATAAACTATATATTTTCGAAATTATGTATTTCCCCTTTTTAGTTATTCAAAGAAATATTTTAGCATTGGATATGTACAGTATTAATTGAAACACAATAAATAGATTTCCTTAAAATTATTTAATCTACAAAATCTATATTGAATTAATCTTATAAATTTTAAGTTTACAAAAGTTTTAATTTATCCGCGCGCCGCGTCATCAAATCATTAACATATGTATTAGACAACTTTAAGCGTAAGATAATTTCAAAAATAAAAATGTTTTTCTAAAATAAAATATTCCAAATGTCTAAAATAAAAATGTTTTTTTTTCTATGTTGTTCAGTATATTGTATCCAAAGGGAAATTTAAAAGAAAAAGTAAAGGTTTGCCATGTTGATTATGGAGATCAGTTCTTATTAATTAGAAGTTAGCAGTTTTTAGATACCGAGTTAATTAATTAGAGTAGCATTGCTGAAAAAGTTGTCCATTGTTAACTTTAAACTTTTTTGATTTACTTGATAAATTCCTAAATCAAATAAAAAATTTTTCTTTTTAAATAAAACCGTAAAAATATAAATTACAATATAAAATACGAAAGAAAGACGTTTTTGCTTAGAGCCTAAAAATATTTAGTTATTTCAATATAATATATCTGTATCTTCATGCAAAATTGACAGAATTTTTTATAATCTATGCAGAATTTAGGGATTAAAGTCCAAGTCCCATTTTTATTGTTAAGTATTAAAATCATTTTACCTTTATTATAAAATATTTTCTGATTAACTATATTATAAAAATTATGTAATAGTTTGCTGCAAAAAACTGAAACAGTATTCTTATCTGAATATGTATTTTTAATTTTAAAAAATCCGTATTAAGATAGTTAAGTCTTTGAATTTTATTTTCAGAATCAAAAATTTTCCAATATGTTTTAATTTCAAATTTTCATCCACATAACCAAGTTAAACAGAAGTACGCGTTATACAAAAATATATTCTATCTTTATTTAAAATACACTGACAAAAATTAATAATTAGGTTAGATATTTAACAAGTAAATGTTTTCAATCTGTCTACATTTAAGTAAAATTTAAACATAGATATTAAAAAATAAATAAGACAAATGCTTATCTTATATACAAAAAGGCATACTTTTTAGATTAAACTAGTCTTACGTGTTACATTTAACCTTATATAAGTGAGAATTTCACATTGCATGCAAATTATTTACTTCATTTTACAACGCATTAAATAGTTTAAACATTACAAAGCAGTAACAAAAAAATAAAATATAGCATAATGTAAATATAAAAATTAAAATATTAAGAAATAAATGGAGTTCAAAAGTATAAATTTAGCAAACATTTTCTAAGTAAATTATTAAAAAATATTTATCTACTACTCGATGAAATTGCTATAAATTATTATTAAAATGTATTCTGTAAAAAACAAATATATTTACATAGTTGAATAGCTGTAACTTAAGTCAATTTGACTTAAAACATTTCGCACAATAAGTAAAAAAATTAAATTAAGCTAAATGTTTAGAATAATTTACAACAAATTAGATGTCAGGGCATTTTTAAATTTTAAGGATAATTTTAGTAAATTAAAAGTTTTTAATCATTAATTTTTCAATCTATCTGTATTTAGTCATTTTCAATTTATGCGAGTGTAAGATGAAAAGTTCATCCAATTAAAAAAAGGCGTTTAATATTATAAAAAACTGAGTTTAACGAAAATTTTATACCAATATCTTGTTTCTTTTTAGTTCTAATTTTAAATGCATGTAAATGCTAATTTTTTGATTAATCAAAAAAATTTACAAGAAATTATTATTTGACCATTCAAATGTGATTATTAACTAATACTCAAACTCAAGATTTGAACATAAATATATTTGACCTTTTTCATTACTTATATGAAACAAATGTTAGTGTTTTTAAGGGAAATAAATACACAGTGTAAAGCTTTTTGATTTCATCAAAGTTACTCTGTATAATGATATTCTGATAATACCATGCTTTTTTCTTAATATAAAAATTTTAAATCTACATTTATAGTTCCTGAATATAATTTTCCTAAGTAAAGTTTGTTTTATTAATAATTTGATTTTTAAATATATAAATCGTTTTTACTTAATATTATAGAAATTTCTAGAATATTTATTGTATCTAAGCAAACAATAATAAAAGAGCATATTTTACTATCTAATTTATTTTTAATAATATTTTACTTTCTAAGTATTTCTTAAAACAATTTTCCACATGCAAATATACAAAATAGTATATTACTCAAACAAAACAGAAATAAATGCTAACATTTTAGGTATCTTTCAATAATTTATTTTTCTGTAAATTAGCATGAAATGATTCAAATGGAATTTTTCCTTATTTAAAGTATTACTACTGCTTTTATGAATATACAACGAAGACAAATCAATAAGCTAAAATATTTGCATTTATCAAAAACAATTCAAAGGTCGAATGTTTTATTTCTTCAGATCGTCTGGCTGTCTGAAATTTTATTAAGATTTTAGGAAGATGAAAGCAAATCATAATTTAATAAAAATATGGGTTATCTCTCACAATACGAGCAGATAAATAATCTAGAAAATTTCGAGAAAATCGATGTTCTTTAAACATGCTATTTGTGCAAAGATTTAAACATTTATTTAACACGTGTTTGAAAATTAAACTGATTTATTATTTTTCGAAGTACGGAAAAATATTTCATTTGTATTTGAAAATTGTAAAAAGATTATATATAACTCTAGAAAATTAAATATATATATATATATATATATATATATATGTGTGTGTGTCAATGCAATTTCTCAAACTAGTAGAGCATTCTTTGCACTTTTGAAAATCTAAAAAATCATTCCTATTTTGAAATTCAAAGTTTTTAATTAAAATTATGTTTTGTGAATTAAAAATTGTAAGTTAATATCTCATTAATAATAGATAGTTATATATATATATATATATAATTTATTATTTACAATTCTTTTATTAATACATGTTTATATTTTTGTATCTCTCTTTCAAGAATCTTACTCTTTATATCTTTTTATATAAATTAACTGTCATTACGTAATTCTTATTTATATGTACTGCTTATTTATTTATATTATATTATAAATTTCATCTGTGAACTGCTTACTGTGATATAATTCTAAAATGATATACGATATGTAAAAATGTAATTTCAGAAGAAACTTATGAAGAATTTCAAGGAAATTTACAATAAAAATCATTTGTGTTTTTATCAAACTTACTTTAAGATCTCTTCCGATAAATTCAAATTATATAAATTCTATATTATACAAAAGTAAAGATTTTATAGATATATTACAGATATACAAAAATCTATTATGAGTCTATCGTTTAGAAGGACGCAACTAAGAAAAAAATTATAAAACACATGATGTGTTTCTCCAAAAAATTTTAAATATTCTTTTCCCATTTATGAATCGGGTTACATATTAAAATTCAAATTTTGATACATATTCAAGCGCTTTCATTAATAAATCAATGATTGACATTCATTTCTTATCAAATCTACTAAGCTTTCAAAAAACTTCAAAATATATATAATGAACATTTTTGGGTTACCAAAAATTTTTTTTGAGGAATTACTTTTGACACTATCATCATCATCATAATTGGACAGAAATTCCAGTTTGAGCAAATGCCTTCCTCAGAACATTTGTTTCATGACTACCTCTACATGAAGAATACTCCTGAAAATCTTCCTTTCAAATAACGCATCAGCATTTTTCTTCCTCAGAAGCATGTGTCAAACAGGTCTCACATGAGATTTGTAAATTAAAATATTTTTATTTATACAAAGAAACATGTGTTAGGGAATCCTTTAATGCCAAAAATATGCCCTATTTTCCAAAAAAGTCAGTATTTTATTTCAATAAAACATTATGTTTTCATAATTAATAACTAAGCCTAAGTACATTACTGTTTCAAATTCATATAAACCAATTTCAAGAAAAGGGTAACTTTGTTACAAAATTCCTATAAATTAAACTTTATTTACTTCATTAACAATGCTAAATCATTTATTACATTATATATCAATTAGGATAGTTAATATACATTTTTTATGGAAACCGCATTAAATATGACATTTCAGAACAAATATTGCAATTTAATTAATTTCTTAGTAGTCTATTCTCAAAATTCTAACATGATATATTGTACAAAAAAAAGTAATAAGAAAAAATTCCTTTTTTAATTCTTTACTTTATATAAACCACAAGAATTCAAATTTAGGCTGAAATCTGTATCTGTCAGTAGATACAATGCGGAATAAGAAATCTACCTTCCAAAAACTTTCCTTCAAAACAGTTTTCTTTACGAGAGTACTTGAAAAAACACTTCACAATAAATTGCTTCAGGGAATTTGTGTGTGCCTCCAAGATTTTTCAAATTCTTTCACTTCGGGAAAAGAAAACCTAACATTCCTCTCGTATCATCCCTCCCTATATAGTTTATAAAATCTTCTTTTACTACAGATAGTGTAATTGAAAACATGTATTTTCAATTCACTGAGAATAGGAGCATTTAAGCGATTAAATTTACTTCCCTGTGTATTTGATTATTACAATTATAATTTTAAATTTAAAGTATTCTAATAGATCACTAGAAAATTGATATTTTTCTATTCTAAAAGATATTTTATTGTATGATATATTATCATGATAAACTAATGTATTAAAATTTTTTTTCTATACAGCAAATGCAGAATAAATCTCAGAAATTCAATGGCAAAATTTAATTAAGAAATACGTAAAAGCACTCCCATTATTTAAACATTTTTGGAATATATAAAACTGAAATACTTTTAATTTTCCTTCGTAGTCACTAACAAGTTTAATCATAATAGAAAAACAAATACAGTTATAAGTTTTCACAATTTGCTTTGCATACAAAGTAAAGTATTACAAAATCTATCATGCCCTTAAATTTAAAAATTGGGTATTTTTTTTAAGAATATAAGAAATTTCCAACGTTCTTCAATATACTTAAATTCAAAAATTAAGAAACTTAAGAAAATTGTTCATCAAGTATAGAAGTCCTCCAGACTAAAGAGGTTGTTTTACTATTAGTTTCTTAATAAGAGAATTAGAGTTAATTTAATAAAATTACTTGTCTTTTTAATAAAAATAGATTTATATTTACTAGCTCACACAACCAGGATTTTTTATACTAAACTACAAACATATAAGCGAACTGTTACTCTTTTGCCGTGTGCAAAATAAAAATCTTCACTTTAAGTATATAATAGTAATACAAATATTATTTGAAAAAGAGAACGTAAATAAAGTAGAAATGAAATTTATATTGAAATTTAATAGTGAAAAGGTACATAAAATAGGATAAATTGAGAAATACAGTCATCTTCATCTAAAATATGACTACATGGAAACAATAGGATGGTATTTTTGCAATGGAAATCGTCAAAATTCAGTCACTAAACACAAATCTATGTGAGATCATAAACATAAAAATTGAATATAGCAAATAATCAGACAATAAGTACAAGTAAATAGAAAATTCCAACGTGTTGCCACACAAATATAAAATTTATAAAATTTAATTCCAAACCAAGTAAAACTACATATAAAAGCACCAAAATTAACTGAGTGCAAACAATAGATGATGTTGCAAAATTATTGTAAAATCATAAATTCCAAGGAGATATTTTTGTTGTTAACATCTATGCTTTATTTCACTTAAGGCAATTCTTTATTTTCCAAATAGTATTTTATAAACGTTTATTGGTATATTAAATAAAGAACATTTTAAACGATTACCTTCACACATTTTAAGCAAATTTCTTATACTATCATATTGACTAAAATTTAAGAATTATTATTTATTGAAATTCGAATATTTCTATTAATTTTTAGGATGTATTAATTAATTCACTTGTTTCATCGTATATGTAAATATAGTAAATATGTGTACTTTAAGTTCAATAAAAATATTTTTTCTATCGTATGATTTTGAGTCAGCTTTATTTTTATGATTATCTAATACCATCTGGGAAAAAACACAACACATACATTTTTATGCCAATGTTGTGAACTTCCCAAGTTGAAGCTGACTTTGTGATAGGTAATTTATTTTATGTTCATTTTGTATTATTCATTTAAATTGAATTCAGATTTCATTGGTACATTATTGATATTCTTTTTAGTTTCTCGATGTTCGATTGTTTATTGTATATTTCGAATATCAAGGTTATGGATTTTTACATATTTTAATAATTGCTTTTTAGTTGCTTTTTACAATTAATGAAATGCTATTTTATTGCGGCATTTCTATTTTAATTGTAAACTTACATGTAATATTATGATATTTTAATTCTAAGTTCATTTTGATTTATTTATAGAATTAAATTAATGTATATTAAATAAATTATATTACTTTCATACAATTTTCTAAAATATTTGTTGATTAAGTACCAAACTAAAATATATATTTAAAGCATTCTTACTGCTTTAAAATTTAATTTTCCTCTGTACTCATGAGTTAAGTATTTAATCGATTACTTAAATTTCACCCACATTCATAAGTATAAATTCATTACTATGTCAAAAATTGCACACTGCTGTTTTTTTACTATGCAAAATTGTACATAAATTTCAGGTGGAAAAGTAGGATTTTATGCATATTTCCTAAATAAAATAATAATAATAATAAAGGTACCTAATTAAGTTTTAGTTCAATGTTACATGAAAAATAGTTGTAGATTAAAAGATTTGAGGAAAAAGTTCTTTCACATTTGTAATAATTGTGAATCATATAGTGTTATTAAAAAGTGACATAATTTACAAATAAATAAACTACCATATACCAAATTTTCAAGTCTCTTCTTATTGTATTCTTTTTTTAACAAAAAATAATTTTACAATTCACATAATCATTTGTGAATAAAAATATTATAAAATTTGTCGTTTAATAATACATTCGTTGTAGATTTTATGCACGCATTTATCTTTATCCAATGATAAAATAAAATCTATAATGCATGACAAAAATATTATAAAACTATATAAGAAAATCTTATAGAAACAATACACTACAGAATATTCATATTCATTTACCTAAATAATGAGATCTTTTTACATTGTGCCATACAGAAACATACGTTTCATATTTATGTCCCAATCATCTTTCATTTGTAGAAATGATAGTTAGAATAACAACCTATGTCATTGTTATGAAATGTAATGTGGATTATTAGTCTCTTATATTTTATTATTGTTTACATAAGTCTATTATTAATATTAGATAAAATTCTGTAACAAATTAGCTGATAAACAAATAGTGTGTGTGTGTGAATATATATATATATATATATATATATATATATATATATATATATACACACATATATATATATATATATATATACATACACATATATATATATATATATATATATATGACAGTTCAAATTAATTTTAAATTTTTATATTTTAAAAAATGTGCATTGATAGAAATGAAATAATTCTATGGAATCAAAATATCCTATTTTTAATGTTCACTTAATTTTTTTTATTAATCATTAAATATATGATATCTTTATTATCCGTGGTTTGAAACTTTTGATAATTATACACATTTAGTACATATAACATTTTATTTTCACTCATTTTAGTTTTTATTATCTCAAATTTATTGAAACAAATTTATTAAAAATGCTTGATTTGTTAGGGGAGTCACCCTAAAGGGATTGTTTTGCTGTTCAATATTTTGCTTTTACATTTGATTTATATACCTAAATTTTAAAGCACATATTTCATGCTAATAGTTTTTCTGATGTTGTGACTTTGAATTTCAATTTTATGATATACATTTTTTTTGTTTTTTATCATGATTTTAATATGGATTGGGTTTTTAAACATAAATAAATACAAAAACATTAAAATTAAAGTTAGAAAAGGCAAAATCAAAGCTTTGGCACAGATTGCTATTTTTGAACCTTGCGCCAGAAAACTCAATGAAACAAACCATTAAGAGTTAGTATAAAATTGAATAATAATTAGGAAATTATTTTAAGCAAATAATAAACGTCCAAAAATTAGAATAAGAAAAACGTTATACCTTCCTCCTGCATATTTAGGATGAGATTTGTTCATTGAAGATAATGATCATCAAATGAGAAATTATATTTATATATATATATATATATATATATATATATATATATATATATATATATGGTAGTTAATTTCTCACAATAATTTTTGCAAAAGTTTCAAATTATATTAGCGGAACCATTTGAAAATATATTTTTATTTAGCCCTTAGGAATATTATCTATGACAGACAAAACTTTAATCAAAACTCATTTGCTCACAGCTTGACAGATTTTAAAACTATTTCCATAATTTTCTACTTTTCATAAGTTTTCAAATATAATAAACAAGTTGCAATAACGAGAATAAATTTTTTTATAATGAAAATCACAAAACATTAAGGATTTTTATTACTTTGAGATCAACTTGGATTGTAAACATTCAAATCTTTTTGTGTATTTGAAGAAAGATTCACACACAATTCCATTATCTAAAGTAATCAAATTATCTCAGTGTCAACAATATGCTTCAAAGAAAAGAACCATAAATTGAAAAAATTTTCAGGAGTAATAATTCATTCACAAGAAAAAACTCTTTTGCAAATATCAGAATTTTTTGTTGCTATCGATCACATTTTTCCCCTTTTCATGAAATCTGTGAAGGAAAAGAAATGAATGTCACCAAATACTTCTTACTAAAATAAAATTTGATTTCTGTTTGTGTAAGAGTAATCTTGCGATTGTGAAGCAAAGACAAACTTTTAAAGATAGCATATTTGTTTTCTGGGTGGAATCATGAATAGTAACCATGGTTACGCAGTTTATAAATCACATCGACAGGCAAATTTACAAGTTCGAGAACAGGGAGCTCTGTTGTCTTCCTGTATATTTTTCTATTGTTAAATCCTACATTTTTCGCGCTTCAACATGTTCTCTACAATTCAGAACAAATTGTCTGGAAACCTTAAAAAAATTTACAAAAATCTGAAAACTTTCAATTGAAAAAGAATCAAGAAAATTTAAAATTATACATTTATATTTAATTCAAAGGATCAAAAACAGTTATAATTGGAAGTAAGAAATATATCCTAAATCTTACAGCTTAGTAATTGATTAATTTATAAAGAATTTTGGATATTTATTACGTTGAGTAAAACATTGATATATTTTATTCCTGCTTTCCTCAAGATATCCAATAAATGAATGCATTTTAATTTCTACAAATGTAAGAAAATTTGACGAAATTATTTAAGCAGGTTACATTTTATTGGGATTATAGTATTTTGAGATTAATTATACATATCATTTAAGTTATACATACAAAAAACACCATTTATCCTTTTGACAAGAAAATATTGCATTTACAGAGCAGTTAGAAACTGAATAATTGAAAGTACACTTTAAAATAATCTGAATAATTTAAAGACACATTAGCCTCCATTTATTTAATTATTAATGGTAATTAGAAAACGAGAAATTTTTATCACATGCATATTTTCAATTAAAATTTTATTTTTAATTGGAAGGAATATATCTTCTATTTAATGGAAAAAAATATCGAATCATTACATGCCCTTACAGATGAAAATAAGAAATTACTATAGTAGATTATTTCAACTGTGTTTTATACTAATTAGCATAAACTAGTTAAAATAACATTACTCATTTTGAATCATTCTTTTTGGAAGAGTTTAATTAAAAATTCATTACAGTGTTCTTTTGCCACTTTGCGCTTCAGGTTTTGCGGCTTCAGTGCTTCGCGGGTTTTTTCCAAAATATTCATCAAAAAATAAAAATGAAAAAATACAATCATGTCTGCAACCACATTGGGAAAAAGAGCGTTGTTTCATGCTGATGTGCATCAGAGAAGGATATCTGCATGCCAAACAAAGGGAAGAGTTGACTCATAGTACATACCACGGGTTCTCATACAGGTGGGAGATTGGTATCCGGTGTGACATCGATCGATGAAAGTACGGTGAGGCTAGCTCACATCATGATTTGTCGATATAAAAAAAGAAAACATGAGCACTCTTATCGGTTGCTACTCTGTCCCACTGACCGATGGAAACCTACTTACGTTTACTAAGTCTGCAATTGAAGAAAACGAAGAACAAAGACAAAGAAGAAATTAAAAATCGTCGCCTTACCATGGAGAATATGTAACAACTGTGCAACATGACAAGAGTGATACGACAATTTGCACAAGACATTGAGAACAATATGGTTCGAGCTGTCAATTTCAGGAATTGCGTTTACTGGGTTATGTCCTTATCCAGATGTATTTTGAAGGAAAAGAAAAAACAAACACAGCTACCTATTACCATTTTTCTCGCAATTTTTAAAAATCTAGTGTAAGCACCTCCAGCAGAAGAGTCTCCAAGTGAACCTATAAAGCTTCTACGAGTCAAGTGAGAGCCTCTCCTCTGCCACCAACACAAAACTCTCCGCCTTTCTCCGAAAGCAGAATTGATGAATGAGCCTTATTAATCAGCACTGAGGCAAGTATAAGTAAATACGTATACCATTGTAATTTTTGTCTTAAATGTGTAGCGTATAAAAACTACTTACATATCATTCGTGTACTCGCATACAGGAATATTCTTCAGGACAAAGCCTAATTCGAGGCTTTTCAACATTCGCAAAACTTCCTGGTTTCTCTTAACCGCGAAAAACGAGAGATCACTGTAATTTATTCCATACAGATTAAACTAAAACACATCTAAAAGGAATTTTGTTTTATGTTGTATCTTCTTTTTTTGCTCTAATTTCCAATATTGAACACCAAATTCCTGTTACGTTTATTAAATCATTCCATACATTCTAAATTATATTGAAATGACTGACAACTCAAACAATTTTGAAGGGAACTGGGTTTTTTTATTCATGTATGGTCTTTGCACATGATCAAACACTATTGCAAATATCGACACACCAAATGAAAGTAGTATCATGAACCATATTTTAAGAGAGAACAAGTTGATCAGTCACATATAAAACTTCTTTGATTATAATTGAAATAAGGATAAATCTCTCAATTGTATTTGGAAAAACGTTAACCTATTTCATAATCGTCATTATTAATTTCATTAGCTTTTCCTTGATTGAACATTTGGTTGAACTAGCTGTAGAAAAGTGTATTTATCTATCATTGATTATTTTTCAATAAATTTTATTCCTCATCAAAAAGAAACTTTGGTTAATAGATAATTTTGAGTTATTTATGAAATGGTGTCGTAGAAAATCATTTGTTTGTAAACAAATTGATACGATCTGATTGATCTGGCAAAAAAATACGTTACATCATATACAGTTGAAAGATTATAACCAACTATCAAAGATTTATATAACTTCTTTTACAAGAATACGACATTCATAATATTTATCTCCTAAACCCTCTCTAAAAACTGAAATTAAAGATTTTATATCAAAAATTATTTTAAACATATATATTACTTTAAATAAATACCCTATTAAAAAATAAAAAATTAGAATCTAAAAAGTAACTCAAATTGCTTAATACATATACATCTTAATATCTTAAAATAATTTATTTAATAAAATATTTTACTTGATATACCTCATTTATTTATCATAGTATTTTGTTGTCATAGTCCATATTCTATTAATGAGAAATATCTTTGCAAACATATTTGGTTTGGTAACTATAATGTAATCCATATATAAATTAAATATAAAGCAAAAATAAATGTGTCTTAAACTACAGCAAAAAGGTAAGTACTAAATGGGAATGTAACTTATAAAGAAGGCTGTAAAAAATGATTTGGTGTGAAACCAATCATTTTTCACCTTACATTTTTAAAACCTTATTTTTTTCACGAAAGTATACTTTACAATACATGGCTTTAAAAATAAATATTTTGTAAAAAAGGAATCTAGTTTTAATCACATTTTATCTTATATTTCAAATTAATTCTAAATAATAAAAGGAAAATAATGAGAATATTAAAACACATAATTTTAAGAATAAAACATAATTTTCTAATTTGAATACATTTTTATAATTATTGAAAAATAATTACTTAACGCATTTCAAATATCACCTAAAGCAAATTAACTGCATTAAAGAAATCATACTTTTAAATATTTAATAATTATATTCACCCTTTTCTTTAGAGTTATGAAATATCAACCGAAATTGATTGCTTTCATTACAATTATTCACGTAGAAGATTTGTGAACACATTTAGAGGGAAATATATATGATGTAACAAATTAATATATTTCAGAAATAACAAATTTTAATTTATTGTTAATTAATGAATTGAATTATACTTTACTGTTAATTAAGCAACTGTCACACATGTATATGATTTTGTAATATGTATATATTTGTGAGAAATATATTAGACACAAATCTATCAATTTAATTTGGTTTTAGAAAACAAATTAAAGAGTATGTTCTATTTTTTGTAGGCTTTTCAGGGAGTTATGTTAACTATGAACAACTTTACAAATCTTTTGACTTTTCAAAATCTTAAATTTTAAAAGTATCTCCGGAAGAATATACTTTTCATAATTAAAACCAATCAACTATATATATATATATATATATATATATATATATATATATATATATATATATATATATATATATCAGTCACTCATGAATTTTATTTTGAGGAAAAAGAAGAATATTTGATGAAATTTGATAGTGAACAACTGCAACTGTATCTACATGCATAAAAAACGTAGACATTCCAATAATAATTTTGGGCTGACATTTTGTTTCATTGGGATATTTGATTGTCCCTCAACAGTCATATTATGCACATAAAGGCTCATTTGAACCGGACTAACTGCTTAGTGTAAGTTCCAAATAATTACATCATGAATGCCTGAGATGGGATTCGAATACACGAACTGTTAAATCGAAGACAAGAGCAGTATCATTTGGTTTTCAGCTTGACATTTTATTTTGATAACAGGATCGACTAAATTAATTATATATTTGTGTACTTTATTAAATTATATAACTAATATAGCCCAATGCAGTAGTAAAAACAAGTAGTGTGCTTTAATAAGGATAAAATTATAAAATTAGGAAATGATAAATCTAAAATTTTATAAATGATGGTAAAATTTATATCAAGAAAAATATAATTAAATACAATTGAATAAACTTTTTTTAATCTATCAACTCATTAAACAAACGTTAGTCTTAAAAGACATTTGGCTAAATAAATGAACAGGAAATTTAATGTGCGTATCTTTAATAATCAAATAACTAAATGCACACACAAAATTATAGTTAAATATTAACAAATCAAAAAACTGAGTAAAAATATTGTCGACGTAGCACAAGCGACATAAAAAAAGTATTTACATTAATCTCTTATTAATATTCAAACAATTATTTTTAAGAATCTAATGAGTAATTAAATACATTTAGTGATTCAAAAGAATGTTTTACAATCACACAAAAAATTAGTTATGAGGGTTAAAAAAATTCTTTAAATGATTAAACACGTCTTTAACCAAATAATGAGCTTAAAATGAAAATGTATAATTTAACATAATGAAAGCAAATAAAATTCTGAATTCATTTTGAAACTAAAGGAAATATTTTAAAAAACAAACTCTTCCCCTTTTTCAAATTATTTCGAATTAAAACTTGATGCTTGAAAATAATTTTTTTTTGAAAATATTATCTTGTTGAATAAAAGAAATAGCTTTTAAAATAAGCAAATTATATAATTACTGTGTATAATAAATATTATTAATAATTTCCATTTTTGAAAAATCACGGACAATGGTTTTAAACTATTATTTTGCAAATGTGACTTGATTCAGAGCTAAAAAATTTGTTTTTCTTTTAAAAATACTAAATTTAAAGTAAGATGAATGCAAAATATTTAATTTTGGAAAATTGGAAGCTTTTTGTTTGAAGTTCCAAAAATTTAAATAGGAAAATTGTCTGTATAAATGATTGTTTAAAATTATTTTCTCATGAGATTAAAATACAAAATATAAGACTTTATATCAATCTTATTTCAGTCTTCAAAATCCATTTATTGTAATCAAACATTTTATTTTATATGCATGTAATCAGAGAAATATTTGTGATTCTATCCATTCAGATTTGTTTCTAAATATATATATATGCATAAATATGTAATAAGTTAAAGGTTTTTAATTACATTTTCGTCATACGATGCAATAATTATGTATACATTTTGTAAGCATTCACGAACATTCATCATTCTTTTCTAAATTACAATAATTGTGCTCTGAAAAAATGTTGGCATTGATGAAGCGAAATAGAGAAAGAACATTTATTAATGTGGTTAGGAAATGACAAGGTGTGAAGTATTAATCAAATGTTAACTCAAAAATCATTGTTCATTGTTCCACATACGATTACCAAAGAAATATTCATTTCAAAATAAGATGACTTGGTCCAAAGTAATTTGGGAAATTGAAAAATGATAATAATTACGAATTTTTTTAAAACTGGAAAATTTCAACGGCAAATGACGTAGAATAATTATTTCAAAATTCTTTTCATTTTGGGGCAAAATTAATGTTTATCAAAGCTCCTTCATATAGGTTTTGAATTCGAAATTTAGATACATAAGAAATCCTACTGAACGTTCCATATCAAAACAACGTATTATCTAAATAATGGCAAACAAATAATTTCTTATTAAATTGTTTTATGTGTGTTGTAAGCAATTGTTTGAGATATTTTATATAAAAACTCCAGTATAAATTATTAAATGATATCTTCTATAGTGTTTCTCAGAATTATACTAACTTTGATTAAAGCTTCAGAAATTGCAATTCTAGTTAATAAATTAAACTGGAAAAGTATTTCGTTATTATCATTTTAATAAAAGATAGCTTACACTCTTGATTTAATCCAAAATAACACAGCTATTATCATAATCATTTAAGTTTAATTAAAATTCCGCATTATAAAAGCTTAATTCAATCAACATTATCGTTTCAGTCACTGAATCAATAAACTGGCTTATCATTATATATAACTTTTACATAATTCATGAATTCCTACGGATCTGCTTTATTGACAGCCAACTACTACTGTAATATGTATTTGAACACACTGGATGTAGTAGTATTTTAATGTACTACATGTCTAATAAATATGAAGGCACCTATACAAGTGACATAGTTTTTGATTATATAATTAACCGATTCACAATACATTAAAATATCCAAATAACTACTAATGCATATCATATTAAAAGTATAAAAATAGTAGTCCATTTATAAATTTGGTTATATCATACAGAGAGCAAGCAGATCAGCAACGGATTAAATCAAAATTTCAATAAAATAAAAACTGAATTATTATTTTGTGACTAAATTTCTGTAAACTTTGAGTATAATAAAACATTCATTTTGTCACCTGTACATATCAGTGCATATTTAATTATTCATTTGCGAAAACTTATTAAAATGTTTGCATGAGAATTTCTATATTATATTGCTGTCATTGTATTTTTATAATTAAACATTTATGAATAAAATTTGAAGATTAAAATAAATGTTCAATAGTTATTGTACTCTTATTTTCACAGAGAATTTTTACATTTATTTTCATTAAAAAATATTTAACTTACATTGTGTTGTCTGAAATTTCATTTAAACCTTAAAAATTTTAGAATTCAATTTCGAACTCATTTGTACATTCTGCTTACATGTGGTTAAAATAACAGATAATGAAAACTTTCCAAAACTTTTAACTTAAAAAAATATTCTACATTCATTTTGTTATAATTTGAAGACAAATACATTCTAAAAATACCTCTATTTGTTAAAATACTTGAAGTATTGACTATAACACCTGTTACTATATTCCAAAATTTTGACTTTCTCAAGAACTAAGATTAAATAATTGTTAGCAAAAATACTCATAGTTAAGAACGGTTATTCTATGAGAAACTTTATATTCTTATTTTGTGGAATATGTTAAGATTACACTACAACTTGATTAGATTTTCAATACTTGTTAAATTAAAACTAGAGCCCTGATCTTTATTATTATAGAAAAGTTAAAGAATAAATCAGGTGTACTAAGCAGATTTACTTAAAGCGGCAAAAAATGATTGTCAAAGATGAAATGTATTCGTATCAGACACTATTAATTTGATCAAGTTGATGTAAATGTTATTTACTTAACAGTGTCTAACGTAATATGGTAGTCAATGTTTTTACTATTCATTTGTTTTTCTATTCATTTTGTTACTGCTATTTTATTTGTACATGACTGGGAATTTTTTAGCTATTTTTAAATGTTACATACTATAGGCTTTAGTATGCAAATGTAACTAAGTATTATTTTAGGAAGGAGTTTTGATAGAATATTATATTGCAAATTTTGTTCTAGATTGCTTATTAAAATCTTCCATAATTTTCAATTTTATAGTGAAAAATTCTAAAATATTAATCTGAAATATAATGCAACATGTTTAATTTTAGATCAAAACATTTTATATGAGAAGTTAATATTAACATTCCAATTGTATTAACTTGCTTCACTCGTCTAAAGTTTATTTTTAAATAATAATTTAATTAAACAGGTTCATACAAGAAAAAGGCCTATTTTGAAACTGAAATTAATTCTTCAATTTTTAATTTATAAGAATTACTGTTTTAAAAACGGTAATGGCAAAACCTCTGAAGCAATATATTAAAAATTTTATAAAACTGGTGAAAAATTAAAGGAAATTTAAAAAGTTTTACAATTTCTATCAATAATCTTATTCAAAATTTTATTATGTTTTGCATTTGAAAATGTAAAAAACGTTCTTTATAAAAAAATTGATATAAATTAAACATGATTATTTTAGATAAACTCTAATAATGAAGCACAGAATAGTCTCCTCACCTATTGGAGTATCTGAGGAGATAGGGAAAAATATTTTTAAATAAGCTTATTTTTTTATAAATTGTGTCCAACTTCAATACAAAAAAAGAATGTAAGTAAAATGATCGTACGCGCATTTTTTCTAAGACATTATTCGCTATATATCGAATATCATGCTAAAAAGCATCAACATACAACAACGAGTAAGAGACAAAATAATTTAAATAAGAAATTTGTGCACTATCAATTCGAGTCTCGTATTTCATACACACAATTTTCTTAAGTTTTTAATTATGAATTCCATATATTTTTGCAATATTTTAAAATAAAATTATAAACCTCTTTAATGGGTTTCTATTTATACGATTATTTTAACAATTTCAAATAAAATCCAAAAAATACGTATTGTGAAATTCAATTCTAGAATTTTCATTCCTTATTATTGCATATTGTTGCTTGAAACTAGTAGATCAATCTGAAATACTATTGTATGTTCATAAATATCCCAAAAATAAATAACAATAATATTTCATATTAAACTTTTGATTAAAAATTACTTGTTTTAGTGATTTCACTTGAGTTATTGCCAATAATCCATAACAGAACTCTAAATTAACATAAATTTACAAGGCATATAATTCTCACACAATTTTCCCTCTAACTTTATTGTCAATCTAGATTATAATTAATTGCATTACAAAAACTAAAATTAAGTGTGAAAGTTTGGTTTGCAGCTCAACGGTAATTTTTTGCACACGAGGGCTAATTAGACCGGGACCTACTTTTAAAGTGAATTCCGAACCACTACAAACATCTAATCCGAAGGTGGGATTCGAACCCACGAACTAAGTGTTAAAGAGAATGCATTCAAATTTAGTGGTTAGATAAGCAGGATTATTAAAATAACAATTATAATTAATAAATTTCAAAGTTTTAAAAACTGAATTTCTATAATTATTTAAAAATTCCACCGTAGGCTACCTTAGTGATTCAAATATAAATGTGCTGTATTGAAGATAAAAATCTTAAAGAAGATAGTAAAATATTGGAGATCACAACTATATTTAGTATACCGTTTCTGTTTCTTAAGAAAATATCATCTAAATATATTGGCAATTAATGTTTAATTGAAATAAATGTCTATTATTTTAAATGATTTATTAAATAAAAATTATGCGTCTAACATTATATAAAATGGGACAGTCAACGAGTTCTTAACATTGTATTTACTAATACTAAGTTTATGTGCAGCAAAATCTCTATTTCAATTGTAATGGTACTTAGTAAAAATTTGAAATTGAAAAGGAAAATATGTTGAGGTGTAGCTAGTATGTCAGTAACAGGTTTTAAACATTTTATTTAAAATACACTGAACATAAATGTAACACAAATCATATTTTTTCATTATAATAAGAAATCGAGCTGCTGTATAGACACACACACACACAACTGTGGTTAACTAATACATAAATTTGTTACAAAAGAATATATACTTTTTGCATTAAAAATAATTTAATAAAGTAACACCACAAAATTAACAATCAAATTTTGAAAGTAATACTAAAAATTTATTTCATCAAAGGTCAAATAAGAATGCATTGAAAAAGACCGAATAAAGAAAATATTTGAAAAAAAAATGCCAAGTGACAGCAACATGGAGATTATGAAAAATAGTAAAAGGGAATGTTCATTCAGGAAAACATTTTTTAATTTATTAAGCAGCTTAAGATATTTAATATGCATATGATTTACTTTAAGTCAAAAATAATATCAATAAAATAAACCCTGAATCAATTATCATGATTTTTCAATCTCCTTTAATATGATCTTTAATAGAAAAAGAACAGCTAAAATTATTAAAATTCCATAGCAAAAGAATAAAGTTTTAGATTTTATCAACTTCTTTAATCAAAAAACTTGTCATCCAAATGGGAAATATTTTAAGTACATAAGAGTTCCTGGTCAAAAATTAAGATATGAGAAAGGATTTAATTAAACACCAGATTTTTTAACTTCAAATACTTTGTGAATTTATGTAAAAGTACATATTATATATAAATAAGGTACTATTTTAATAATACTTTCAATTTATCTTTATCATTCATACATATTAGTGCAATGATTTGATTTGTGGAGTTTATTTGTACAAGTTCCAAATTCGAACAAACTGTGCCAGATGTTGGTTTCAATATATATTATTGCAAATTTGTCATATCAATTAACTTATCATCGTAGAACGTATATATATTAATTAGGAGTGTATATTAAAACTGATATTAATTACATTATTTAAAACTTTAATCTGGAAATTATGCTCTGATTAGTTGGCTAATCTGTTCTCATTTCCTATACAATCGAGCTAAAATGTATATAGTAGATTTCAATTTACTGCAAAATTCTTTCGGCCAACAAACTGTTCACAAACACTGTAGTACGTTATAATATTAATTCTTCAGCAGTTATATTGATGTTCAAAATTAAGCGGATATTCTAATCAATACAACATTAATTTCTGATACTTTTCAATCGAGTCAACTAACCGTTGAAGCAAGGACAAACGCTAACATTTGTAGTATCAACTTGAAAAATAAAATAGGTAGACACCTAGGAACAATTTATTATTATTATTATTACTATTAAAAGAAAAAGACTTAATCAACAATATTTTAATGTATTTCCCTCGAATCAAAATTTATTGGAATCGATAGCGAAATACTTATTAATATCGATGCTAATTAACGCAGTAAAATACATGTGCATTTTAATCTGTTGATTGACATATTAATGTAACAATAACAGTGGAAAAAACTTTCTTTAAATATAGTACATTGTTATATTTTTAATTATATATATATATATATATATATATATATATATATATATATATATATATATAAATTCAATAAAAATTCCAAATAAACAAGGTGAAATATTTCCAAGTGAATGCATGAAAATTATAATTAAAAGGCATCATCTAAAATTAGAATCAATTTGGAATTCAATCTAAAGTAATTTAATTGAAAAGCAAGAAAAATATTTCGAATTACTAACGTTTCCTCTTACAAATTAATCTATCGTAATTTATTTGAAATAACCTTTACTGGCGTGTTAATACATGAAATTTTAATTCTTGAAGTAATTATACATGAAATTTTATCCTTGTATAAAATTTACGAAATATACAATAAAACAAAATTTTGACCAATAAACTATGATAACAAAGAAAATCGTTGTAATTTTATTTCGATAATGATTCAAATCCTTTCTTATTTATATATGAAAACATTTAAAAAATACAAATTAAGATAACCGAAATGATTTTTGTAAAAAAAAACACTAAACGCTGTTAAGACCAAATAATGTGCGAAAAGTTTTTAGGCGTATTTAATCTCATTATCATACAAATTTAAGAATCTATTTTATTCATTTATATTATACAAAAAGCGTACCACTAAAGAGTTTTAAATACATTTAATTGAAGGTAAAACAATATTAAACTTCGAAGCTTTTTACGTTTGTTTGCAAATTTAGTATATTTAAAACATATTTATATACATGAACTACATAAAATAATTCATAAAAAATGCCATTGTTAATTATTAGACGCATTATAACTTCCTTCACTAAAATGTTAATTTGGTGACATTGATTTATATTTTTTACAATTTTGATAAGAATTAAAAGCTTTAGAAATGACTTTCAACAAACTGCTAATTTTAAACGTTCAAAGTTAAAAACTTCTATCCTTCAAAAAGCAAGGATTATACTTTTGAATAATTATACTTTATTCTTTAAGTTAAAAAATTTGATGAATTTTAGTGTTTATGGACAGTAAATGATATTTATTCTAGTTTATGTTAAACTGAAAACATTTTCATAAAATAATTTAAATAAAAGAGAGAATTTCAGACATAACACACACACACATTATATATATATATATATATATATATATATATATTATATATATATATATATATATATATATATATATATATATATTATATATATATATATATATATATATATATAATCTCACGAACTGATATACGTCCTGCTGAAAGGTTTTCGAAATTTCAATATTATTTTAATTTAAAATTAATTTTACTCAAAACATTGTGATTGAAACAATGAATTAGTTTTTTTCTTGAATAATTGTAGTTGAAAAAGCTGTAACAACTAGAATAAATTATATATCAGGTTTTAATGAAAGTTTTCTGCCACCACTAATGTCTGCGCAAACAGTTTGCATTGTATCTCTCGTTTATATTTTGTCAAACAATTTTTAGTATTTTTACAGACTCTTGAGATGGTAGGTTGGTTGAGTTTTATGGCGCAAGGTCCAAATATGGACATACTGTGCCAGGAATAAAGTTTTGAAAGAATATATAATTTTTTATTTACTTATTTTTATTATATATATATATATATATATATATATATATATATATATATATATATATATACATACGTACATATGTTTTTTTTTTAAAACCTAAGTAAATTGAAATTTGAAAAACAAACGTTTAGCGTATATATTATTTTAAAATCTATATATATAATTATAAAACATAAAATAACTTAAATCAAATATATACAAAACTTTAAAATGCATAAATATAAATTATGTAAAATTTAAAAAACCTATTGCTCTCAAATAAGCAAATTGGTTTTTGTGGGGTGCCCACCCCCCTCAAATCAAACATAGTTAAAATGTTTGTTTCGAAAAATTTATTACGGTAGATGTTAAAAGTAGGACATGAGATTAAAATGAGACACAGTATAAGGTTCATCCTACGCTTCACACCATGGTTTTAGTTCACTTAAAAACAAATGTCTGTGTGTAAAATGTGTGTGTCCGATACAAAGGCGAATCAATTTAACACTTCGTAAGGGTAAAACTGATAGTGAGGTGAGAGATGAAAATATGGTATACAACTTGTTGCTGACCTACAAGTTCCATGATTCTTCCCAGAGAACAGAATCTTGAGAACACTGTGTTTTAGTATCTGTTGAAGCCTCATTACCATTAAGTATAAGGTGTCTGAAAGTGAGTTATCCAGCTACCAGATAAAGGAACCATGGAACCATCATATTCTGTTGCAAAAAAAATCAGCTACAGAATCTCTAAATTCCAGTACATGTGTAGTTTTAGGTACTGTTGTTATATCATGAAATTGAAGGTTTAGTACCAAACGTAAGAAAACAAATATTATAACATTTAAGAAACAAAGCACTCTATCTGGAACACTGATGTTCATGAGGCCCGTATTCGAGAATTAGTGTAAAAAATATATTCTAACACTATGTAATTACGCTTCATTGTTATGTCCTCTAGTCATGCTATTCATCACAAACTTAACATCAGAATTCAATCACTGGGTGCTGCAGTAACTGACTCAAGCTAATAAAGACAGATATGATCAGACCTGTAATAATCTATTCGAATCTCAAAGCAACGACAAAATTCTGGACCGGATAGTCATTTGTTATGAAACTGGATTTATTCCAATAATACAAGTTGAAAATGCGATCGGTTTGTACCCAGTAAGCCTCCCTGGTAGCATAGCAAACAGCAATCTGACTAGCAAAAAAAGTCACGCTTTTCACCTGGTAGTATTACCTGGTTTTTATCTACAGAGAATATCTGTGGAAAAGTAAAACAGCAACAGTAGCATCTACCACCAGATAGTAGTCCATGTTGACGCTGCAATCAAATGCAAACATCGAATCAAGTTCTGGCACAAGTTATTGTTCCATCAAGGTAATGCAATACCACATGTGATTTCATCCACCAGCTGGATTCGGTGCAGACTCGAATGAGATCTTTCACAACACCTTCCATATATTCCAGACATCACTCCTTCAAGCTGCTACCTTATTCACACTTGTCGTCATATTTTGCTCTGGTGGTATCTCCAATTTCACATAGGACAACCGCATTCAGATTTATCCTTTTTGGAGTCACGGAGGAGTTTCTGGACCGAAAGCTTTGAAAAACTGCCGAAACATTGGCATAAAATCATTAGTTTGGGCAGTGATATTACCTTCACTAACTGTACTCCTTTTATGTTCTTTCCGACTTTAGTAAGAACTTTTGTCGGTGGAAAACTTTTATCGCAACCCAAAATTAATGTTGGGCAAACAATTTCAGTTAACTGGATGAAATAATCAAAACACTGATACAGAAAAAGCTAAAACTACAGTTATACTTGCAAAAGAATTTAGAAATGTTTTTATCAAAACAAAAATAATAAGTTACTTTACAAATTTAAACTTTAATTTCGTGATAACTTGCGTACCCAGTACATTTTAAATTCGAGAATTTTTTTAAATTGTATTTTAATCAAGACGAATTATCAAGAGGAGTACCGAAACGCAATTGTTAAGTACAACAAATATTTATCGCAATGTAATTTTATCTTGTTGAGAAAAAATAATTGAAAAGCACAAACTTGTCGATCCCTTTCTGTAGATTATTTTGAGATAGAAAAACGTAATTAAAAATGGTCAGTAAATTTATAAGAAAATTTTGCATCTTGCCTGGTTTAGTTTGGTTGGACCTTTGCTCAACCTCTCATTTTGTGTACACGATAGATAAGGAAACCAGGACTAAAAATTTAAAAGTTTGCTTTGGGTTATTACAAGTACCTAAACTCCAATTGAATATCGTAACCATGAACTATTCAACTGAAAGCTAAATCATTAAGCTGACATCACTTCTTGCTTTGTTTGTCTCCCAACGGTCATTTTTACACATAATGCTTAATTATACCGGGACCTACGGTTTAAAGTGGATTCCGAACCAATACAAACATCCATTCCCAAGGTGGGATTCGAACCTACAAACTGTAGAACTGAAGGCAAAAGCAGTCCATAACATTTCGGCCAGCTCTTCTTGCATACTTAATATAAACTTTTAAACAGAAAATGTTAGTTCAGTAAAATGAATATAATGAATGATATTAAGTCTGTCTTTATACCACCTGAAATTTTGATAAGTTTCAATAAAAAGATAAAAACTGCTTTCAAATAATATCATGAAGTAAAAATTATTTTTCAGAAACTTATAAGTTAAATTCCATAATTCTATTTTTTATTTTTCTCTCTTGTTCTTTTCTTTTCTGAATTGTCAACACAGCAATAGAAACAGACCATTGAAATGAGAAATAAATAATAAAATACAAAAATTAAACTTTAATATAATTTAATACAAAACTAAGCTTTTTATCAACAGTAATTTTAAAATTTTTTTTCAGTAAATAAATATTTTTAAAGATTTATATTTTTACATTAACTTATAATAAGGCATGACTTTTTCATTAAGAAGAGAAATTTACTTATTTAAGTAGTATATACGAAAATAGAAGCAGATTAACAAAAAGAATTTTTGTAATGTAAATACAATTTGTTCCACAAATAGATAAAAAGGGAGTTTTATAAATTGCTTTCATAAAATTTTAATTATAAAGAAGTTAAAAAAGATTGTACAGCACTCATTTTCCTTTTTTTAACTTAAATATGCTGTTAGTTAATTTATTTTGTTAAAAGTGCCATTGGTAAAAATTAAGGTGCATTGTGAAATGATAAACCAAATGTCAAAATATCAAATTCAAGGCAGATATATTTTCTAAATACATCAAATTTATAAAATAAAAACATTTTTGTCGCTTTCGATGTTCTTTCAAATATTGCCAAACTTCAAATGATTACCATATTTGTTTATATATATAGGCCAGGACTTAGAATTTATTAAGTTGGATTTTGAACTTCTACAAAGAACTAAGTATAATAACAATTATACGAAGGCAAGAACTCTAATTTTTGTTTCCAGCAAACCAACATTTAAACTAGATTTAACCAAATCAAAAAAGTAAGTTAAAATTTAACTGGTATAGAAAATCAAACTTTTGATTTTACTAAAAGTTTGATTTAAAAAATGAAAGAAAATAGCAACTGAATATTTTAAAGTAGCTTCTCTTATGGATAAAACCGATACTAATTTTCCTATAAAAATGCATCAAAACTTTAAAGAAATGCTAGTTAAATTTGAAATTTTCGCAATTTATTAATACGTGTACCAAAGTGTTTCTGTACTAAATACAACAACGGCAGAAGTCTTTTTCTAATGTAATTAATCTGATTTACTAGGAAACAATTTGTAGGAAATATGGAGGTTTGATAGAAAAATGCTCCCTATAATGTCCCACAAAATAATATCTGCAAATATTTTTAAATCCAATTGATATACAAAAATAAGTTTATCTCCAATATATCTCTACTTGCCTTCGGTTCAACAGTTCGTGGGTTCGAATCCCACCTTGGGCATGGATGCTTGTAGTGGTTTGGAATCCACTTTAAACCGTAGATCCCGGTCTAATTAGCCCTCGTGTATAAAAAATGACCGTTGAGTGACAACCAAACCAATATATCTCTAGTGATATTAGTTAAGTTACTCCAGTGATAATAGTGATCATATAATATTTAAGAATGTTCAAGTACTGCACTTTTTCAGTCGAATTTAATATCTGAAAATGTTATTTTTGATCACCTATACCATCACTAATCACTATGGCCATCCAAAGAAAAAGTAACTTGATTTGATTTGCTTGTTATCCTAAGATTATTTTATGCATATGAAAATGAATATGTCTGAGATATAGATCCAACTACCAGCCTAAAAATCTATTTTGAAAGCCACTTAAGGGGCAGCTTAGTGTCTTCAGTTTGTTGTACAGAGTTTGGTACAGCTGCCGAAAATCTAGTATGCTAAATTCTGAAATTTTTTCGCAGATTTTCTTCTTTATTTGATAAACATGTTTTATTACGTCAAAATAGAGATACGAGATAGAGACCAATTGGAAATATGTAGAAAATTCTATTCTGGCAACCCCTGTATTTACATCGTCACGAGATGTCACAAGAAGTCATAATGACAACATTTCTTCGTCGCCAAAAAAGCTCAGAATTTGGCATGCTGGATTATGCAGCAGCTTTGCCCCGAGTTTTCAAAACACGCCGTGTTAATAGCTTCCAGGAAGACTTTTTGTTGGTAGTTGACTATATTTAAATGTGGTAAATGAAAATATCAAAAAAATACTCTAGCACCTACTTGGGTAGATTGCCAATGAAAAAAGCAAAACATTCATCTACCATTGCTCAGCAGATACTTGGTTCGAAATTTGTGCCATTCCTTTAGATGAGTACTATCATTGTTAGTTCATAAACTCCGTCAAGTGGAAATGTTCCCTTAACTAACTAATTGTCCTGAAAATAGTATGCAGTCTTCAAATGCTTAAAATATTTTTGATGATCTGACCGAAAATCCACATTTCAGAATTCTTATAAAAATTAAGAGCTTCGAGGAATAAAATCAACAAGTTTTCTTACACTATTCTTATAATTGTTAAAAATATATGTCTCTCAAGACAATGAAAATTTTGCTACGTTTTTGAAAATACTGTGTGATTTTATGCATTGCTTCTTCTTTTCCTTAATAAGTTTATATGAAACTAATTAGCATTCTTTAAAAATTCATCAAAAAGAACAATCAATTATTTTAATCTTCATTAAAGAACAAAATAAGCTGAAAACATCCCAAAGCTAAGCATTTATAAATGCCTTTAAATTTTCAATCTGAATGAAAAAAATTAAGATTACAAGATTGCATAAGAATTTGTGATAATTTTAATGATATTTTCTTAAATTTAAGAAAATAATCAAAATTTCTTGCAAGATAACATTTTTTAAATATTAAATATTTTTACATTAAAAATGAAAATTTCGATTGAAAATAATTTATATTTCATTAATTAAATCATGAATCACAGGAATACTATTTTTATAAAATAATTTATCAAAGATATTCTTTAAAATATGCTAGTATTTTATAAATGAATAAAAGTATATGTAAACATAAAAAAGATCTTATGCAAACTTTGAAAACTAATTCCTTGAAAAAGCATTAAACCTTACCGAAAGAGTAATTAATTGATTTTCAATAATAAATTAAACAGAAGAAAAGCTCAAGTTAACGTTATCCTTTATTTTCATGTTAAAAGTAAATTGAAAAATATTTTTATAATTTTATATTAAGCCAGATCATAAACAATCGGGAATAAATTCCATGAAAAAAAATTTTATTGAAAGAAAAAAGACACCTTCATATTACAAAAAGCTTACTGTTTTGAAAAAACAAAATTTAGAAACAATTAAAAAAATTTCGTTAAATCAGAAAATTTCAGAGAAAATTATAATATAGAATATATGCACATATTTCTAAGCGTCAGATAAATAATGAATAAAAAAATAATATTATGTCTAAATAATATTTTGAAAAATAAAATATTCAAAGCTACAGTAAAAATAAAATTATAAATTTAGATTAATCATTTAAGAAATGGAAATTTAGACTCGGAAAAAATTCTAAAAAATAAATCCTTAATATATAACGAGTGATATCGCATGGCCTTAAGCTTAGTGTTAAAATACATCATACAAATGGATATCACATGCTTGTGTAAGTTATTGAAACAATTATAGAACTTAAAGATAAAAACATTTTTTTGAATATTTTAAACCCGATCCTTTTCTAATTCTTATGCTTATTTTTATATTTCACGCTATATAAATGAGTATAATGCATTTACATAGTTTTTTTAACTTGCTTAATTGAATAAAAAGCTCAATCAAATTGAGAAATATTTAATAATCAACATTTTACAGTTTATACAGATATTCATTACACGTTGAATTCAACATTATGTAACAAAGTCATAAATAGCAAATGAAATAGCCAATTAATTTTACCTACTATTTTAAATATCTTTAATTAAATAAATATTTTTAAAATTTAAATGTGAAACACGTGTTTCAAAATAAATTCTAAATTGATTGAATTTTATTAAATCGCAAAATATTGTAAATTAATTTTCAACATATTGTAAATAACATTAAGTGGTATTTTCTGTAATTTTTTATACACAATGACCATTGTTTTTTTTTTTTAATTTATTATAATACTTGTATTTACTTGATTGAAATCAAAACGTTGTTCCTTATTACAAGTAATTAAACAGAATTAAATGTTACAGGTTAAAGTGCCTAGGAGAGCATTTTAAAAACAAAAATAAAGTATGTACAGAAGAAATCCTCTTTTCTGAAATAATTTAAGTAAAAGGAATGGAATTAAAATGTTTGCCTTAAAAACTTGGTTTTTGCTATTCTTACCATAAAACATTTAAAAGTCATCAAATCAGCAAAAATGTAGATTGTAATACAAATGTTTATCAAACAAATAAAATTGGTAATAAATCTTGATGATTATTATCAATTAAAGTATAAAGTTACAATACGTTATGAACTTGCAATCATTATTAAATATATACTTCCCAAATCTAATATTTTTAATATTTAGAACATTTCAAAAGAAAACTAAAATTTAATTATTAAGTTTCGTTGAACTATGTATATAATGTAATAGTAATAAAGTAAACGAAAAACCTTTGACTGTTCTTTATGACGAAACAAAATAGCATTTTTTTTCTTGTTTTCTATCAAATATAAAGCAGCAAAACACATTTATGCTGAAAATAAGCAATCTATCAACTCCTAAAGACATTTGTATAAAACTTAATCTACTGATTTTAAATTTGGTTAGGCATAAATAAATAAAAAATTTTTTTCTGTTTACTTGTAAATCAGTTACTGTGATGTATCTGTTTCTTGTGTTTTCAACGTAAACATATTCTTGTATATATCAGAAATCAAAAGTGACTTAATTAACATAAATAAGGAATTTTACAGAATTATTTTTAAATTAACTATTGTAAACTTAATAGCACTATTCCATAAAAGTCCCAAATCTATTTCCAAAAAATATAATGAAATACTCGTGATCATTTAATAAACTCGTATCATAAAAAGGGGTAATGAAATCTGAAAGCAAAGTAACTTAGAGTTAACTCTTTTTGAAATAAATTGATTGATTGATTGTGGCGAATATTAGAAGAAGCAGTTTTATATATCAAATAAAACTTATTTTAGATAAGATTTTTACCTAATAAAAAATAATTTTTTAAAGATTTGTTTAATATATATATATATATATATATATATATATATATATATATATATATATATATATATATATATATATATATATATATATTAACGATAACAATATATAATCATTTGAAATTTGTACATATGCTTTTACTTAAAATGCATTTAAGATGTTTTACATTTTATATATTGCAAATTTTCTAATCATTTAAATGTTTAAAAAAATTACATTTTAAATCTATACACATTTGAAAAATAGTTTTAAAATGAATAAAGTGTCAAAAGATTAGTTTGAAATCAAAGATTTTCTGCAAGGAATTTTTTAAAAATATTTTTTAAGCAGATAACATAAATACTGTTGAGTTATTTATTAAAGCAAAAAAAAGGTTCTCTATTCCTTTTATCAACTAGGTATTTTTTCAATCTACTTATAATTGGTAGTAGTTTTATCTTTAGAAAAATCAGGGAAGCCTCATGACGTCATTTGACGCTGGGTAACTTCCCCACAGACGTAGCTGAAAAAAATTCAAAAATGTGCTATCGAGTATGAGCTGTTCATTCTATTTCGGGCAAACCTACCAACAAAAACAGCTACATTATTGCACAAACAAGCGATAAGTTAAGAAAAGTAAACTTTCTTAGACATAGGAAAAGAGGAGAAAAATTTTCAAACTTCAAATGATATTTTTTTACTTATAAAATCATCTAATTAAAATTAAAATAAATTTAATGAAAATATTTCTTAAAATAACATCTCATGCGTAGGCACATAAAATGGAATTTTAAATTATTTCCTAGTAAATATTGTGAGAAAGAAAAATATATAATGTATATCAAATGCACTATTTCCAACACAAACGTAAAAAGGCTAATTATCCTGTTTATTGTATTTTTATTTATGAAATCACATTACACAAAATTTAAATTTGTAAACTCCAGATTATAAATTTGAGGTCATTCAACTGAACTTCTAACATCTTGAATTTTTTACCACAAATTTAAAAAAATTAAATGCTATTATTGAAAAATATTTATTTTGCATTGAAAAAATTTCAATACATATGACAATAACATGGAAACTGATAACACTGAAATATATTAAATATATATATTTTTTTTTTACTATTTTAAGGTATTTTTTACTATGTGTTAAATGTTATAAATAAAAAAACTTTTGAATATTCAATTTTATAATAGAACTTTTTCAGTCTTGTGTAATGTAACATTGCCAATATTTTTTTATGACGTTAAATGCAAATTAACTTTCATTTTCACAAAAACATTAAAAAATCCAAGTTATTTTCTTATAAACCAAATAAGCATAAAAAAAATATTACTTACAACAAGATGTGGTAGACGACCGATTTGAATCCCCTCGGTCGTTCCAGGAAATTGTATACCAGGGCTTGTGATTTTCTATACCGGGGGCCTCTATGGCGCCCGGACTTCAGAGGTTTCCCAAGTAAGCTGGTCCTGGACAACTGTGCCGGAGGGTAGCCGGAACTTTGCCGTCGCTCGCCGGACTCTATCCGGCTGAGCTCCAACGGTATAGCAGCCGTTTTGCAGGTATCCGGTGTCGCTTGTAGAGCTTCTCTAGCCGCTAAATGTGGTGTGCCGTTATTGTTGACGTGATTGCTTTGGGAGGCAGGGGAGGGTCGTTTAGAGTTTGTTTTTCCCGCCGCCTCTCCTCTTCCATACTCCTCTCCCTCCCTGAACCACACACTCCTGTACCCCTTCTGCCGATACTCGCTTATCAAAGCCACGACTCTCTTGTGTCTTTGGGGGGCTGATCTCTTGCTCAACTTCCCAATTTCTATTTTCTTAGATATGTTCGATTTTCAAAAAGAACGATAATTCACAAATAGAACTTTTGGAATGTTTGTAAACTATTTCCTCACTATGAGCGAACGATATTTCATATTTGCTGCAAGTTTTGTTAACAACATGTATCAGTTTCGAAAACATCAGAAATTAAAAATATAAGGAAGTCGATAGCACCACGTGTGCTTTTAGATTTGAATTTTTTAATCTGAATTCTATAAATAATAGAATTTAGTTTTCATTTCAAACTCATTTATTAATATAAATAGACAAGTTTTTTTTAAGCAATTCATATCACATCAAGAATTATTTCCAGTTACTTTAAGCAAACTTCATGTTTTAATTGAATTTCAGATTCCACAAATAATTTAATAAGTTGAAGTCTCCCAAATTTCAATAAACTTTTCACATCCAACCGATTGTAAAATGAACACATCAATAAGAAAAGTTCTTTATTCTAAATTAATTGCATATAATGAATTCAGGAATATCGTTTCAATTTACTTGAAATAACAAGCTTGGAAAATCAGATATCTTGAAAAAATAAAATGTAAAGCAACTTTGTAATATTTTTAGTACATATCTCCAAATGTTTGACTCCTTACAGTTTTCAAATGTTCTATAAATGTACACAATATTTTTAAGTTCAATTTAGGATGCTTTGAAAGAAGTTAGGCAATAATTTTTTTACTATGAAACATTTGAGTAACACAAAAATCCTTATAAATCTTAGTTTTTTTTAATAAAATAATGAAATATTTTTGTCATATATAAGTATTTTCAAAATTTAAGGAAAAACAAATTATCGGAATAACTTTTCTTTCAATTTTATAAAAAGACATTGTTTCAAGATATTTTTCAAATAAAGAATAATTTTGACGTGATTCAAAAATTTAAGTTTTGCGTCTGAAGAATCTTAAATGTAGTACCAACAATTCAGTATGCGCGGAAGTTGATATCTAGATACAATCAGGCTTCTGCTATTCTAAAATAACTTTTCAATGCAGGTAAGAATTAAAGAATTGTTGTAAGTACAGAAATGTTTGTTGATACACAAAGTTAGTTCAAAACATTTTACTGTAAATCAATTTGTTTTTCAAAAACTATGAGAATGCATTCAAAAGAGCCTATCTAAGATTTTTAATGAATAAACTTAGAATCCTTTTTTTTTCACTTCACTACATCCTAAAAGATTGATGAATTATAAAATTATTCTTTCTGGCAACAGCAAATGTTGAATACAATTTTTATTTTTTAGAAGTAATTACACAGTAATTATTTCATGATTTATTATTGTATAGAAAATATATCATACATTACACACTTTGAAAAGCATCATAAGAGACCAAAGCAAGCACTTTTGGAATTTTAAAGCTGGAAAACATCACAATAAGGAATATCTTTCTTATTAATTTTAGTTTCTTAAAACCCATTATAGGCTTCGTTGCATTTAAAGTTCAAGAGCTACTAGGATTAATAAAAAAAATGTAAGGATAAAAATTCTAATAAAATTTTCAATACTTTAAGCTAAGTGTGTATTTTTATTTTCAAATTCATAATATAGCAGTTTTCTCCAGTTTGAAAGGGAAAAAAGTTATAAATTTCATGTTTGGAACAGTCGTAATTTCAAACTTGCCTAACATTTTTTAAATTTTAAGTAGAATCAGATAATAATCATCAATATGAATTATTAGATTTAATATCAGGAAGTTTTAAAGGTAGAATTAAATTCAAAATTGCCCAAGTATTTGAAATTTGATTCTTTTTAAGTTATTGTAAAATTATTCTTCCATTAATACCAATTAATAGATAACTTCAACGAAGAAATAACAACGAGAGGAGACAAAAACCATACCAAATAACTTAAACTTTCGGATGAGACAAAGGGAGCTGCTCCATGGAGCTCCCGATTATCCTTGAGTGAGGGATGGAGCCATAAATAAGGAGCCCGCATCTCCATCGCAAGGAAGTGTGACAACTTCTTAGAGAGAGCTTCTGTTGATGTGAAAGCGAGCTACTGGTGGCTGAAACATGGAGCGCCACCTACAAGACTTTCGTGGGCACAGTTATTTTCTACGCCCCCTTTTCTTTGCCCCAAACAAGTAAAGATGGAGAAAGTTTTTTAAATGCGTTATTAAAATAAATATTTTTAATTTGTTTAAAATAAACTTGTATAAAAAATTAATGGCTTGAGAATATGCTTTTAAAGACTTCTCTTTTATCGTAAATCATGCAAATTTGGAAACAAAATATAATTTCGTAATGAAAAACTTATTGAAAAATCATATAAAATCAGTATTTTTTATTAAAAGATTATTATAAATGAAATCATTCACACAGAAGATACTAAACAAAAGAAATTGAATATCTAGTTGTTGTTATAATGATTTTATTTATTGTTCTGTTTTATGTATAGTATCTTATAGAAATAATTAAATTCTATTGACTGGTCTATATTTTTATCAACGATGCTTCCTATTTTATTTTATAAATTCACTGATTTTAATTCCATTTTCGAGAATAATAGTTAGCATTAATTTCATTAACTCAAGATATAAAGAGTAAAACAGATGAGATAGTTTATATTTTATAATATAAGAAAAAATTATATATTTATAATTAACTCTTTGTTTTATTGTTAACTGTGGCTATTTTCATGAAATAAATTGTTGTTTCTAAGAAACGATAAAAAAATCCAACGTTCGACAAATGATAAAAAAACAATAGGATTTTTTTCTTGTACTAAAATACAAATAAGTAATGAAGTTGAATCTCTATCCGTTGTACTAATCAATGGCTTATAATTTAAAATGTGTATCAGGGACATCCTTATATCTTCTTTAAGGATTTAAGATTCCATACATCATTAACAAATTTTATACATTTTAATGAGATGCTAATAAATTAGACATATTTTTCTCTGAATGAGCCGCAAATATCTATAGTTATTAATGAAAGATGTTTCCTGAAAAAGAGTGTGGCATAAAACATGGTCGAAATTTCTTAGAATTTTGAGATCTATTTATCTTTTATCTCAAAATTGCAAAGATTACATTTTTGCTCTACTAAATTGTAAATTCTAAAGCAAAATATTTGTAATTAGCTATTAAATTTTGAAATTCATCACGATATTAAGCAGTTTTTAATGACTAGTCTAACACAAGCTAATAATCTAAGAATTGAATTTCTTTAAAAAATTCATAAAAATATATTAAATTATGCACACATTTACATGTATATTTATCATATTCCTTATATTATAGTTCATAATTGGAAATATTTCAATTATCTTATATTTAGAAATTATTTCACATAAAATTTATTATAAGTAAATATTACTTATAAAAATATTCTTAAGATTTTTTAAATGATTACTAATAGGTTTTGGTAATTAATGTTTCATATTTTACTTCGATAAATCTCAACGGGAATAGCATTTACGCATGTTGTGTGTGAATAAAACTAAATTTAAATAAAATAAGTCTCTCTTCCCAATACTAAATGTTGATATTCTGAAAATGTGCCTTTTTGCATTAAAAAATATTCTTGTTTATAAAATTACATATATTTAAATCAATTTACTTTTAAAACATTTTTACATTTTTTTCCCTGAAGTGTCCAAGTTTGACTGCTTTCAATCATATGTTAAAAGCAAATTTCAATCCATAATATTAAAAATAATCCTTTATTGAACTCCACTAATATGTTGATCTGCAATATAAAATTACAATCCCAAAACATTAGTGTTATCAATTCAATTTAATAATCGAAATTAATAAATACGTAAAGCTAAGTGTTTTGACAAAGTCTCTCAAAATAACCTTACAGCTGTAAAAATTATTTAATATAATTATACACATTGCTCAACCTTCAATAAATAATCATTAATTTAAAGTTAGAAAAATTAAACAAAGATTGCAAAGTCAAGGAAAAATACAAGTAGTTATGTTAAAATTGCTAGACCAAAGGAAATAAGAAACAAAAATAACTTAATAATCAAAAATTATATTGTTTATTTCATAATTACTTTAACACTATAGGACAATTACATTCCTTTTCCAAAAAAGAGAAACGCATTAAGAACTGTGAATTTTGATTTAGTCTATTATTATCAAATTGTTTCTCGAGTAAGGTGGATTGCGATAATCATTATTCTACATTACTTACGTCAAACTACAGCTTGTATTATTCTCAATGTAAGTCAATATTTATTCAGTAAGAAAAGGTCTGGATTAAGATTTTGAGCAAAACAAGATGTCACTCACATTCTAATGGGGTCCACGGTGGCGTGGTTCATTTGGGAGTCATTCTCATTAGCGGAAGGTTGTGTGTCCGAATCCCGGCTTAACTGATGATCTGTCTTGTTCACTAATGGTGCCTGGGGCCAAGTATTGGGGGTATTCTCCTTGATCCTTTCTTCAAAAACGCGAAGACTCCACCCAGCTGCTTATCTAACTGGTAGAACCCAACTCAGGGAAAAGTACAGAAAAGCATGCTGGTGCAACAGCAACAACATTCTAATTGTTAAAATCCCATAGGATATTATGAAATTTTCAATTTACCTATTAAAAATATAGTTTTAAAAATAGCCTACACTAGCGACTGGAATTCAGGTTTAATATTTTATTTTACACGTCGTTTTATGGCTAACATGTATATCTATTATTACCCTTGGTACCATATTTTACTGAAATTTGTTATGGAATTGAAATAATACTCCGTGATATAAAACGATGTGAAACTTTTTTTCAGTAACTTGCACATTATACGCATTCCCTTACTAATGAAATAGGGTTTCATGTGCTAAAAAAGTACCAATGCAATTGCTTGATACAATGAGTACCAAGTGAAGAGTTCAAGCATGTTTTGCGAGTGACTGAAAATATCAATGAATGACTTCTGCGCCAGAAATAATTTTTGCTATTGTCTATGCAAAAATAATTTCTGCTATGTCCATCAGTTTTATATTCTGTGATCCAAAATCAAACAAAGTTTGAGTTTTTCATAGAGGTTTAAAATTTTTTTTTTCTCTTTAAGTTATAATTGTCCCCCTATTTCTCAGAAGTACTTTTTATTTCTTTCAAATTTCTTTTGCTCTCTTCACGATGATAACACAACTTTTCCATCACAAAATATGACATTATTACATATCCTCACTTGTACATTTAAATAAATTTTTATTGTCATCCATACATAGATATCTAAATTTTAGGTCTGCTTTTATCTATTTTTAGTGTTATATTTTATGTTTATCTGATTCAAAAATAATTCTACAAAATAATTTCATATTTTAGACAGATCTTGCAGTGGAAGACATAAAACCTCTCAGAACAATAATGTCCACTTTAATTTACACAAATATTGTTATATATAATTTACACAAATATTGTTACATGGCAGTATGACTAATAAAATAAACATTATGTTATCATTCCTACAAAATTAATTATTGAATTTACCCTTTTGTTTTGAGCTTTTTTTCTAAAACGCTCACTAATAGATCTGAGCTTCGAAAGACAATTAATTGAAAACTTATTTCTAATTCTTCTTGAATAACAAATAATTACGTAAAATTGACAACTGTAATTTCAAACTCAAATCATAAAATTCAATTTTGATTTCTTTAAAGGTATGCTATATAAAATCATTGTCATTTCAAGCTATTTATTTTTAAAATTCAAAAAACGAAAAATATTTCCACAATTCAATCTGCTTACTGTTTCATATATTTGATCAGAAATCTCTTTGACTCATTACTGTACACATTTACAATACTTTAGGGATAAAGACACATATACTGTACTTTATTTTTATGGATTTAAATAACAAAAGTTTGATTTCTCTAATAACACATCTTGATGAAAAACATGTAAATCTATCTTCCCGTACTTACTCTTGAATGTCAGTATTTTTTACTGTATTCTTTAATAAACAGTATTTGTATTAATTTTTTATTGCATAAAGAATCATTAATTTTATCTTCAGAAAAATTTTGTTTATTGATTTATAGTACAAAGAAAAACAAAGAGGTACATAATGTTCAAATTAATTTATAATCGTGTACGAAATCATGTTCATATTAGCCCAATGCGCTAGAATAGATTCCACCATAAAGCATAACAGTATTTAATCATGCAAGATAATTATAAAACACGTTATTAAAAAGTAGAATTTAGTACTTTCTTAGGGTATTTTTATAAGCATTTTTATATTTAAAAGTTCTCAGATCCAGAAAAAATAGATTGTAATCATTAATTTTTTTCTCGATTTCTTGTTAGAGTAGTATATGAGTTTTTTTTTCTGGATTTTTCAGCAATAGCATATTGTACACCCGTATAGCTCGCATATATGCATATTTATAATCAATAGAAAGCCGTAAAAGTTGGTTCACCTTAGATACAAAAAAAGTAACACAACTTTAATTAAATTACCGCTGGAATATAAAAGAAGGCACGCTACATATTTCTTTCTACAGTTTCAAAGTTTCTCTAATTAAAGTTAATGGTAAATGTGGAAGAATATTTGTTTTTTATTTATGAATACTTTTATAAAAAATATTCGTATTAAAGTCATATAAGGATTATTTATTAATTTTATTTGTCTAAATTCATGAAATTTAATTTTTTTTCTTAAACAACACTAAAGTTTTTACAAACTCAAAATCATTGACAAAATAATATTTACAATATCTGAAACATAATATTCTTAGTATAAATATATATGATTGCTTAATAAATTCATTAATATAGAGAATTAAAATTGATGAAATATAAAAAGGAGTTTAATATAATTCATAACGTAAGAATGTATTACTTAGAATGTAAAGTAGTGATAGCACACTTCCACTCATTTTTTTACTCATTATAGGAAATAAAACAAGTAATTACATTAACAAAAATTAAATTAATACATAGAAATATTAAAAAATGCTTTAGATTCTCGAAATAATTATATTTTTAGTTTTCTTTTTTTTAGTTTTTTATAGCATATATTTTAATTTAGTTACATTTCTCTTTGAGTAATTATTAAAGTAATATGTATTCACAATATTATATAATTTATACTTCATTACAACAAAAATATTAAATAAAAAACAATTTTATTCACAAATTTAAAAATTTTTGAAGTTACGACTTTAAATATGTTTATATTTTACATATTTAAAGTCATAAATTTAAAATAAATAAATATATGTTCATACTTTACAACTCATATCATAGAAAAAAATGAAAATTAAGTTTTCATTTTGGATTTATCTATTTAATTAAATTTTTGTTATTAAAACATTATGCTCTTAGCATTGAATGTTAAATTTTTAGTTAATCGCTTTTAAAAATAAATATCAAACCTTCATACAGTGAGTGTAAAAGTACTCGTACAGTACGACAATTGATTTAAAAGCGATACATTCATAAAAATTATAAGCATAAATTTCATTTTAATTAATTATAAATACATATTAGAACATATTTTCACTAGTTTCATGTGAAATTTACTCAAAATTAATTTTATACATGAGTAAATATTTACAAAACTGTAACAATCCATCATCTCGTGGTGTAAAAAGTATTCGTACACTAAGAGAAATGCAAATTTCTTTTAATTATATTTTGTGATTGGTTTAGCCATTAAGATGCAGCTAATTGACGTCATCTTGTAAGTCACTTAAAAGGTTCCTCAGTAGAAATTTTAGTGTAGGGAGTAACTAGAAATTCTGTAATGGGTCGTAAAAGTTAAGAGACAAATGTTTCCGAAAGAGAACTGATTTTGAAGCTCCGTAAAAATGGTAAATCATACAACAAGACTTTTCATCTGATTTGTAGGCTCTGTGCAACTATGCAGTTAATCATAAAAAAGTTTGCTGCCACTGGCACGGTTCAAAACAGTTCTTGTACTGGGCGACCATGTCTATTGACATCATCTGACTGACGGTTTCTATTACGTTCATTAAAGAAGGATACCAAAATAAGTGCTCCTACATTAACATCAGAATTAAAGAACATGAAAACAGTAGTCTCCTCAAGTACTGTTTGAAATGCATGCAGAAATGAAGTACGTTCCATGGCCGTGTTGTAAGACTAAAATTATTTGTTAGTGAGAAGAAACAGAAGCTGCGTCTGCCTTTCGCCAAGCAATACGTTAATGACAGTCCAGATTTCTGGGAAAAGATTGGCTTTGCAGACGAAAGTATATACAACATGTTTGGATCTGGCCGGAGACGAATGGTATAGAGAAAGCGCAATGCAGAAATGAATCCTAAGAATTTAGTACCAACAGTGAAACATGGGGGTAGAAGTCTGCTTGTTTGATGGTGTATAAGTGCTGCTGGTGTGAGAAAATCAATCTTTATTAAAGACATTATGAATCATCAACTTTATATTGACATTTTAAACAATAATTTAGGACATAATGCAACAAAAATGGGCTTGAATGGTGATTACGTTTTTATGTATGATATCGACCCCAAGAACACAGCAGTAAACATAAAGATCTGAATACTATATAATACCCCAAATTTCATGAAATTTTCTCCTCAATCATCGGACATCAACCCCGTTAAGAATTTATGAGATATTCTAAAAGAAATATTAGATTCAGATATATTTCTAATAAAAATTATTTGGAATCAGTTCGTAATCAAGAATGGGACGCCATATCTAGCTCAATAACAGAAAAATTGGTGGTATCGATGCCAAAGAGACTCACTATTCGAGCTAAATTATATCCTACAAAATTTAAGCTGAAATAATATGATTCTATTGGCCAATATATGCCCGATGTACGAATTTTTTTTTTTTGCATCACAAGATGTTGCATTGTTTCAGTTTTGTAAATATTTATTCATGTATAAAATTATTTTGTGTAAATTTCTCGTGAAAATATGTTTAATTATATATTTATAGTTAGTTAAAATAGAATTTATGTTTATAATTTTTATGAACGAATCTCTTTTAAATCAATTGTCGTAAAGTACGAATATTTTTACGCGCACTGTATACAAGAAAAGAAATAATTTCTGTAAAAAAGATGTTTCCAGTAAAAAAAATATTAGCTTAGTGATATACTTTTTCCTTAAAAATATTTATCACTATAATTAAAAATACACTACTGGCCATTAAAATTGCTACACCAAGAAGGCGACATGCTACAGACGTGAAATTTATACAACAGGAAGAAGGTGCTATGATATGCAAATGATTAGCTTTACAGCGCATTCAGACAAAGCAGGCGCCAGAAGCGACACCTACGTGAGTTTAAATGAGGAAATTGTTCAGCCGGTTCCTCATACACAAATTGCATTTGCATATTATTGCCTGAAAAAAGGTGAAAACGTGCGAATGCAATTTGTGTATGGTGAAAAGTTGAAAAGTTGTTGTGATGCCTCATGTAAGAAGGAGAAATGCGTACCAGCATGTTTCTGACTTTGACTATCTTTTAAAATATTAAAATATTATGATTCTAAATATGGTCATGGTGTATTATAACCATGGTGAGCAAATGCGTGTCTTTGAAGTTCCTTAATTTTTTATCAATCACAACTACACTACTGGCCATTAAAATTGCTACACCAAGAAGGCGACATGGTACAGACGTGAAATTTATACGAAAGAAGGTGCTGTGATATGCAAATGATTAGCTTTTCAGCACATTCAGACAAAGCAGGTGTTAGTAGCGACACCTACATTGTGTTTAAATGAGGAAATTGTTCAGCCGGTTCCTCATAGACAAATTGCATTTGAACGTTGTTGCCTGGTGAAAAGTTGTTGTGATATCTCGTGTAAGAAGGAGAAATGCGTACCAGCACGTTTCTGATTTTCATAAAGGTCGAATTGTAGCGTACCGGGATTGCGGTTTATCTTATCGCAGTATTGCTGCTCGCGTCGGTCGAGATCCAATGACTGTTAGCAGAATATGGAATCGATGGGTTCAGGACGGAAATACGGAACGCCATGCGGGATCTCAACGGCCACCTATTACTAGCAGCCGAGAAGACAGGCATATTATCCGCATGGCCGTAATAGATCGTGCAACCAGGTCACGAGCCGTGAGTCAAGAAACGGGGTCGTTTGGAAAACAACAAGTGTCTTCACGAACAGTTCGACGACGCTTGCAGCAGCATGGACTCTCAGCTCGCAGACCATGGCTGCGGCTTCCCTTGACGCTGCGTCATAGACAAGAGCGCCTTCAATGGTGTGATCAACGACGATCCTGGGCAAACAAATGGCGAGACGCCATCTTTTCAGATGAATCCAGATTCTGTGTACAGCATCATGATGGTCGCATCCGTGTTTGGCGGCATCGTGGTGAACGCACACTGGCAACGTGAATTCGTCATCGTCATACTGCCCATCACCTGGCATGATGGTATGGGGTGCCATTGGATACACGTCTCGTTCACCTCTTTTTCGCATTGACTGTGCTTTGAACAGTGCCCGTTACATTTCTGGTGAGTTACGACCCGTGGATTTCAGCAGGATAATGCCCGACCGCATATTGCCGGTATTGTACGGACCTTTCTCGATACGGAACATGTTCGGCTGTTGCCCTGACCAGCACGTTCTCTAGATCTTTCACCAATAGAAAACGTCTGGTCAATGGTTGCCGAGCGACTGGCTCGTCACCAAACGCCAGTCACTACGGTTGATGAACTGTGGCATCGTGTTGAAGCTGCATGGGCATTTGTACCTGTACATGCAATCCAATCTCTGTTTGAATCAATGCCCAGGCGTATAACTGCTGTTATTACTGTCAGAGGTGGTTGTTCTGGGTACTGATTTCTCTGGATCTATCCAGCTAAATTTTTTGAAAATTTAATCACTTGTTATTTAGCATAATATATTTGTCCAATAAATATCATTTTGTTATCTGCATTTCTTCCTGTTGTAGCAATTTTAATGGCCAGAAGTGTATTATTCATAAAGCATATATATCATTCTGCATGTCCATAAAACTTTGACAATCTTCTTACCTTAATGTCCGAATTCTAAATGGCAATCCATTATCCAACTCAACATCTGAGAAAATGAAACTATATTCTTAATTAAAATTAAATTGTTATGATTCCTTTCATTTTATTTCAATAATCTTTTTTTTTCTATACATTATGAGTTTAAAAATAATTTTAAATAAGCGCATTTTATTTAATTAATTTTTAAAAAACACAAATTTCAATTATTTATAATTATATATGATATATAACCTCCCTGGCATTTTATATAAATCCCTACTGCCAGGGTTATGAACCATATTCTTAACATTTTTTTAAAATAGAAGATGTCTTATCTTTTCGAAATGATTTTAAAAATAAAATACAAGAGAAAATAAATATTTATGATTACTTTCTAAAATAATATTCAATTAATTAATCATTTAATATTCCTTTTAGCAAAAGGATATTTATAAATATAAAAATAATATTCAAAAGTATCCTTTTTCTAAAAAAAGTTTTGAATTAAGCATATTTATTAGTTGAAATAAAAACTGTTTAAATGTTTAAAAATATTAAAAGATATAATTTAAAACTATTAAAATTTATTTTTATATAACGATTTACTATTAGAGGATTTACACATTTCAGCATTACATGGGAAGGAAGCAATGGCACCGTATCAAGTGGGACATTAAATGATTATGTCATCGTAGTTTATATAGTGGGTGGGTCTTCGGAATTCAGTAGCAGTTACCAAGCAGAACATCTCGAATTTTGGTCTTCTACTCCCAAAGGTACCACATCACATGAAGAACATTGCGACCAAGACATATTTTAAGTATCATAGAGAGCACAATGGATCTTTAATTGAGTGGGGATTCGAACTCATTTCCTTTCGTTTTCTTTAGAGCGAACCCCTAAGCAACCAGACCCTTTAGCCTTACTTTGAAAGAATTATAATTATAATCAATTCTGTTCTATCAAATCTTTAATATTAAAACTCATTTAAGAATATTGTAGAAATATAAATTACTAAACGAAATATGTAATACGAGTTTATGTGTGTTTCATAAAATATCTATGATTTGTACACGTACAAACAATAAGTATATAAGTTGTTGTTCTCATGAAATTTATATTACTCAAGTCATTTTTTCCCTAATGCAAATAAAAATCTAAATACCCTGCATATTCATTAGCGATTTAATCAAGTAAATAGAATTTTCTTTGGAGCTTTCACGATACTGCGGAGATAATATTCCTTGTTCGATAATGTAACTTAGTGGTTATTGTTGAAGGCTAACTATTGCTGCAAAGAACTCTGACTAATAATCAGATAAGTTGACAGAGCAATGAGCAAATTATTCTTTTATCTTCCTTCTGGGACTTTTTCATCAGGTCAAAAAGCAAAAATTATGCCTCTCATATTATATTTGGGAATGATAAGAGATAAAGGGAACCAAAACGGTAATAAACTGTTTTATATAATTTTGATTAAATATGTTAAAACCCATCACACTAAAATAATGGGCATAATAGCTGTGCTTATAAAAATTTAGAATAAATGTAATTACGTTAGAAAACTCTTAAATTTATACAATTTTATAAAGTCCTCATAATTTCTTACAAAACAAAATTTTCTCCTTTTAAAGTTAATTAAATTATTATTTAAATATTAGTACTATAATACTGACATATTAATATCATAATATTATAGAATTAAAACGTATTTTTTTCAAAGTATAATTGAAATTTTTGATAAAAATTCTCTATTCTTAGTTTAATCTATTATAATAAATATATCCAATAAATAATACAATATTGTCTTTGTGTTACAATGAAGTTTTAAAACCCCAAAGCAATAGTACAATTTTTCTTAAAATTCCGTCAATAATTATCCGCGGGATGTATATATAAATAGTTCTAACTTTTATTTCGTATACGTTTCAAGATTGTTTCAGATTATTTGGAAATTAAGTTTCCACAAAACTTTTATATATATATATGTTTACGTATTTGTACAAAGCACATAAAAATAGTGCTTTTTCAATATACTACATAATGTAAATTTTATGTTAAATAGTTTTAACTTTTCACTATAAAATTTTTCCCTGCATTAATTTTAAATGATTCTAAATGAGATATTCCAAAAGATGTGTGTGTGTGCTTATTGTTTTAGTATTATTAGGCTCATTATTAGTGCTATAGTCTTTTTGATTCGCATTAATTTAAAATGCAAAAGATTTTTTTTTTAATTTTAAAAAAGAGTTAAATTGAATTTTATTCTCTCCTAAGTAATTGTATAAAACGCTTAGGAGTAATTAACGAAGTCGTACATCTAATTTATATTTTCGCATTGTTTAAGATTTGAAACTAAAATATAGTAACAGAACTATGGTAATTTATGAATATGTATGTATTATTAAAAGAGAGACGTTACCAATACAGATTACGGTGCAAATGGTTAACAGAAATCAGTGTGTGATAAACGAAACAGAATATTATTTTTTGATTTGTCAATACTTAAATGTGTGTGAGTCTCTTAAGAGTCTTACAATAATTATACCTCTTATAATTATTGTATGATCCACAGGCTGGGCAAGATAGACTCAGCCTTTCATTCCTTCAGTGGGTGCATGAGCTGATTACTAAGCATCGCTGGGAATTGAAAACTAGAAGTTGCGTGTTAGACTGTTCCCCTAACCGGAACATAATGCTTTACATCCAAGGTCAGAAAAACAGATATGGCTACTGAAGTCCTTGGCTTATGTATGAGCGGTCGTACAGGTTTAGTTTTTAATACCTCTTATAAATAGTCTGCCAATGTTTTGTATAACAATATGTGAACAGTACAATGCCAGTTTTCTTAATGTTATAGGCTAATAGTTATATATTGTATAGTAACAAATGTAATTAATGTATTGTCGATATTTGTTGCACAATTATATATATTGTCTGAGATTTCTAAATAATATGCTGATTGTGTGTAATATTTAAATAAATATCTAATATGCAAATATTTTACATTATAAAAGAATAAACGAGGAAGTTTAACACACTTTCTTTCATATTGATTCTGGAAATTGATAAATTTAATCATTTTTATCACCATGAAATATTATTTATACTGTAAATATATGGCTCCTTTTCCAAATATTTATACAAAAATATTTTTTATTATTTATCTTAAAATATTCAAAAAATGGTTTTTCTTTTCAAATTTGAAAAAAAAAATTAACACTCATCAATCAAAACTTCACATAAATGACTTTTCTTAACAGTTACGATCACAACTTTTCACTCTTCTTGATACTTTTTCAATCGAACTATTTTCAAAACTGCTCGAAATTCTCACCCTTCTTTGAAAGAGCTCATATGCAAAGCTTGTTCATTAACCTGTCAAATGCAATTGTTAGATTTTGAAGAAAATTCGAAACAGTTGTTACTAGAGAAAATGAAAAATTTTTAAAAAAACCTATTACTTTAGAAACTCATTCGATTTGATTTGCAATTTATTTTCTAACTTATTTTATTTTTTAAATCATTACAAGTGTTGACATTCGGATAACTGACAAAATTTATTTGCCATAAAGTATTTCTTTGAGATTATCATATTTATTAAACGATAATGAAATAATTCAGGAATTAAACTTTAGCTATAAGATTATAATATATTGAAACATAATGAGAAATGTTCATATATTTCCGAAGCCTGCCGAATGTAATATATTAATGATAAGGCTAAATACATTATGCATATACATATATGTGTATTGTGTGCGTCTGTATATATATATATATGCATATATATATATATATATATATATATATATATATATATATATATATATATATATATATATATATATATATATATATATATATATATATATATATATATGTATATATATATATATATATATATATATATATATATATATATATATATATATATATATATATATATATATATAAACTTATAGCTTTCAAGAAGTAAGTTATGCTTGAACAATGTAAGTCAAAATCACTTTAGTGAGAAGGGCGCAATAATACAGTTTAACACACATACAACATATTATTTCTCAACATAATTTTCCAAACACAGCAGACACTTATAGGAACACCACTATTCACCTGATGCTCTAACGATAGAAAATCGCTTCTTAATTTTTTAGCCAGCTTAGAACAGGTCTGAACCTAGTCATCCTTGAAACATTAATATTAATATTGTCTTCCACCTAAGCATTCATAGAGCTTCAATACATGACATTTGCAAGGCGCCAGATCAGGACTCTACAGTGGATGTTTCCAATCCTCTCATCCAAAAAGTAATTGCGAAGCAAATCCTGCGCTTCTGGCCTTCCACCCACTCCATCATGTCTGATATGCTCGCTGTTGTTAATCTTCATTGCCATTCCATCCCGGTTAAGTTTATGAAACCGTCTTCGACCCGCTGTCACCATTTTACAATGATTGGGCGTAAAACTACACGTAGGTATACACTGGGGCACGTAGCCTACACGCTATTTTATGGAAAATCTACGTCATCGTTAAGCGTTTCACCTGCAAGAAACGTACTGTTCCTCAGACTTCTCAAAATTAGAGTATGATTTTATCTGACGCACAATTTTTTTTCTCTTACTACGCAGCAACGGTTATAACATTTCGAATAAAATTGCTACAGTTGAAAGCCGTGGAACTAACTTATCGTCTGCGCGAGGTTCACTCTTCTTTTGCAATGATGCTAATCGCAGGTGGGGCAAGTGTAACAAATCTGAACACCCTATTTACAAGATCAAACTTTCTAATACATAGAAAATTTCTTACCATAAAGGTGCTTGCAAACTAATAATTATCATTTCAATTATAAAATAGGCACGAAGTTTTATTGAAGTTTAAAGTCATTTAAAATGTATTTGTACATAAATAAATTATAAAATGAAATGAATTATTAATTAAAGGTAATCAGTAATGATGCATGTTAAAACATACTAGATAATACTTTATTTTCGAATAAGTTAATAATTCCAAAAATTAATTGTAAAATTTTAAGTTATTTAATTCATAAATGGTAACACACAGCTAAAAAATAGAAAGAAATATTTGTTTGAATTAATTTGAACTCATTTTAATAAACATACTTTACAAAAAATTAGTTTCTATATTATTATGGTATAAGCATTTTAATATGAATACAAGATTTACAATTAACATGCAAAAACAGTTTTTGAAATTTAAAATTTCTTGTGTATAATTTTGCTTCTAATGCAATCATTTTTATAAAATTAGTAAACTGAAATGCATCGACAAATAATTTTTGATAGCATTTTATATTTGCATCAAAATACCATAAGATAAAAAAAAAAATAAAAATAATAAAAATTGTTAGAAATTATTCATGGATTGATAATTTTTATTGACTAATCATGACACATTTATTTCATGATGATTCTTTATTTAAAATGTTTATACAGAAGTAAATTCAAGAATGTTTTAAAGTTTTTAAAAAAATCTATATTCCAATAGTATGTAAATCATTTATTAACAGAAATTACACCACTTTTTATTATGTTTGTTACTTATTTACCAAGTAATTAACAATTAATTCGTAAATGATTATAGAAAACCGTAAATACAATAGCAACTTTCATGAAAGTAAACATATGAGATTAAGAAGCATTCACAATATAACTTTGAAAAACAATTGGTAAATTATTTGTGTTGTTGATAACATAAACTTTTTAAAAGAATTTTTTTACTGAATTGTATAACTACATACATATGTGTGTCTGTGTGTATGCACGTATGCATAGTTACCATATATATATATATATATATATATATATATATATATATATATATATATATATATATATATATATAAACGATACAAGAAAACTAGAGAGACAAAATTTCAAAACTACTGACGAGAATAAAACAATATACAATACAAAGAATAGGAGGAAAGTATAATACAATATCTTCATCAGTAGGGAGATGATCAACTATGCAAATTAAACTCTCTTTTCTGACATGCAAAAAGGACATTTGTTTAAAGATTTTTGAGCAATTCCCCCGAAGAGTCTCTTAAAAGAGACTTAAAAGAAAGAAACATAAAGACATTGATATCAAAAATTAAAGTAAAATGTATGTCAAAATAAAGTAAACAAAACCAAAATACAAGGAACAAGAGATGTACTTTAAAATATAAATACCAGCAAATCAGAACCCATTTAAATATTAGGATAAGGATAAACCAAAAATAAATTTAAAATGAAGGTATAAAAAGTTATTGTTGCCAAGAGTAATTTGCAAAATTGCAGTATTTAATATATAATTTTGATACTTAATTCTAGCAATTACTAACCCTCTAGTTTTAACAGAAGTAAAATTTTCAATTACGTTTCAGTTAAGAAAAATGACACTCCAAAGATTTTTTTATTAATATATTAAAATAACATTGCGAACACTTCTCAAATTTTAAAGTTAAAATTTGTTAAATCTTATAAATATAATATCTTTTCTAAAAAATAATTACTGAAGTTTGTAGAGATTTTATCACTCAGTAATTTAAAATTGCAAGATAATGATATTTCCTTATAAATTTATTCAGTTTAAAAATTTTAATTAATATTTATTGAATTCTGTAGTTTTCTTTATTTTTATTGATTTTGATTTGTAGTTTGCCTTTAAAATATTATGAGAAGTCTATCTTTAAAAGGACTTCAAATAATACAGAGGGTATTAACATATTTTTGGAACGATTCCTCGGCCTTTAAATTAATGTTTAAAATGTAAATATTATTTTTTAATGATCGATCTGATAGGTTTTTTCTCGACTATAAGTCTGCATCGAAATTTCCAAGATAGAAGAGCTTTTCGCAATATTTCCAGGGGTGTTGCTTTCCATTATTCTTCTATCCATAGTGGTGGGTTTGCGTTTAGAAAGAGAATTTTTTAATAGAACAAAAGCACAGTAGTCCATAGGTGAAAGGTAAAGAGACTTTGCAGGGATAGTTGATAATGCATACATGCAAAAATTGTATTAGTCATCATTTATTCAAGGAATTCAGTGGTAGTTTTCGAAGTATGACTTATAGCTTTGTCTTCATGAAGTTTCTCTCTTTAAAAGTCATGGTATAAAGAAATTGAGTTTCTTTTGTTAATATTGGGCGTAAAACCTTCTCCAGATAGTACGATGAGTTGATTTTAACATTTCTTTCCACTATTCTTATTTTTAATTTCCCATTGTAGGAGAAACCTGCGACAATCATAAACCCCTTAAATGAAACTTTCTTTGCATTGACGGAAACGGGTTTGTACATTTTTTCTCCTCATTTTCTATAGTAAAAAGTCTTTTTTTTTTTTTTTTTTTTTTTTTTTTTTTTTTATAGTCATTTAGGTAAACCCATGCTTCATCAAGGGTCGCAATGTATATCCATTTATCTCCTGTTAAATGGTTTTCATACAGGATTCTACAAAATGTTTTGCGTTGAGCTACATGTCTTGGCAAAAGCTGGTGAACATTATGTTTTTTAGCATTTTTAAGTTGTTAATACTGGTTTATTATTTTATTTATTTTTGCTACAGATGTGTCTAAAGACTTTGCCATTGATTTCTGTGTTGCTGGATTTTCTCTTGTTACCAGCGATTTCCCGTTATAAGCATTTAAAGCAGTACGTACTTTTTACAGATATTCGTTTGGAGTCTTCTTTCTATGCAGAAATAATGATTGACTGTTTTTACCTGTCTGATTTATAATATTGATTATTTTGCATTTAGAAATTTTAATACCATGCATTTTACAATGTTTTTGAGTTCTGGAATAAGAACGTTTATCTTCGGAAAGTGCAAAAACATATCCTTCAGTTCACAGCATGTTTATATGCGACACTTTGAAAGAAAAATAAATTTAAAAGTAGCAGACGATATTTCTCATTTCAGATAACAAGATGTTGCCAAAAAATTTTTATTCTAAAACATTTACTTTTTTAATTCGTTGTCGAAATCGCTCTAAATATGTGTTAATACCCTCTGTATAATCGCATAATGATTATCTTTCCTTAGAAATTCATATTACATCAATTCTTAGCGTATTTTTATAAATAAGTTGAGTTTAATCAATAAATTTTGAAATGTATTGTGATATCATTATAAATATTTATAAAAAATATCTTGTCTTGCATATAAGTTAATATCAAAATCCTAACTATTTTCAATAATAATAGTTTTTGGATTTTAAAAAATTTGTTGAATCATCATCTTTATTTTCCTTATTTTATTCAAATATGTGTAACAATAAATCTCACCAGAAACAATTTAAATACATTATTACATAATAAATATTAAGAATGTGTTATAATTAATTATTCATTCTCATATTGTTTTCTGATTAGACATTAGTTTTATTTGATAAATAATTACGAAAATTTTAAATCGAACAGGGTTTGTCCCAATAAAACTATAAGAAACTAGATTCTAAAATAAGTTATTATAAATAAAATAGCTCTTCCACAGAAATAAGTAATACTTCCTTGTAATATAATTGCAGCTACCTTGATACATTACAGAGTAAGAAATTTTGAAAATCAGCCAACCTTGGCAACGTGAATAATTATGAATTCGTTTGTAATTTTCATAGTTTGTAATTTTCAAGTACAAACTTTTTAGTTTGTACTTTTAAGTTTTTCCCATGAATCCATAGCTCAATGTTAAGCTGAGTGATAGTAATATTCTTATAGAAGATTATGGCAAGCTCCTGATGGTCTTCAAGGTATAGAATTGTAATAAAATTTCAGCCTAGTCGTCAAAATTTTCCTCTCATACCCGATAGATTGCATTCAGTGTAAATTCTTTTTTGGAAAGTAAATAAGCAATTTGACCACACAGTCAGAACAGCTGTAAAATAAAAACCTTTTGTAAGGCTTTTAAACAAAGATGAAGTATTGTGCATGGTATTGTGTATTGAGAACCAACAGCTCATATATCTTGTATATATATCACAGAAACAAAGATCTTTTAATATAGTAATAAAAAATTGCAAAAATCAGGAGCTTATTTGATATGGTGTGTTTAACTCCAGCCGAATAAAGCATTTGAGTTTATTATTCTGACAAATATTTTGATAGATTCTAAGGTTTTGGAGAAATCAAAAAAATATTTTTCGTTATTTCTAGAACAATGAATTTTTATTTCATTAAAAAATTTAATAATTCTCCTAAAAAAGTTTTAATTATTTTTTTAGTATTGATTTTTTTTAATGGATCTACTTAAAAAGAGGCTTAATTGGATTCATTTTCATCAATAAGATATTATTTTAAAAGAAGGCAATATGCTTAAAATTCTTGGATGAAGTTTATTTCTTGTTCTTGAGGCTCCTAGCTCTACATAATTAGTCTATGCTATGTATGTTATAAGTAATACCCGAAACAAAAAATTTATTTTATAATTATTTTTCTTAATTAGAAATTCATTTTTTGCATCTAAACTGAAAAGAAAGTCATACTGATTTTTGAAACATTTTCAATAATTAAATAATTAATGTTCTGTTATTTTATTTATAGATGATGTATAAAAGGAGAAGAAATTTTTTATTCAATTCAATTATATATTTTTAATGTGAATAATTTAAATCCTTTGTTATTTATTGGAATTATATTTAGTAAAGAGTAAATAATTACTAAGCTTAAATTTGTACTAGTTCAGATTCATGTGGTATTTTATCATGTAATATATTTTCATATTTTTCACATCTCATTGAAAAACAAAAACTCTTCTCAAAAATTACATAATACTTCAAAACTGTTGTATGGTACAATGTAAACTTTCAAACTGTAACTGTTAAGAAACTTTTTTTCAATAGTGGGGAGTAATTCTTTTCAAAAACATCAAAATTTATTATGTTTATAAATGAACAAGCATAAAATAAAAATGTATTATATTGTTTTTAATAGTGACTGAGAAGAAATTTAATTATCCATCACTTCAAAATTTTCGTCTTCGTAGGGAGCAAAGATAATTCTTCTATTTGTATTAAATGCTAGATTGAAGTACACCACTATTATATGAAATTTTTAGAAAATAAGTATGATAACGCAAAAATGATTAATATATGATAAAAACAGGATAGTTTTAATTTATTTACCAACATTGTTTTTATTGAAATCAATATTATACTCGAAATGTTAAGAATAAAAGTCTTTTTATTCAGTAAATTCTTACGATAAATGTGAGAAAAATATTTAAATATATTTAATTCAATCATCCACTTCTTACACGGTTTGCTGCATTCTTAGTGAGTTTTCTTATTTAATTCATTTATAAGGAAACAATAGTTGAACTAAAGAAGTTAATTGTTGTTGAACAACGTGGAAGAAAACAAATATAAACCAATTGACTTACAGAATAGAATTTACCCAATATTCTAAAAAATCTCCTCTTCATTGAATATTTAAAAAAAAGATTCTTAAGATTTAAAGACGATCTAATATTCTTTCTTTCGGAACTAAATTTCCAGTTGAATAATTCACGTATTCACACAATTAAATTAAAAAAATACTTATTGCATTCCAAAAATGAAAATACATAATTTTTTTGCAACTATAAATTAAAAAATATAATTACTTTCAAAGTGCTTTGGTTGCTAAAATAGTTCTCGACAAAAACGATATACATTTAAAATAATTTAAATCTAAAGTTCATCTATCGCTCTTAAATACTCTTTAAAAAAAAGCCAGCATAAATTATTAATGCAGTTTACCATTGAATATATAAGACATGAGAGCAATGATGTAAAAAAGTTATTAAAATCTTTCAGTAAAAATCTATTGTAAAAAATGGAAATAAAATGCATCAATAGTAAATATATTCAAATAAAATATTATTTTTAATACATATCATAGCTTTATTGAACTGAATGAATAGATGCAACATTTATTTATTTAGCACATTTACTGCATTATCATAAATTGCTGAGAGTTTTTCATTTGCTTTTATTATGTTTATGCATAATAAAAATAATCATAGCATATTTTATTTTTACTATTATTTAAATCAGACGCATTATTTTATAAAAAATAATAAGTTTAAATTTTATGCCTTAAGCATATGTTATCTCATTTTTAAAATAGAAATTTTTTTAGGAAAAAAATGTTTTTCTAACTTTTCATAAAATTTTAGTTACTCAATTAAAAATTACTTCTTATAAATACAAATGATAATAGATAATATTTTTATCCTAGAGGCTGCTTTGACTTGATTGGTTGGAGAGCTCGTTCTTGTTATCGGAATTTTTAATCTTGCCCTACTATAACATCTATCGGCTTCGTAAAAGGCATCTGAGGCACGTTAAATATATCGTGTTCTTTATATCCTCCGTGTGAAATGATACTTCTGGGGTGGCAGGAAAGGTTTCGATGGCTTCTGCTTAGTCCCTATTTCTAAATTACTGAGAGCCCTTTTTGGGGGCTACGTTGGCACACTTACTGGCTGCCTCACTAATAAGGTGTCATCTCTTCCGCTCCTTGTAGTGTTGAAAGGAATAAATCTATGTATCCGAGCATTATGCACACAATTATGTATTTTTAATATATCTGGTTAAAAATATTGATATTTACTGACCTCAATGTAAAACAATAAAATATTTGTTACTTCTTTTTTGTAAGAAATTAGCATTTTATAGATTATCCCCAACTACTGAAACTGAGAGATTATCACACATAACTACTTTCTCTTGGATTTTTGTTCCTTTAGATGTATGCATAAGCTAAATTTTAATTACTTACTAAATTTAATTGCATTATTTCAAACGTCATATTGGATTTTTGTGATGCACAGTGCCACTAACAGGCATAAAAACAAAATATTACTGGCATTGCCATAATAGATTGTGCAACAACACCACGAACCAAGAATAATTAAATGAAGACGTTTTTAAGAAAAGAAATATCTGCACGATCAGCTTTACTCAGCTTACAGCAGCATAAACTATGGAATCGAAGCATAGAAGAGTAACTTCTGAATAACTTTCAACAACGTACCTGCGAATATGAATAGTGTGACATCTCAGTATCAACATCTTTCTTTAAAATTTATTCATTTATAACTTTTAGTAATATTTGAGATATAAATCTAATTTTGCTGTTTGCATTTCTCCCTGGTATAGCAAATATAATAGCCAATGGTGTATATACAGTAACCGTACTATATTTGAGTGTTTTTAACACTTTCAATCAAGGGTGTCATTTTTTGTTTTTGATAAATTATAAACAATGAAACTTCTGTAATGATCTCTTTCGATTTCCTTTTATTATTTTATGAAATTCATCCATTCAACACAAAGTAAATACGGAGAAGTAATTAGAAATAGAAAATATACCAATATATATTTAAAAAGGTTTTAATAATACAAGTGTATTAATGAAAACAAATCTTTGTAATCTGTCAAACAGTTTTTTAATAACTCTCAGCAATTTACTAACAATCATATATATATATATATATATATATATATATATATATATATATATATATATATATATATATATATATATATATATATATATATATATATATATATATATATATATATATAACATTTGAAAAATAATTTAACGTATTGTTAGGCGAAATTTGAGTAGTAAAATCAGTTATAAAATGTAGTGTAAATTCAACTCCCACATTATTCGAAGGTATCGATTCTGGTTCCAATTTCCTTTAAAGCCACATGCTCTATATTAATTAAATTTAGCCAACATATATAGCCATAAAGTGTCTAACCGAAATGTATATGCAAACAGATTGATATTACAGGAATGGAGAGAAATAAGTGTTTCACATTTCTTTTGATATCACCCAAAATGCTGTTTAATTTTTAAATACTTTTATATTTTGTCGCCAATTTTTATGAAGATTGTTTATCCTTAGCAATAATCAAAAACATGACAAATTTTTTTTTTTTTTTTTTTTTTTTTTTTTTTTTTTTTTTTTTAAGGTTTAAGTGTTTAATACAATTTACCTCAATTTAATCATCTTTGAGAAATAGAAACTTTTCCCAAGCGTAAAATATGTTGTTTTAATATACAAAATTATAACAAACATGTATTTTAAATTTTCTGTAAATCAATCATACAATTCCCAAATTATAAATTATGTGGGCTTTTCTACTTCTATTTGATATTATATACACTACTGGCCACTAAAATTGCTACTCCAGGAAGAAATGCAGATAATAAAATGATATTTATTGGACAAATATATTATACTAGAATTAACAAGTGATTAAATTTTCAAAAAATTTGGCTGGGTAGATCCTGAGAAATCAGTACCCAGAACAGCCACCCCTGGCAGTAATAACAGCAGTTATACGCCTAGGCATTGAAACAAACAGAGATTGGATTGCATGTACAGCTACAGATGCCATGCATCTACAACACGATGTCACTGTTCATCAACCGTAGTGACTGGCATTTGGTGACGAGCCAGTCGCTCGGCAACCATTGACCAGACGTTTTATATTGGTGAAAGATCTGGAAAACGAGCTGGCCAAGGCAACAACCGAGCATTTACCGTATCAAGGAAGGTCCGTACAATAACAGCAACATGCGGTCGGGCATTATTCTGCTGAAACGTAGAGTTTCGCAGGGCTAGAATAAGGGGTAGAGCCACGGGTCGTAACACACCAGAAATGTAACGTGCACTGTTCAAAGCACCGTCAATGCGAACAAGAGGTGACCGAGACGTGTATCCAATGGCACCCCATACCATCACGCAAGGTGATGGGCCAGTATGACGATGACGAATGCATGCTGCCTGTGTGCGTTCATCAGGATGCCGCCAAACACGGATGCGACCATCATGATGCTGTACACAGAATCTGGATTCATCTGAAAAGATGGCGTCTCACCATTTGTTGGCCCAGGATCGTCGTTGATCACAACATTGAAGGCGCTCTTGTCTATGACGCAGCGTCAAGGGAAGCCGCAGCCATGGTCTGCGAGCTGAAAGTCCATGCTGCTGCAAGCGTCGTCGAACTGTTCGTGCAGACACTTGTTGTCTTCCAAACGACCCAGTTTCTTGACTCACGGCTCGTGACCTGGTTGCACGATCCATTACGGCCATGCGGATAATATGCCTGTCTTCTCGGCTGCTAGTGATAGGTGGCTGTTGAGATCCCGCATGGCGTTCCGTATTACCGTCCTGAACCCATCAATTCCATATTCTGCTAACAGTCATTGGATCTCGACCGACGCGAGCAGCAATACTGCGATAAGATAAACCGCAATCCCGGTACGCTACAATTCGACCTTTATGAAAATCAGAAACGTGCTGGTACGCATTTCTCCTTTTGACACGAGACATCACAACAACTTTTCACCAGGCAACAACGTTCAAATGCAATTTGTGTATGAGGAACCGGCTGAACAATTTCCTCATTTAAACATAATGTAGGTGTCGCTACTAACACCTGCTTTGTCTGAATGTGCTGAAAAGCTAATCATTTGCATATCACAGCACCTTTTTTCGTATAAATTTCACGTCTGTACCATGTCGCCTTCTTGGGGTAGCAATTTTAATGGCCAGTAGTGTAGTTGTGATTGATAAAAAATTAAGGCACTGCAAAGACACGCATTTGCTCACCATGGTTATAATACACCATGACCATATTTAAAATCATAATATTTTAATATTTTAAAAGATAGTCTTGCCTAAAATTTCAGGAAAAAATTTCAAGTATCTATTTTTTGTCTTTAAAATATTAAGTTTTCATACATTTTAAGCAAAATCAGATATTTGTTATGTCTAAGATGTTACATCGCAAACAATTTTCAAGGTTGAAAAAAATATTATTTGCTCAGTTAAAGCATTAATTTGTGAACTACTTTAAAAGTATTATCCATAAAATATCAGTCTTTTTTGGTATGTAATTTAAACAACGTTTTCTATAAAAATTTTATTCAAATTATTAGTTTGTTTTTATACTCTAATATACAAAAAATTACATAAAAAGGTATAATTTTCTTTCAAAGATAAAGGCCTAATTGCTTGCTTTAGATTATACATTGATTTTGTTATATGCAAATGTTAAATACGTATTACTTTGAAATAATGCTCTCATTTGTGGGATTCTTTATTCGTTGCTCTTGTAAAATTTAATTTTGAGTTTAAATAAATATTTCGAAGAAGAGTTTAAAATAAAAAAAACTTTTATCAATGAATCAACTTAGCATCAATGTAACACAAAAAATGATATGTTTCAAAGTTGTGCAATCTTCAAACAATTTATTCCTTATCTCAAATAAAATAATCAATCCAAAGTCTGAAAGAAGTTTCAACCATTTCTTAAAATCATTTATTTTCATATTGTATGATATTCTAAAATAAAATATTTTTGAAATTTTTCTCACAAACCAATTCTATATATTTTCTTAAGTTAAAGACATTTACTTTAAATCGTTCAATCAGTCTTTGTCTCAATGTGAAATGCATTTTTAATAAACCTTCCTATATTTTGAATTTATGTTCTTTTCATCAATAAATATGTACCCTGAGTAAAATAATACATATATATATATGTATATGTGTATGTGTTTGTATATATATATGTATACAAATATATATATATATATATATATATATATATATATATATATATATATATATATATATATATATATATATATATATATATATATATATATATATATATATATATATATATATATATACATATATATATATTTATATATATATAAATATAAAATTAATATGTGTACTTACATAATATTCTATATAAATTTAAAATTTGAAATTGATTATTACAACAAAATATACACATTTGAAGACATGCAATGAACGCATTTATTAACTACAGTAAAAAAGTAAAAATATAATATTTATTTTAATATCATTTGTAAGGAATGCTTGACTGCAAGTTGATCTTAAATTTTGTGTAACGTTTCTTCCAGAGTCTGAATATGTAAAATATTCCTGTGAGCTGTAACCACACACACAATTAACCCTCACACAGCTATCAATCATTCCTGAAATTCACTTGAATCCTGAACAAAGAAGACAACTACTGAACTAAAATGTGTTAGCTATTATCATCCCCTTTGCTTTTCTTTGTAATTTTAAAAAATATTAACCTGACAAAGTTACTCTTGTCTTTATTCATTTTCTGTATACTCTTTTGTAAAAAACTAATTTGGTGTTATAGCGGCTTACCATTTTTATAAATTACATTGTATGTCTAATTTTTTTTAATTTTAGTTACTTGTAAATCAGAGTAAGTATTTACTATTAATTAATAGTATTTTAACTTTCAAGATATGACAACAGACTACTGATAATTCAAAACTAACGGTTTTCATAGGTTTCCTTTTTTTAATCTTCTTGAATTACAGAACATAATTTTCGCCAACTTCCTATATAATTAAGAAAATTAAGAATCTTAACGTCTAGCAATATTAGCAATTGTATTATATGCAATTCTCCCTTATTTTTATGTAATTTGTGCCATTGCTGAATCAGCTTAATTGATAGAAATATTGATTTTGCGTGTTGTTGTTTCTTAATATACAAAGCTGTATTCTTTAAATAGACATTAAACTTTTCAACTGATTAATACCTAATGCCCTTCTCAATAGGTTCTCATCATTTCTTACTGCATCTATATTATTTCGTATATTTTATATAGGGATGAAATATTATCATTAAATAAAATGTTTTTCCAACAAATCAATATAAAATCATAAACTTAGCACTTATAATTTTCAAATTTTGTTAAATATAATATTTGTTATATAATACATCAAGTATTATTATTAATTAAAATGTTTTTCAAATAAATCAATAAAATTAATTTAGCAGTTACAATTGTGTAATATTTTACAGCATTATAAGTGGGTTATAGTAAATAATGTATAATAATTAGTTTTAATGTTTTTTAAACAAATCAGTATACAATTTCAAATTTACCAATTAAAATTGTATAATTTTCTTAAATATTATAAGTATGTTACAATATTTTACTGAAGTTTAAAAAATCTAAAAATTTTGTATAATATAAAATGGTATTAAATTATAAAGCAGCATTTTGAAAAGAAATATTGTAAATATAGAAGGGACAAAAATATAAGTTACATTATCTTCGATAATTAGCATATCCTTTATCTACGTTATTAACAATTTTAGCAGCAATTAATATAACAAACTTCATCATTAGTTGTTTGCTTTAAATCTCTTTGCTTTGTAATTTTTTTTATGTTTTGCTGTTGATTATTGATACACATGTACAATGAACGTGAATAAAATGATAGTATATATATATATATATATATCTACACACACACACACACACCACACACACACACCACACACACACACACCACACACACACACACACACACACACACACACACACACACACACACACACACACACCACACACACACACACACACACACACACACACACACACACACACATACACACACACATATATACACACACACACACATATATATATATATATATATATATATATATATATATATATATATATATACATATATATATATATATATATAAAATAAAGATACTCAAGTAATATATATATATATTACTTGAGTATCTTTCTTTTATAATTAATAAATTGTTATTCTATTTTAATTTGTATAATTTGCTTTTACGCTCTGTATGTAAGATCTTCAATTCATTATTATAATCATTTTTGTAAGACCTTCAACACTTTTGTTGAACATTAACTACAGACCATACACTTTGTTTACTAACAGACTTTTCTGTTAGCAAATAAAGCTTTACTAACAGAAGAGTCTGTTAGTAAACAAAGTGTTAAACTGCATATATTCAGCTATGACATTTCTTCGTTTCTCCCCAGACAGACATAAAAAGCACTCTTTCTTCTTAAATAGCTTTTATATAGCTATACAACACTTTTACGGGTTTTTTTTATATGATATCGTCAGAGAAAACAAAGTGTCAATCTAATTTAAGTAAACACGTGCTTTTCCTCTGCTTTTCAAAACATAATAATAACTAAAATGACGGTAATATTTATTTTAATGACTTAAAAATAATTTTTTTTCAATATTTTAAAAAGAAATTCTTATACTGCAGTTATTATATGCTGCTGTTGTTGTTTCAAACATCCAATTAATTCGCTAAGATAGATCAGATCTATGATGATACCACTAATTCTTAAAAGAAATTAGGCAACATTATCATGGATGGAGAAAAGGGACAGCTACTAAGGTCACAAGGACAAGAGCACCAAAGGTAAGAAGTCCTACTTGGCTCCTACACCTACAGTCTTTAGCTGGGCAAATGGAGTGGCCTTCACGCCTAGGGTGGCCCTACCAGGAGAATAATCTCCCGACATGCATCACCCACTCCATCCAGGAACATCCCCTCGCCACGATGAGACAAACTGTAGGATTATAGGTGGTATAATTTAGTTATTATATGCTAATAATTATCTATTCAAAATTTTGTTTAAGGGAGTTTTTTGACATATTCATGCACATATTAAACACCTTCATATTGAATCATTTTCGAAATGAATTCATAAATAGCTATAAAAAAGAAGTATTACATAAATGAGATTAAAATTTAATAAGATTCCTTAATAATAAAAATATATAAATTTAATAATCTGTATACTCGAAAGCTAGGGTGTCAACATGAGTATTCTTTTGAAATTTTTGAGATATGAGCAGACATGTTGCATTTGAAAAACATCAACTTTTAAATTTAAAAATATATGAATTGTTTCGTCCAAATAAGCTATTGTTTATTCGCCAATTGAAAAAATGCAAATAAAAATAATAATTCACCTTTAGATTTCTTATATTTTAACTCAACGCCGAAAAGAATATTTAAATCATTAAAATCATTTTTCGTTACATAAAAATAATGGCCACTTCCAAAATGTGTGTGTGTGTATAGTATATTAATATTTAAGTGATCACATTTACTGATATATATTAAGATATAATAATGTTCAAGACCATTGTTTTCGGGAAACATAATTTTACATGTCTATATGATTTAGAATGCATAATTTTTAATTATATTCTGCAAGACAGAAATGGGAACAGCTTTTAACACACACACTGCAGTGGAAATTTACATTTTATCACTTTTTTATTTCATTTGTATTTCTTGCTAAATTAATCAATAAAAAATAAGTTATCTAAAAATCAATGCTATATTTTTATTGAAACTTAAACTTAAAAAGAAATTAAATTAATGTTATTTGAAAAAGATCTTTAAAAAAGAAAAGGCAACATGCCATGTAAAAGAAATGTATGCTGTGTGTTTCAGTATTGTAATAAGGGTCAAATGATTTTTTTTTTTAAATTTTGCTTACAGTCCTAATGCATTGAACTAGATGTTCTAGGAGACCAATTTAAACATTCCAAAGATTTTGTAAGCACAAATTTGGAAACGTTGTTATATAAAAAAAAAGTCAAAATGACGTGCGTAAGTAATAAAATTAGGCATATCTTTTTTTTAATAAAAATTTTGAACAACTATAAGAACCAAAAGTTGTATTAATTGAAAATATAACCATTAATATATCATCTTCAGTAAGTGAGATTTCTAAAACAAAGCTTTTTAAATAAAATCAATAAATTCTTAAAATCAGTATAATTCGCATTCATACCCAAGTAATCAGTATTAAAAAGTATTAAGTTTATTTATGAGATATTTAAAGAAATGATAAAACATTAGACGTTTTTCGTGCGCTAATTGATTATTACAACTTTTTGTCGCTAAAACATATACATAGCTATGCTTTCTTAGTCACTTGAACTTAAAAGTTTTAAAACAAGGAATATGTTTACAAAATTTGAGCTTTTTGTTAACTGTAAGTGTTTTGTTAAAACGAAAAAATTTGATTATATTATAGCAGACTCTAGAGAAAATATAAAAACATTGACAATTATAGTTATATAATTATTAAATGAGAGAGTCTTATAATCTGATTAATTTTTCCAAATAAATTTCTAGGAAGAGTAATTGCACAGACATAAATGCACAAATCGGTCGGCAATATTTTTTAAACGTGAAAAAAAAAATTTTTATTCAAATTGTATTAAAAATTTTTAAATTCACCAAAGAGGTTTTAATACTTGAATCTCAATATTAATGTGTGCGTGTGTGCGCGCGCGCATGTATGCTAATCTCTAAATAAATTTCCTTAAGATTTCCGGGGGATTAGATAAACTTAATGGCAACAGATTCAATCAACAGAAGCATTCAGTAAAAGATATTTACTATTATGAGTCACAAATACTTTTTGTGGAATATTTCTAAGATATTAAGCCAAGGTCAATCTTGCTTTCATTATTAAGATCTCCAAATATTCGAAAATACTGGTACCATTTTTGGGACAATCGCGATACGTTATTAGAGGAATCCAAAGTTGAAGAAGTAAAAGCAAAGAAATGAAACAAATATTTAAGTAAAATTAGGCTACTTAATAAACTTACTATATAAATTTATCTCCAGAGCAAATGAAAGAAAATCAACAGTTTTTTCTATAGGAATTAAATTACCTGTGATAAGAATAACCAAGCTGGCAACCAAATTAATAGCTTTCTGTTGTGAATTAAATTCCCACCATGAGCATGCATATTCGCAACTATTTGTAATCCACTTCAAGTTGTAAGTACCGATCTTATTAATGCTCGTGTGTAAAACTTGAACGTTGAGTGACAAACAAACCAAATAAGAGAAAAGAATAAAATTTTATCATTAAAATAACCATAAAGATATATACAGGATTAACTTTAGACAAATGATAAAGTCACATTATAACAAAATTGTTTTAATTTATTAACTGCATTTTGATGAAGAAAACATTGACAATTCTAACAAGCATCAGTATATTTAAAAGTAGGTTACAAATAAGATTATAATTATGAATAATAATTATAAAATTAAAAGAAGCTTTTAATTTATATATTTAGGCCACATCTGTTAATTAAATAGACTTGCAAAATTTTTACAGATGTGTCTAACAATTATTTCAAAAATGCCTGATAGTTCTAAAACAGTGATTACTTCAGAGTAATATTTTAATGAAGTTAGTGTGTTTCCCCCCTTCGTACTTCTGATAATTTTTTTTTTACATATTTCAGATAAATGATACAATTTAGGCAGTGTGAAATTTCCTGAATCTTAATTTATGCTTTTTGTAACCAGTTCAACAAAATTAAATCAATTTCTTTTTTCAAATTAAAACAAAATACCTTGAAAATTGACACAAATACCAAAAAATGAACGAAAGTATTAAGTTATGTAAAACTACTTTTTTAATTTTCATACATTTATTTAAATTAAATTTTTTTTCTTCTCTTCTTTTTCGTCTTTTTTTCAATCTATCCAATTACCAATAATAATTTTTTTACTGAGTAATTATTTCAAAGCCAGTATAGTGTTTTTGCATTTAAAATTTATAATAAAAATCCTTCATTCATTCTTACCAGTGCCTTGTATAGAATTTGCAATAACAGTCATGTTTTTAAATTCGAAGTTTCAAAATTGATTTATAAACAAGGTATTGTTCTCATTATTCTTTATGCGTCCCGAATTTGTTGAGACAGTTTGAAGAAAAAAATAAACCGGAAACACTCTTATCAGGAAAATACAAAGAAAACCGTGAGTTTGAGGATTGTTAGAGGATATAGAACAATCAGTTATACTGCTATCTTCATTCTCTCTGGTTTTCCACCTCTTGATGTTGTGATACTTTATCAAAATGAGGCTTATCGTTATGCTCAAGACTCTTTTCTTAACAATCTTGATGGCGATTTGAATTATTCTTGCCTACACTATCCATCGACAAGATCTTCTGCTCCTCTTGCTGCATTTGATATCATTAGAGAAGAAGACTACGATCTTAATTACTTTACAAATGGGAATATGATTAACGAAAAAGTAAGTCTTGCATACATATGCTTCCAGAATGGTTTTGTAGTGAGTCATCAGATATACCGAATTAATGATTATTGTTCTATCTTCAAAGCAGAATTACTCTGCATTAATCTTGCTGTTAAAGATGCCATATGCAAGCCTTTTAAAAAAATTTAATTTGCAGTGACTGGATGCTATTCCTACTGGCTCTGCAAGATGTAACGAGCTGTAAAAAACTCATTATTGAAGTCCAGACTTCAATTTACATGTGCAATTTCAAAATTATTTCCTTCTGTTCGTCACATGTCAAAGGTTACGGTGGTGTACCAATCCAGCAAAGTTCTTTTGTATTCACTAATGATGACTGGAGCACGTAAAACATGTTACGATGGCAATGCCATCAAAGTGAAATGATAACATCTTCTTATTGATACTTGCTTCTAAATTATATGGACCCATGTGCTTTCGGAGCTATGATTGTATATCTACTATCTTAGATAACATCATTTCTGATTAGCATCCTAAAAAGTTACTTCTGATTAAATCATTATTAATTGTTTGGATATCAGAAATGAATAAATGAATATTGTGATCTATGAATAAAGATAACTACTTTTTAAGTCATTTCTTACTATACTATTTTAATGTGATTTTCATTTGTATCATAACTGAAAATCTACATAAATGTTGTTGTTGTTACTTACGATTCTTGGACAAAACAAGCTTGCTATTTGAAGGTTATGTGAAGTTAAATCAAAAAGGTGAGTCTTTCATTTTTACCAGAACATCACAAAGGTGAAAGTACGACTTTCTTCTAATATTCTTCCTATAGATGGCCCCACCAAAGGATCCACTCCCTCAATTTTGACTTTGATCTGGAGAGGAAGGAAATTTTCTCCAAACTATTACACATACGTAAATGTTCAACGACCTTCCACATGACTTTCGATTTCACAGATTTAATAAGCACGAATATCGCTTGTACTCAGTGGGTCTTTGGATGCATTGGAAATCGAACCCAACTCTTCCGGGTGAAAGGCCGATGCCCTAAGCACTAGGCTTCTACGGCCAAGGAAAGTGTTAATTCATAAATGTTGATTCATTTTGGTAAAATATGTGTCTTAATTTAACTTAATACGTTCTGCATTAAGCGCTCTCCTACATCACTCCCAACACATCTTTGGTTACTCTAAGTAATTTTGTGTGACTTTTGTAGGTATTTCACACCAATTCCACAAATTTGCCTTCAGTCTTTCATGACACTTTTACAGTCTTAGTTAATTATCATGATTCTACACAACCATTGTGGCTTTGTATAATACGTCATATTACCTGCATCTTCTGCAAAATAAAATTAAGCATTTAATTACAATCAATATATTTGATCAATACGAGATATATTTTCTTGAATGAAATTGTATTTTAATTAATATTGAAACAATATACGTTATAATAGATTATAATATTATGTATTTATGTAATATGTATGACTGTATGCAAGTGCACAAATATCCACTAAAGTACACTTATAAACTAACAATATTCAATGTCTTATTGTGAATACATTTAAATTTTGATGAAACGATATGTACGCCACAGATATGTTTTTATTTATATTAGTCTTAATAAAATATTAATAAACAGAACTTAAGTAAACTATGCAAAAGCGTTTATTATATTTTGCATATAATTAAATGATGCATAATTATTTCAAACAAATTCTTTGTATAATAGTTTTCACATTTATTTTCCGTACAATTATACTAAATTATTGTTAAGCTATCGTAAAGCTTAATATTAATAAGACAATTATCATTTTGCTAATTCATCTATCAAAAAAACAAACTATGGGAAATGTTTTTGTTCTAAATTCCTAATTTTTATTTTGTTTTGTAGCACTCTTGAGAGTGACCATTTTATTTTTAAATAAAATTTTTTTCTTTTTTACTATATGTACCTTATCCCTTAATAGGTGTAATAGGAAAAATGAGTTACACAAAATGCTAAATTATGAAACAGAATTTTTATTCATAATAAGAAATAAGTTGATTTCTTCGAACTTGTGAATGTTATTAAAAAAAATTAAGTTATATTATTAAATATTTTTCTTTTATGTAAAGGTCACAGACTTAAACATAGTAGTGTTTGCGCTTAATTGACAATGTAATTTTTGATAATATTGTGTATTATATATTTTAATTATGGTTTGAGATCTTTCTATTATAAAACAATTTATTTTAACTATTAATCATAAAAAAAATATAATTTTCCTTTCAAATCAGCTGAATTAAACTTTTATCATGATGGCCGTATTTTGTATGCCTTATTTGACTTTTTTAATATTCTTTTTAAAGAAATACCCGCAATTGCAAACTAAGCCTCTTGAACAATGAAAAAACTCTTATGTGAATGCTATTAATTTTCCTACTTAAACTGTAGTTTTTAGATTGGTGAAAATTGAAAACACCCTTGTAATTATTTGTTCATTACTTTACAAGTTAAAGAACATTTTTAAATTGAATACTTCTAATAAAAATTACTTTCAATTTAATATTCCCCTTGAATGAAAATCAGCCAAAACAAAAAAAAAAAATGTTTAATTTAGTATAATGTCGTCTGAAACCTTCTAAGTGTTATTTTCTTTATTTTCATAAAAATGAGAAGGGATTACTTTTATAAACTACTTTTTGGAATAATTTAAAGCAAGATATTCTCATTGGAAAGTTCAAAAGTATTATACAGTTTAGATGATTAAGTTTTGATATTTTACTTATTTCTTCTTGAGCCTTAGAAAGTTTAAACTACTCAACTGTAAATTTAATTTTCTTTTTCAAAATCATAGATTAATTGAAAATAAATTTAATTATTTATAAAGAAAATTCTCTTGAAGCAAATTTAGTTAATCTATAAGGTAAACGTTAAATTAAATTGGCAATGTTGAATACAATATGCTCTTTGTGACATTTCAATTTTTAAAATTAAAACAATTTTAAGAAACTATTTTAAACTACTTGAATTTATAAAAAGCTCGAAGAACTATTAAAAATTTAAATTACAGTTCATTTTAAATATTTTATCATGAGCGTTACTTTTCTAACTAAGCAGAACGTTAGGGTGTTTAATTAAATATATTATAATATATATCCATGTATGTTTTATAATACACTTAATTAAAAACCCTAAATTTTCGCGTAAAATTCATTGATACGAAATTGTAGTATGAAAAAACTTCATACTACAATTTTATATCAATAAGTTGTTCGCGAAGTATATTTCTATATATCTCTGTATTTAATGTATTATATGAATGCGCCTTATTGCTGCAAAAGTTTCTTTATTTTTTCAAAATACTGATAAGTTGAATATCAAGTAAATTTTATTAGTTTAGTTTTGTTAGTGTATCTCTAGTATATTACATGGTACATATAAAGGTATATTTTGCGGTTATCATTTTAAAAATGTAAAATCAGATTGAAAATTCGAATGATTATGCATTTATTTTAACTAAACTGATTTTTATCCTTATTTTGATAATAAAATAATCTTTTAGATATTTATAATTTACTTCAAGTAATTAAGATTCAACACAATATGAAATTTATTGTTTTTGTGCACATGATGATAATCTTGTACGAGTGATTACAGAAAATAAATTGCTCAATTAAATATTGATTTATTTAAAATAGTAATCAGTAGTGTTGATGAAGCTTTTTGTCATCATTTGAGATTACCATTCTCATACAGCTTACATTGTAATCCAGAATTATTTTGAGCATACAATGGTCGTTTGCACGCACATGAATCTTATCTTTCTTTTCGCATGTTTACATCTAATCTTCCTCTCTATTGTTGTTGTTGTTGTTAGTAATGACACTTGGACAAGCCAAGGTCTCTATGTCTTAGCTATGCGAATTTAAGTCAATTGGGAGCGTCTTTCGTTTAATCAGAGCACCATAAAGGAGAAAGTACGATATTTTGCTTTTCAAATCCTCCGATAGATGGCAGCAACAGAGGATCTATTCTCTCAATTTTGGCATTCATCTGAAGGGGGAGTAAGCTCTATTGTTCATTAACAGAATATAAGGAGAGCTTTTGTATTGAGAAACGTATAACAATCACTCTCAAACTACTGAAAACAAATCATATAATACAATTTTCGATATAATAATGATGAAATCTCAGCATAGAAAGATTTGTCATTATAGTAGTATTGCTTGCAAAATACGCACATGCGCATCGAACCGACTTCAAAATATTAAAATTGCCTCTCAAAATCATTTTTTGCTTGAATAGGATATAATTATTACAATTTTTATTACAAGTAATTAAAAGTTCATTAGTAATAGAATCACATGCATCCGTGCTGTATTCCATTATAATTACTTCATCGTAAACAACATTAATTTAGATGAGTAACTACTTCAATGAGGGACTTCTGTCCGGAAGGTCATGCCTTGTTTCCCAATGCAACAAATTATTGAATTTTAAACAAATTATTGAATTTTAAACAAATTATTGAATTTTAAACAAATTATTGAATTTATTGATATTTCAGTAATTGAAATTACCTATTAAAATATATTTTCATTTATTTTTCTATTACTCTTAATTTTCAACCAATAAATTTCTGATATATCTGTGTCTAACCTTATATTATAAAACCTATATGCTATATGGTAATTTAGCAACATAATGTAGTCTTAATTGCTGGCTATATATTATTTTATTTATTGTTTTTATTTATTTATAATATTTAAAAATCGCCGACAGCCCTGTCTAGTGGTAGGCGTGCCTGATTGCAGATAGGAAGGTCCGGGGTTCCAATCCCGGTTCGGGCATGGGCGTACTTTCTCTCTCTATCAATCCTGCATTTCTTCTTTCTGTGTATGAATGAAGTGTGAATGCTTGCTACGCTATAAACGAATCCGTATGGCATGTGTGCACTGAAGCAGTCAGACTCGACACCAAATATGGTTCAGTATGAAGAAGTGGAGCAGCGCACCCCAAATTGTCAGCCTAGCTGCCACAAGACAAAAAATATTTAAAAACATGGTATACAATAATCTCAAAAATTTGAAATTAAATTCGTCTTTTATATGATCCAAATCTTAACTTGATTCCTAGATAAATATCTTTTTTAATGAAGTAAATTCAGGGCATTAACTTATATTGGAAAACTTTTTAGAAAATTAATATGCATTTGAATAACGTTATAAAATCAGTTTTAACCATTGAAATTTATTGGATTAGAAAGAAAACATTTTTAGTTTTTAAAGTGAAATAAAACTCAATTATTCTTCAGAAAAAAATATACTTTAATCAGTCAGATATTTTACATTCTGATGGATAAAATTTTCTCAATCTTTCCGGTCACTTCATAATCCTATACCCATAGAATTTTTGGCCCTTATCGGCAAAATCTCAACAATGAGTGATTTTGATCATTTTTATTGCTCATTGTTTTTATTATATATAAAATCTTTGTCAACTTCCAAATGAATGATAATCCGATTGTATGAGATCAGGGCTATATGGGATATATGCAACATCACTTCCAATTAAACATCAGTTATTTTGAACAAGTTGCTAAAGATGTGTGGTTCCTTGCTGAGTCATTGAAGATCATGTTTCTCTTCAGATTCCTTAGTTCTGGTGTTCTTTTCTGGTTTTCTTCCAGTTTCATATGTTCATGACAGTAGAATCTGAATTGATCGTTCGATAACTTGGAAGCAGCTCAAAATACACAACATCCATGTAATCTTCTCTAATTGACAGCATTATAATTTTCTGATGTAAATTATCTTTCGATATTGCTCGTATTAATTCATCATGTTTGGATCACAATCTCGTCCGTTATGTATCTTTTATATGATCCAATGTATGGAAAATTCTTTCAATTTATTTGAACTAAAAAATTGAGAGTTTTTTAACAAATCCTAGGTGTCTTATTTTATCATCAACTGTTATATTAGATACATATAACTATTGGCCAATCTTCTGCACAATTATATGACGATTCGATTCAACCATGGTGGCAATTTTATCATCATCCACTTCAGAAAGCCTAACAGAACGTGGGTCATCTTTCAGTGAAAAGTCTCTAGAACAAAAAATTTTAAACTAATTTAGACACGTGTGTGACTTTTAAACAAATAGCGCCATTAACTTCCTATATCTTACTGTAAAACCGTTCTATTACTTCTAGAAAATAAAAAAATTCGTGTATAGAAATTTTTTGTTTTATGATTTCATGTTAAAATAAATCATAAACTTGCATTTATAACCAAATTTACAAGAAACTTGTTGATATGGTACTCTAAATGCATTGAATACTAAATCTTTCAAAAGGAAAAATTCTGACCTAGAAAGAGAATATCAAAATGGACATATACACCATACACTGGTACAAACTGAAATTAATTTCATGCTAACACACTAAATTAAATGTTTTGTAATAATGCTATATATCATTCAGTTGAACAATCGTCACTATTATTAGACTGAATTTATGAATAGAAAACAGTCGCATTTTTAAAAAATTACGTTAGCATAAGATGTTTTTAATAGCAATATCTTGGTGGAGCATTTTTCTCTTAAGTTAATCTTTTTTAAATTTGGGAAATTTTTAATTAGATTTAAGAGAACTAAGTTAAATATAAAATATGATTACTTTTTCCCACATTATAGAAGCTTAAGTATTTATAGATTTATAAATACCCATCGGTTAATAATAGCATTTAAATATTCAAAATTGCAATAAAGTTTCTTCCTCCAAAGAGAACTTTGAAATTTAAAGAACATGAATGAAGATCAACAAGCAGAAACTACTTTCTCTGCGATTCTGTATGCTTCCTTGCATGTAACACTTTACTATTTGAAAGAGTAATAAACAGAAAGGGGAAAAGAAAACATAAAGTCGGGAAAAGAAAAAAACTTCATCTATTATCGATCTGAGACTTGAGTATAAAAAAGAAGCACAGTTGTGATAAGTTGCTAAGGGAAACCGAAGAAGACTGTTAATGGACATGAATGATGACGGGAACGAAGATAGATTTCACTTTCTCCAAAGATATTATTGACCGGACGCATTGAATGGTATCACAGTAAGAGTTCTTAACGGACTGCTACCTTATACCAATACCACAAACCACGACCCCAATAAAATGAAAGGTCAACATTTAACAGTAAACACACGACTTCTTGCAAAGATAGCGGCTATTTGTTCAAGAAACGATTTTCAGTTTAATTTCATGTCTTTTTGATGTATTAGATTCTTATTATCTTCTATAATTGCTTATAAAAGTATTTGAATGTTGGTTCTTCTTTTATTGCATTTCTTATTTTATTTTAATGTAATAAGTTTACGAAATAATTGCAAGAAATCGAAATTTCTCTTAAGAAAGGATTACATTAATTGCTTTCTTGAGAGAAATTTCGTGTGTGTGTGTGCACGTGCGTGCGTGTGTGTGTGTGTGCACGTGAGTGCGAGTGTGTGTGCACGTGCGTGCGTGTGTGTGTATGCACGTGCGTGCGTGTGTGTGTATGCACGTGCGTGCGTGTGTGTGTATGCACGTGCGTGCGTGTGTGTGTATGCACGTGCGTGCGTGTGTGTGTATGCACGTGCGTGCGTGTGTGTGTATGCACGTGCGTGCGTGCGTGTGTGTGTATGCACGTGCGTGCCTCAGGTGTGTGTGGCACGTGCGTGCTCAGGTGTGTGTGTGGCACGTGCGTGCACCAGTGTGTGTGTGCACGCGCGTGCCTGGTGTGTGTGCACGTGCGTGCCTGTAGGTGTGTGTGGCACGTGCGTGCCCAGGTGTGTGTGCACGTGCGTGCCCAGGTGTGTGTGTGCCCGTGCGTGCCTGTGTGTGTGTGTGCTCGTGCGTGCCTGTGTGTGTGTGTGCACGTGCGTGCCTGTGTGTGTGTGCACGTGCGTGCCCAGGTGTGTGTGCACGTGAGTGCGTGTGTGTGCACGGAGTGCGTGTGTGTGTGTGCACGTGAGTGCGTGTGTGTGTGCACGTGCGTGCCTGTGTGTGTGTGTGCACGTGCGTGCGTGTGTGTGTGTGTGCACGTGAGTGCGTGTGTGTGTGTGTGCACGTGAGTGCGTGTGTGTGTGTGCTCGTTAGTGCGTGTGTGTGTGCACGTTAGTGCGTGTGTGTATGCACGTGCGTGCGTGTGTGTATGCACGTGCGTGCGTGTGTGTATGCACGTGCGTGCGTGTGTGTGTATGCACGTGCGTGCGTGTGTGTGTATTCACGTGCGTGCGTGTGTGTGTATTCACGTGCGTGCGTGTGTATGTATGCACGTGCGTGTGTGTGTGCACGTGCGTGCGTGTGTGTGTGCACGTGCGTGCGTGTGTGTGTGCACGTGCGTGCGTGTGTGTGTGCACGTGCGTGCATGAGTGCGTGCGTGCGTGTTATTTACTTGTTTACTTTGTTTACTTAAACATTTTTCATTTATAAAATCCCCATAAATATTATTCACATAAAATATAATAACATGGAATGAAACTATTACATCATCCATTAAATTAATTTAAATTAAGAATTTTATTAAATTATATGCGTTTAATATGTTTCAAATTTAGAAAACATTAATGACAATGTTTTAAAATTGGTTTTGGTTGTGCTACTTTTATTATATAAGTAGAAAAAAAAATGTATTTAAATACTTTAATTATTATGAGTAGATATAACAAAAAATTGTATGCATAAAAATTTTAGGAATACAGAACCAACACTTTAAATTCTTATATGCCTCATAATTTCTTAAAATTTTATTTGTAAATTAAATATTGGAACGTTTAATTTTTAATATTTGCTTTAACTTAAAGTAAATATTTAAGAAAAATAAATTTTATAATACCATTTTATTCACAAATAAACTCTAAATGCTGCAAATCATCATAATCATTGTCAGGGAATTATTTAATCACTCGAATGCATTAGTTTAAATCTACTATCAATAATCTTATAAACATATTTAGTCTAGACCCTCATAGGAGTTCTCAAATTCTATAACAACTGACTAATATCAAATGTTTTCAAAGTTGATATCTATTCAATACACAAGCTCAGAGGTAACATTAAATGTGTAAATGAGAATTTTCAAATTCTAATTTAATGAACAAAATTAACTTAATTACACTTGAAAAGATACATACAAAAAGCGTTTATGAGTTTTAAGTAAGTGAAGCGTATATTTTTCCTTAAAAAGATACAGAGAAAACACAAATATTTAAAGAAAGAATACACACTTATTTTGTTTTTTCATTGAAAATATCATTAGAGAAATACATATCATTAAAGTTTATATTCAGATCATCATTTTATGTAGGTGCAACTTCAAAAATACGATTCCCTGTTCTTAAAATTAAAAGGGGCGTGCAAATATGTATCGAAGAAATTTTTATAAAATGATACTATTTGAGGTCAGAAAAGGAACAGTAAATATGTATTTAAATTTAATACTGAATAAATAGACACAAATTTTATTGCAAAGAAACTTCAACTCTCTTGAAATGATATAAAAAATTCTTAAGGACAGTGATCAACCATGGTCTTATGGTCATTTCAAAAAGAAAAATGAGATTTTAAAAAAAGTGTAAATTCTTTTTAATAGAATTGTTGTTCTATTGAAATGCTAAAACAGTTCCACACCTGTTTCATTCAATACGATGATATTACATACATTTTGTTATTTTCATTCTATTCTTGGAGAAGTATAATTTCCATGTAGGAAACGAATTCATTGTATTTTTAGTTCATGTTTTTAGTAGGTTTTGTCTATATTTTTTCCTATTTAAGTCAAGATAATTAACTAAACATTCTAAATAAGTATTACTTTAATCATAATCCTACTTATTTAATGTTATGAAATAGGAAAATAATTTATATTGAAAAGGAATCAACCATGGTTTTATTGTAAGATGAGGCAGTAAATAAATCCTAGTAATTCATCTGCATAACTGTCTGCAGTTAAATTATTTTATTGTAATATATAGACTTGTTTTGGATTGGAAAAAAAGTTATGTGTATACTATTTCTGAAACACACCATCAATCATTATTTTCATCTATTCCATGACGTTTAAAACAAGAATGTGGGGTTATTGTAGAATGATTTGTTGAATCTAGTACATGTCTAAATTCAGAAAGAATCGATTTGAATGGAATAATATACAAAACCAATCCCAAAGTCATTGCATTTTGGAGCAATTTTAGTGCTTACAATCTCAAGTTCTTCGCGTAGTTTCTTGAACCCCAAGGAATTTTTAGACATATATGAATTGTATTCTGCATTCTATGGTTTGATATTTGCTATTTTAAAAACAAAGATAACTGAACTGCATCTTGGTATCATTAACGTATTTTAAATGATAAAATTATAATAATTTTGAAATAAAATTTAACAAAAATTCTACAATATTTACTATGGCATCTGAATAAAGAATGTTCTAGTAAAAATTCACAAACTGAAAATAAACAAAAGCAATTGTAATTTTAATTTTTAAATTAAGAACATTTTCAATACATTCATTGATTTTGTGCAAATTTGTGAGCAAGAAAAATAAATTCCAACAAACCTTTCTTCTGACAAAAAATTCATTGAATAAAGTTTCTGCTTTTAAACTATCCTGGTAATAATCTTTTAGGGAAAATATTGGACCAAGGAAATGAAACCTTTGTAAAGACGAATAAATAAAAACGATTAAAGTCCCCATGGAAAGGAGAAAAATAGTGACTGACAATATGGAATCTAAAAACAGCCAGTTCCGGTATGATCTTTCATAGAATATAGTAAAAGTCTTATAGTGATGTTGAGCTCAAGGAAATTCTTTCTGACAGTGAAAAGGGCGTATTGCACTTCATTGCTAGTTGAATTCGTTTTTCTCACGTTCCACGAAAAGGATTATACAAGAATAGAATTTTTCATCTCATTTTTTATATAATATTTTCAAGTAAACTTTTTAAAACCCTTCGAAGTTTGTTCATCAATAGAAGTAAATTTAAGTTTAAAGAACCAATGGGAAGTTATTTCTTTCGAATCTAATTTTTTCATAAGTAATAACTAAAACACAAATAATTTAAAATAAATAGCCTGCTAAGTAATCATGTATGAGGAAGATAAAGTTTACTTTTAAAATTATGATTCATACAAGGTTATAAATTTATTATACCCCATGCTTATGAAAAATTGCTTGAGTTAAAAAATAATATTTAAAATATTATCAACAAACAAGTTTGAAGATTTCAACTTAATGTTGATTATATAAATAAAGTAAAGTCAAAGTAACATTAATTATGAAATTTATAATAAAATGTTAATAATTATTAAGATAATTATCAAAGTATTTATTGTTAATTAATTATTAAAATCTTAAAAAAGAATTTACTTTAAGGATAAATAAAACAAGTTTACATTTTATTGAATATGATTAATGCATTAAGAAATTTTTCTTTATTCTAAGATTAAAGGGAAAAAAAGTGTAAATAAAAAATTATGATATAACAAGTATCATAAATTAAATGAATCCTACATTTTTTAGATCATATGTTTTTAGCGAAGATATCAATAATATTATAATTGCCGTAAAGCGTAAGTGACTTTGTCAGCTCAACTATTTTTATCAAATTTTAGACTCACACAAGTTTAAGAATGCAGTTTAAAAGTATTTATATAAACGTTATCTTACTTACTCTTGAAAAAGAATGCAAGCCAGTTTTATATGAAAAATTCTGTAAGTTACAATATTTTCAGCAAAGAATCATAGGATATCTATTGAACAATAAATAAGTTAGTTTCGCATAAGTAGAAATCCCATAAGAGAGAAATTTTCGTAAGCCTTGGAGAGAATTAAATTGAAATTTGATTAGAGATTGCGAGAATTACATGTATACAATGACAAGAAATGTCACAGAAGATGTCTAAATTGCTGTACTCTTGATATATAGTACTGGAGGGTAAATATTTCTTACCATGTTTGTGCTCATAAGTCTCGTTGAGATAAAAGCAGACATATACTACTTTGGCTTCCAGAATTGCTAGTTCCTAAGCCAAAAAGTTCTGTAATTATAGAGAAGATTTGTCCCACTGTAATGTATCAAATAATTTTATCCTTTATAAAAGTAATTCACAATTTTTAAGAACGAATTTTCAACATATAACAAACAAAATGTGGAGTAAATTTTCAGTAATTCGTATATCTCTAATGCATTTCAATGTGTTGTGTAATGTGGAAAGAAAACGGAGAACCACATTATATGAGTCGTTGTTCATTACAAAGGAATAATGTTCAAAATTCCAGAATAATCTTTTAAAGACTTATTTATACCATCTACAAACTATAGTCACTATATACCATCATATAAGAATTAACATATTCATTAGATACAATGGTGCTTTAATATATTGTTATTGCCATGTAAAATTTTATAATTAAGATTTCCACCTTTCAGCACAACAAAGGATGGAAGTGATTTTACCTTATGTAGTTCCTAAAATTTTGTCTAGTAACTTAATGATTCCAAAGGTGGGCACCCAATTGGTGTGTTATCGTGGCTCCAAAAGTTTTTCGCACTTTAAATGCAGGCCAAATTAGAGACTTATCTTACATCTTTCTTTCATCAAAGGGTAAAGGAAAAATGCTATCAGATAGAACATTTAAAAAATAATCTTTACATTTTAAACATGAATTAAACGGCCGCAAAATCGTTCTAAAAATGTGTTAATACCCTTTGTATAATTTAATATAAAGAATATTGCAAACATGATGAATCTTTGGCTGGCTCAAGATAAGACTGCAATATGTAACGATAACGAGAATGAAAGTTCTAATCAACCAGGCCACCAGGATTCTAGAGTCTAAATATTGCTTTTGAAAAAAAAGATAGTGTTGATTTGATCGTAGTCACTAATAAGATTAGTGATTGGTTTGATGGAAGTTCTTGATAAGGTTGTTTTGAATCCTCATTTTATCCTCAGCAAATTATCTCAAACTGTGTGTGTGTGTGCTTAAGCAAATTCTGAAAAAAATTATATCTCTGAATAGCAAAATATTAGATTCAACTTGTGCATCATTAATATTAAAAGTGTTAAACTTTTTATAGATGATAAGTTCCTCTTAGAGGCCTTTGACGATATGCTTCTTGGTAAGAACCAATCTTGCTAGACCAGCTCTCTATGCTTAATATTTTTACTTTATTTAGATGATCTGATTTGTTTTTAGATGACATTTAAGGACCATATATTTGAAATAGTTGTTTAATTTTATTAGTGTTCATCGGCAAATGTTCGTGGAAATCCAGGTGTTCTATATTTCAATATATCACTGTTTCATCTATGTTATGTGAGTGCAACTATTTATAATATTAAAAGCTTTGAAGGTTTTTCTGAATTAGACATATCTTATATAATTGATATATTACCTATGTCATTTAATATTTTTATAATATGATTCATTTATTTTTGACAGCGTACTTAGACATGAATTAGGATAAGAGTCTCAATCAGTATTTTGTTTTCTACTTCAAACTGATGGCTGTGAAAATGTTTAATAATATGCCGTTTATATCTAGTGCTTTTTCATTATTATTAATGAATACTAATTAATAAAGCCCATGCATTAGATTATACTTTGTTAAAATAAAATCAGGAAAAATAAAGATAAATTGAAAAACTAAACAAAATAATTAAATTCCATATCAATTACAAACTGCTGATATAGAAATGCTGTAAAATATAAAGAAATATATAAGTCTTCTCAAAATTATGTTTATCAAGTGCATTGAAATATAACTTATATTTCCTTTTTGAATAGTGTTGATAACTAATAGATGATCACTTGTTTTATATCTGGATACATTACTTCGTCTTCAATGTTAAAGCATTGAAGGAATATATTTTTAAAAACAGTAGTTTAATGGAATTTCAATCATCGATCAATAAAATTTCATCTACTAATTTTTTTTTTCTTTAAATATGAGAAAATATCAGCTTTAAAATTTTTAAGTTTGGAAGTTTAAAATTTGAGATTAAACAAAATGAATTTTTTCTTTCTTTTTTAGATATTACTTTTTCAAATTGCCATCTAGAACAAAAGGTAACTCACACTTAGGCTTTTCACTAGAAAATTTACACGTATAACCTATTCGCAGAAGAGTTATAGCAACAAATAGCGAATTCATAATACCTTTAAACATTGCAAAAATGAACTTAACTTTCCCAGAATTTATATACTTTATACATATTGTTTGTAAATTTGAAATTTACATGAAAATGCATGCTCAGATTTATAATTAAAAATTTCTAATAATTTTAGGACATAACGATACATAAACAAATATTTAATTTTTAATAATGAATAGTGAACCTTTATATATATATATATATATATATATATATATATATATATATATATATATATATATATATATATATATATATATATATATATATATATATATATATATATATATATATATATATATATATATATATATATATAATTTGAAATTTTTCACATCCATTTTTAATACTATTCATTCTTATTATCTTCCATATTCTTTTAATTTGCTTAAAACAATATGTAAATAATGATAAAATCGTGAATTTTTTTTTATATTTGTAAAGTATATATATGCTAAATTCAAATATCTCTGAAAATTTTATTCTATATTCTTTGACAAAACAAAAAGAATATAGAAGCTTTCCCTGTTTTTATTTTTCGACTTTACCAAATTCCATACCAAAACTATATAAGTAAGTTGTTTCAATATTCTATGCAAGATCGATCAATTTTTAGTTTTCAAATACTGTGCCTCCAATCACTTTACAAAAGTAAGAAGAAAAAAGTATATAAATTTTAAAAGAGTATAAAACTAAAAATATACTCGAGTTCGTTTGCATATTAATATGTAACTATAAACACTATTTATTATAAATGCATGATTTTGTATATTTTCGTAGCATTCTATATTTAAATAATCATTTGTGTTACTATACGTTAGCGATTATTTAAAAACAAAAGTGACTATATATAATCAATAGTAAATAAAGCTATTTGTCTTCTATTTTCTCTCAGAATACAATAATATAACATGTATACATGTTTGTATTGAAATTATTATTTATTATATAAGAGATTATTCCAACTATTACTTTATTTGATTTTGTACATATGTTTTACTAAATTTACTTAATAAATCAAGATTAGATGGTTTGGTAAGAAAAGCTGTTGAACCGCAAAGAAAATTATAAATACATTCCAAAAAAAGCAATATCACGAAATATCCTTGAATTTTAAATATTTGAATAGGTTAAGATGAGGTGGCAAATACAAAAGGCAATAATACATAAACAATGCTTAATTGGCTCAATAACCTTGAATGCTCTTTAAAACACTTGACTTCATAACTCGTAAGAAGTTATAAATCATAAGACTCCTCTCTGTCACATCAATCCATTTCTTAAATTATAAAATGTTTTAAAAAAATTAGTAATTGGCAAAATAACCTTTTATTTCTATATTATGCATTCAAGATACTTTAGGGAAATTTTTTTAAATATTAAATAAAGAGCAAAATATTGCATAAAATATAATCAGATACCGTGATTTGTTTTCTTTTGGATATATATATTTCAAACTTATATCATTTTTGTTCCAGTTCCGTAAAGTATGTTATATTTCTAGAATTATTGTACCAAAACAAATAATCCAACTTTAATTTGTATTCCTTTTTCATGATGAATTAAGAAAAAATAATGTAAAAAAAATCTTTGAATATATTAGTCAACCGATATTCCCAAATAGCCTTTCAAAGTATTTGTATTAATCCCCTTGTGGACAAACCAAGCTGGCAGCCGAATGGTTAGCGCTCTTGCCTGCGGTTCAACATTTTGTGGGCTCGAATCCCACCTGGGGCATGGATGTTTGTAGTGGTTCGGAATCCAATTTAAACCGTATGTCCGGATCTAATTAGCCCTCGTGTGTAAAAAATGACCGTTGAGTGACAAACAAACCAAACCCACCTTGGTGAAGTAATAAATAATATTGAACTGTTTTTCAAACGGTCTAGTATTAATATTGGTTATTATGCTTTTAAGATATATTTTATTTAATCAGAACGCGCGGTAAACTATAGAATCAAAATTAATATAAAATCATTTATTAATAAAGATGCAATCTTTCATTTGATATTTATATGTTAACTGTTCTTCTAAAATGAAAATGATATTATTATTACGGTGAAAAAATATATAGTTTTTCACCTTATTTATGTAAATATTTAAATTTTTAAAACGTTAGCATCACGGTATTTATATAAGTATAAAAATAATGACCGTTTATAAGCAAAATGTATTTTATCTGAAATCTGATCAAATTTAACTCTGTGCCTGTTAGTGGCTGTGGCTGAGAGTCTATTCATATTGCACTGTAGGATTTTCAGGGTATTCTTGTATATGTTTATCTGATTTATTCCTTCGTATCTGAAACGAATCTCCTGAAATTAGAACGAGTACAGCTTAGAGTCTCTTGTTATCATCTTAGGACTCAGAAATAGCTGTCCATCTAATATTGCTTTATGCGAGACAAACTTACAACCATCTCACATTTGGAGAAGAGCTCATGTAGTTTAATATTTTAACAAAATCTATAGCTACGGTCCGAATCATTGTATATCCTTATATTTACACAATTGTAAATACAATAATCAAAGATGAAAGAAATTCACTCCTTTTGGCCTTTCAGAATCTCAGACTTTAATATCTCATGAGGTTGAACCTCTATCATTAAGATCTTGTTTTGATCCCTCAGAGGGAATGCTAAGATCCACTTGGATCTGAATTCCACATCAGATTTGCAAACTCACATCGTATATCATATTAGTCAATTAGCACAGAGATTATTAATTGCATCCCCTGCAATGCAGTGCAAATGTATACCGATGATAATCGCTCAAAAGACCGTACTGGGATTGTAGTCTATATTAGAACCCCTCAATCTGTAATTATACTAAAGCTACGTAACCTTGGCATTTGTTCAATCTTCATAAGAGAGTTGATAGCAATAAAAGTGGGATTGCTGTTAACATTCCCAGCAACTGTGTTTTGGGAGAACTATGGATTTTGTCGGACAGCCGCAATGCACTGCAACGTCTCAGTGACCGGTCCTATACAAATGATGAAACAAGTTTATCTATTCTGCTTAAATTAAAATGATTACAAAAGACAATGATTTACATCTCCAATGAATTCCATCCCATGTAAATATTACTGGTAATGAAACCGTAAATCTACTGACCGAAGAGGCAGTGTGGAAGATACCCCCACTGGTTCATCACATACATATCTAGAACTTTACTCTAGTGAAAAATCTAGACTACATTCACTCTGGCAAATTCCACCAACACACTAATGGTACTCTGGAACATCTTCTGAAATTCTTCTGGATGAAATGTGACCGAATAAAATGTGCCTTGGCTTGATTATTAAGTGGACATCTAAATTGTTTATCGTTTGAACGTGCCATAAAATTTTATCCAACTTGTATAAAATGCTGTGACTATTCTACCGCACCGAAATATATTCTGGATTGCGTCAAACTTTCCCGGGAGGATATATCTTCAGATCCCTTACAGTCATAAATTTTCTAACTGTCAACAATTTATTGGAGTTGATCTGACAAATATCAGATCTTTAAAGAGGATAAGCCAATAACAAGCATTTTTTATTTTTGATCGAAATCCCTACAAATAAATTAATAACAAACCAATATATTTATAACTGATATGTTTTAAGATTTAAAAAAATAACTGGATTAAATAATTTTATTTAACTTTAAAACAAGCTCAATTTTATGTACATATTTAAAGGTTATGATATTCATTGATTATAAAAATTTTTGTCACATAAAATTAAATCCGAGTTATCCTTAGTCTGAAAACAAGTTTAAAAAAATCCTATATAATCACGCAAATATAAATTGAACACATCTGTGTGAAATATAATCATTGTCATACTTATAAGAAATGATTTCAATGTGTATGCATTTTATTTCACTATTTAATATTTTATTAAACAATCATATTTTATTAAGCAATCATCAGATGCACGATCATAACTAAATTTATGAATGAATCATAGCTTTCATTTCATAAATATAGTTATGATCATGCATCTGAAATTATTCCTTTACTGAAATTCTAAAATGAGAAAAATCTGCATGCAATATTCTTATGCGTAAATTACTTCTTTTCCGAAATTGAATGTTCTTAAGAAAAATTGATAACAAATATTTTCCAGTGCTTAAGAATATGTGTCTTATTCATAAGAAAAAGTTCATTATAAAATAAAATCACAACAGTGATTTCAATGTAATTTAAATTTCATTTCTTACTTCTACTTGCTCTTTTAAATCAACTCTCATATTTTTATATTTCCTTATCTTTAGATATTTCATTTTCTAACAATTTTTTTTATGTAGAATCATATTTTTCACGCAATTTCCTTTTTGTATCTCTTTGTATTTTAATCAAAATTCAATAGCAATTGATAAAATGTATTCACTTCCATTTAGTTCGCACTGTTATCCAAATACAAATGCAAATTTTTAATTCATTATTTTCTAAAGTTACGTCTTTTTGAATCTTTTATTTTTAATTTTCAATGATTTTTTTTCTACTTTTTTTTAAATTATTCTTCAGTCTTTTCAAATTTGAGTGTAATTTATTTATTGAAATTATTTTCAATTTACTTAAATCATTCTAAAATTTTATTATGAATATTAAAGAAACATTAATTTTAGTAATTTGTAAAAATACTTTGTAAGTATAAAATTTACCAAATCATTATGAATATAGCTATTCTTTGCTTAAGAAATTAATTTAATAAAAAATGCAAAAAACGAAATTCTTGATTCATCTACTTTGCCTTATTTTCTATTAAATTCCTAATTCCACAGGAAGATAATAGCTATAGCAATTATTGTTAAAATGCTCAATGTTTTTAAATTTTCAAGACATTTAGCAACAATATAACATGATACGGGGTTATACTTAGGCATAAAAATAATTGTATTAAAAATTTTGGCGGTAGAGAGAAGTAAAATATTGATTCAAGATTTTATGCAGTAACAAATTAAATGAAATTCATTAAATCTACATAATATATCATAATAACAAAACTGTAACAATCCAAATAAGAATTTCATATGCATATGTCAGTCTATCATTGTGTGTGTGGATATTCTGTGCCTAATCAGTGTATACAATCACTGGAATCGATTATGTTAAGATATGAATTTTAGATAACCTAACCACAAAAATTTACTTATTTAAAAGAAGAAAATTTTATATAAATCAACCCCAAAAATATTGGTTACAAGATTTTAAAAATATATAATCATGTCTTTTAAAATATATATATAACAAAAACATAACGCTATAAATGTGTTTCCATATTTTCTGATAATATGTATAATCTAAGTACATATTTCACATCTGACACATTAAGTCAGCTTAATATGCTAGAGTAAAAAAATTAAAACATAAAATCAATTATACATATAAGACACTCAAGCGAAAAACACACACAGACAATTTATAAACATATAAACTATCCAAAAAATCTATTATATTCATGACACTGTATTTTCCTAATTACATGAGTTCTGACAATCTCAATAGTATCAAGGTTACAAACACACACACATATATATACATACATACATATATATATATATATATATATATATATATATATATATATATATATATATATATATATATATATATATATAAATATATATATATATATATATATATATATATATATATTGAATATCCATATGAAATAAAGAAAAATTAATCCCTCAGTGATTCCATTTAAATTTTCAATATTCAAAATTGTATTGTGATTTTTTTTTTGTATATTATGAATTTAGAGAATTAGAGGAATAAAATTAGAAATAACGGTAAACTTGCTCTTTCTCAAAATATCTCTAGTCTGAGAATAACTAAACAATTAATTCAAAAGTAAAATATAATCAAAAAATAATTATAAAAAAATAAATAATTAATAATTTTAGAATTTGTAATTTTGTAAATGTACTTTAGAATATATGAAATTTAAATAACTAAGTAAGAGTTTTCCATAAGTGTGTAAGGTTCATAAGTGGTAAATGTTTTTTTCATCCTTCCCTTTCATAATATTTTTTATCTCTTTTGTTTATTCAATTAATTTTCATTGTCAAATATCAAAACTATTTTGAATTTGTATTTGTATACATATTTTCCCAGAAATTACGTTTATACAATGTGTATCATTACCAATTCATAATTCCTAGATAACTAAATAATTTTAAAAATTTTAATATATAGTATTATAATCTGTAAGATCTATTATAATTCTCAAACTTTGGAATAGCGTTTACTAAGTTTTTTATCTTATATAATTACCTTGTCATAAAAAAAATAGATATTTAATTGCATACTGTAGCACTTATCTGGTTTAATAGGAACAAAGAAATAAGTTCCTTAAATAGCTCAAAATAATTTATTACAATTAAGGGTACAATTTGAGCACAACACAGATACATATACTACAAATAAAACAAAATTACATCTAAACACATAAAGTTAAAGGGAATAGGGTAAACATGAGAGTCATATGGATATACGTCTCATTCCTACGGTTGCTGGAGAGGACTGACTTCCTGGTGATGACGTCATGGGTGGTGCTGAAGATATGGGGCGCCACAGACTCCCCTCTGGCTCCGCCGACGTCCCGGCAAGGAGACAGGATTGAGGTTAAGGTTGAGGTTGTCTACGTGGTCTTCCTCTACTTTTCAATGGATACACTGGCCCTTTATCTCTAGAGGATTGTTGATAAGGCTTCAACATACTGGTATGGTAAGTACCGAGTACTTGATCAGGGGCAGCAGGATCTGCAACATCATATGTATTTGGGGATTTATTCGTTAATATAATATAAGGTCCTTCACGCTTGGGCATGAATTTTTTACTTGTTTTGGTTTTGGACTTGCTCACGGGATGTAAAGTGATCCAAACTTTATCACCTGGTTGATAATAAACGGGTCTATGCTTCTTGTCAAAGTACTCCTTTCTAGCATCTTGCTTTTGCTCTATACGTTCTCTAATTATGGGTGTAAATCGTGCAAATTCTTTAAGTAAGGTGTTATCTCTGCGACGAAGTTATCGTTATCAATGACAGCTCTAATATCATGATTGACATCGTCTGTGGTTCGGAAGTTCTCTTCCGAACTGAAGGTAAGCTGCCGTATGACCTGTAGAATCACATTTTGCGGTGTTTAAAGCAAAACGTATCATGGGTAGTTTGTCCTCCCAAGTATCATGTGAGTCACCAACTAGAATTGCTAATTTGGGTTTTAGATCTCGATTTTTACGTTCAGCAGGATTTGCTTGAGGATGGTATAAAGGTATAAGATCTTGCTTAATATCTAGGATCTTACAAGTTTGTTGCATTACAGCACTGACAAATTGTACACCGTTGTCGCTGATTAGTCTTCTAGGTAAGCCATAGCGTAAGAAAACTTCTTCTATCAATATTTTAGAGCAATTGATAGCTGTGGCATCTTTTAGGGCAAAAAGTTCGACCCATCTTGTACTTGTATCTTCAACAAGAAAAATCCATTTTTTTCCAGCTGGGGTCTCTGGAAGAGGACCAAACAAGTCTATTGCCAGCGTCTCAAATCTTTGTGAGTAAATAGGCGTTCTGAGTAATCCAGCAGGTTTCTGGTTGTTAGATTTGTACCGATTACATTCAGCACAATCTTTCACGTATTCGGCGATAAACTTTCATACCAGGAAAGAAATATCTAGAAGCAATTTTATGATACGTATTCTCAGCTCCACAATGTCCTGCCGTGGGAGAATCATGATATTGCTGTAGGACACGTTCTCGCTCGTGACAAGGGACAACTAACTGTGCTTCTTCTGACTCTGTTTCAGGCGAATATCAATACAGTATTCCCTGATTCATGAGATAACCTCTACTAGTCCAATTTACATAATTTTCATCTTTCCGTCCACTTTCAAAGCAGTCTATGATCTTTCTTACATCCTCGTCCTTCAGTTGTTCTTTTCGCGAATGTCTTTAGATTTCCGGGATGGTAAATCTATGGAAATAGTGTTGAAGTTACAAACAAATTTGTTCTCTGTATCAAATGGTCTAGACAGAAGATCTGCAATTACATTAGATTTTCCTGGAGTGTAAAGTATTTTCGGATGATATGACTGGATTTGAAGAGCCCATCGAGCTAAGCGTCCGGATGGCGATTTAATACTCATAAGCCACTTCAAGGGTTGGTGATCTGATGCAATAATGATTTCTTGATTTTCCACATAGCCACGGAACTTCTCAAGAGCCCATACTACCGCTAGTGCTTCTTTTTCGGTAGTTGAATAATTTCTTTCGCCCAACTGAGCAATCGACTGGCATATTCAATCACATGTTCTTCCGGTCTTTCTCCTTGGATAAGGACTGCTCCTAGAGCGTAATTACTCGCATCAGTTCTTATGAGGAATGGTTTAGATCCATCTGGCTGAGACAACACAGGTGGTGAAATCAGCCGTCTTTTTAACTCTTCAAATGCTTTCTGCTCTGTATCACCCCATGTCCATTGTTTATTCTTTTTAGTTAAGTCACTAAGGGCTAGCAACTTCAGAAAATGGGAACATATCTCCGGAACCAGGAACAAGTCTGTAAGAAGGACTGAACTTCTTTAACACATTTTGGTGTTGGAATTTTTGAATAGTGGATACTTTGTCAGCATCTACTTCTACACCTTTTTCAGTTATCCAATGACCTAAATACTTCACTCTGTCACAAGAAAAATTGCACTTGCTTCTATTGGCATTGAGCTTAAATATAGAAAGTCTTTCAAACACTTTTCGTAAATCTGATAAATGTTCATCAAAAGTTTCTGATAAGATAATGATATCATCAAGGTATGACCATGCAAAAACATCTTTGAGACCAGATCTAAATTTATCAATGAGACGTTGAAAAGTTGCGGGTGCGTTGGGTGCAACCCAAAAGGCATACGTAAAAATTTAAAAGTTCCAAATGGACAGATGAAGGCTGTCTTCTCTTGGTCTGATTCATGAACTTTGACCTGATGATAACCAGATCTTAAATCTATCGTAGACATGTATTTGGGTCGACTTGGCCTCAGTCAATAAATCATCCATTCTAGGTAGTGGATAGTTATCCGGAATAGTCGTTGAGTTTAACTTGCGGTAATCAACACACAATCTAATGGTACCGTTTGGTTTAGGTACTAATACCACAGGACTTGCATAAGGAGACTCACATTCCTCAATTATTCCTTCTGTTAGTAAGGAATCTAGCTCTTCTTCAACAACTCTTTCTTTGCAGGCGTCATTCTATATGGTGGTTCAGCAACAGGTAGGCTATTTCCAGTCTGTATTCTATGTTCAATAAAAGGAGTAGGCTCTCCCCTGGCTTGAAGTTATTTTCAAATTCTTCCAGCAATGAATTTAATTTGTTTCGTTGTTCTCTTGTCAAATGTTTTCTTCATCATTCCTCAATTTCACGGAATTAGAGGTTTCTGAAATTTCAGCAGGCATATCAGGAGAAGTTAATTTCTGCGACATTATTACTTTTGCAGTACTTACGGTTTCGGATGGTTCACGATAAAATGGGTAATGTCTGTGTGGATATTCACTAAAATGCCAAGTGCCATTCTGGATGTTAAGCACAATTCCAGCAGCCTGAGAAAGTCAGTGCCAAGCAATGTTCTATTGCTCTAGCGTTTGGTAATGCAATAAATTTCATACGAACTTTCTTTCCCTCTACATTAAGATTTACGACTGTTGACAAAGCTGGGACATTTCTTTCTTTTTCCATCAGCAAGTACCATTGTAATATTCTTCTTTGAAATTTGAAACCTTTCTTTTTCAATAAACTATAAAATTCTCTCCCGCAATGGAATTTGATGCACCGGTGTCGGCACAAAAAGCTGCTTTTTCACCACAAACAGTTAAAAAATTGAGCTGGACAATGAATCTGAAGATTGTGCGGTATACAACTTTACACCATTAACAATTGTTTTAGCCTCTTCTTTTAATTTGTTGCACTTTGGACACTTAGACTGAATAAAACCAGGATTACCACATCCATAGCAATGAACAGAAAATCTTCTTTCTGGCTTGTCTTTAGTAAATTTTGGACTTTCATAATTGGAATATTTAATTTTGTCATTTTCCCTAGAAATAGGAAGCTTATAGTTTCTCTCTGAAGCAGATTTAACATAGTCTTTGAAGTTTGGCTTCTTAGCAAAGATAGGTGAATTTTTCTTCATTCCCAGTCTTACATTTTCATAACTGTCAAGCTTTTCTGCAAGTTCTAAAGGATCATTCAGCTCTGACCATTGATCAACAAAATGTTCTCTAACCTCTGGAGGTGTTCTTTTCTTTAACTGGTCAGCTATAATTAAGTCTTGCAATTTCTCAAAAGTGACGATATTTAATTCTTTTACCCATCCTTCGAAATACGATTTAATTTCAAAATAGAAGTCTTTCCATGTTACTTCTGCACTTTTTCTATGTTGCGAGAACATCTGCCGAAACTTATCTGAAGTAAGTCTAAAACGCTTCAAGAGCATCTCTTTCGCCTTTGAGTAGTCTTTAACGTCCTCTTCATTTTCTCTAGCAATTAATTGATTTATTTCGGCTGGCAATGAGCCTATCAAGTACGGCATCCAATTCATCTCAGGTATATTCACTAATTTTAATTGACGTTCAAATACTGTCAGATAAAGTCCGATTTCATCTTTATTGGGATTAAATTTTGGGAGAATCTGATTCAGATCCCAGTTTGTTTTCTGTTTCACTGGATGGATCTGTGGAGGAAAGTACCTTCTGAGCTTCCACTTGAAGTTTTAAGCGTTGCAATTCATACGCTCTCTTTTTCAATGCATAGTTCTTTTTCTTTGGCAATTCTTTCGCATTCAGCTTGTTTTTCTTTTTCAAGCCGTTCCTCTATTATATTAGTTAGCATATTTTTCACCAACTCTTCATCATAATCTTTTGATTTGGTTATGATATCTTTCAGTTGAATTACTTTCAGATCATCTGCTACCCCTAGCCCCATTTCTGTAGCGAGGTTTCTCAGATCCTCCTTTTTCCCTTTTCCAAGGAATGACATTTTTTTGCAAGTGTTTTTATTTTAGTTAAAACGAAATTTAAACAACATCAGTCTTAAGTACTCAGATTATGTTAAAATATAAATCTTTTATAACTCTAAATATATATGAAATGTAACTTATTACTATTTATTCAAACATTAATTGCAAATAAATGAACTCTTTAATTATTGTAAATAAACCTGAAATATTCATATGATATTCACCATAATAAAATAATCAAATCAAATAAACCTGAAATAATCATATAATATTCACCATTATAAAATAATCAAATCAATTTTATTATATTAATCTTACTAAATTTATAAAGATTCGCTCTTATTTTATATTTCAATTCAAACAAAACCGAAACAAAACATTTCAAAATTCTATCATGAAACTTTTTTATTTTCTTTCATTTAAAACTCTATACTATCGTTTTACAATTACCAATAATCACTTAATGTACCTTTGTTTATAAATTATATTTTATCAATACTTCAATTCCAACATTCAATAAATCAAAATATATTAATAAAGATAACTTAATCATATGCATTCAAAGAATATTTTATATATAACAACAAAATTTTCTATTAAATTTTTATTTCTTTAAATTTCCTCAATTTCCTAAAATATCAATTCTGATTCCTTTTACCAAAATATTAATAATATATTATTTTGTTATCTTAATATATAACCTTAAATATACATGAAAAACAATATATTTTCATTCTTTATTCAATGAAACCACTTACTAAAAGATTAAAACACAAAAATTCCAAACAGAAAGTGAATGAGGAAAAAAATAAAATAAAAATAAGCATTAATATATACTGAACTCTCATAGCATTCATAGATATTGAGCGGCTAGACAGAGAGGCATTTATGAAAACAATAACAACGGTCGTTTGCGCGCCTTGTTTCGTGTTTTAAATCAAAACAAAAGTATCATCACATGAAAAACGCACAGTCATCAGACATTTAAATTCTGTTAGCTACTCAATTTTAAAACACTATCTCACCGTAAAGATTGTTATCTTCAAATATTCAGAATTAAGAAATATAATATATAAGAAATATATAATATTCAAAAGTAACAAATATTTTTACTTATTGTTCATAATTTTCTTAAAATATAATTCACGCACACATACTATAATACTTCAAATATAATAATAAAATAAATGTTTCTTTTTAACTCAATATTCTACTAAATTTTAAGCATTTAATAAGATATGAAACATATCTACCAAATCAAACAAATAACTATACTCGCAAGTATTAATACTGTTCTAAATTCAAGAACATAAAATAACACTTTTATCGAAACACAACAACTTATAAAGAAACTTTTATACAGTTTTATATTCATAACTGCTTAAACATTAACACTCATTAATTACTTCCTTAATTGTAATTCTTCACAATTAATTAGGAAATATTAGAAATATAAAACAGTAACAAAAACTTATCTCGAATTCGCAAATCAAAACTGGATAATCCAAATGAAGGAGACACTCCACTCCAGTTGAACAACAAAAGACACTCCAATCTCGGATGAGATTATATTTTGCATTAATCCATAACACACAACACATCAGGAGGTAACCTGTAAAATTTTGAGTTCCCTCCAACAACAAGATTTAATTCTGGGTAGAATTTTTAACAGCGAAAAGAAATCCTTAACTCGGCCCCACGTTGGGCGCCATTATTTTATATTGTAGCACTTATCTGGTTTAATAGGAACAAAGAAATAAGTTCCTTAAATAGCTCAAAATAATTTATTACAATTAAGGGTACAATTTGAGCACAACACAGATACATATACTACAAATAAAACAAAATTACATCTAAACACATAAAGTTAAAGGGAATAGGGTAAACATGAGAGTCATATGGATATACGTCTCATTCCTACGGTTGCTGGAGAGGGACTGACTTCCTTGGTGATGACGTCATGGGTGGTGCTGAAGATATGGGGCGCTACAATACTTAATTTTAATATGTGGTATTTTATCCTAAATTGTGCAAACTTCAAATTTTTTGACAGAAGTTTCGCATGACTGTTTCAAATAATATTTCACTTGATTAAAAAATGTATTAAATACACCATTAATAAACACTATTAAAGAGTTTAAAAATTTCTATTTATTTCAAATAAAAAGATATTTCAAAAGTTGAACAATTTTGAAATTTGATTAAAAAAATGTTCTTTTTTTTTGTTTTATTTATCTCGTTTTACTTGCTATAAACCTTTTTAAAGTGAAAAATTGTGTAATAAAATTTGAAATATTCAGAGTTTTTTTTTTTCTGGAAATTTAAGTTAATCCAATATGAATGATTCTCTTATGAAAGATTTATGGCATAATCTTTTATAAAAAATACTTTCCAATGGTTTTTAAACTCAAACTTTATGGTGAATTAATAAATCTTGAAAATTCAACTTTAAATTATTTTTTCTTACTAATATTATTGAAAAATATTAAATTTCTTTCATGAATACTTTAAATTATAATCTTGTTTGAAGGGAAGCACAAATCTAAATAAGAAATATTCACTGAAAATAATCTCTATTATGAGAAAAAAAATGTTTTTATAACATAAATAAGACAACACGTGTGATATAAAACAGGACTAAATCACAAGACTATTATTTAGTTCGCGAATTTAAAATTTTATAGAGATAGAAATGATTAAAAATTAGCCAGGTATTTCTGAAATAAGAAAAGGAAAGAAAATCTGTAGTGATTCAAATTGGGAATCTAGAAGCGAAAATTATTTTTATACGATAGTTTAAAAGTTAATTATACAGAACATTAATGTTATGTTTAAAACAATAGTAATAATAATATAATAAAATAGAGTAACATATGTAAAAATATATGTCACACTGGAATTAATCTCTATGCAACTATTTTGATATCATGAACAATTCAATATCCAGGAAACATAGATTAAATTAAAAATCAAGCAAAATATTCCAGTGTTCATTATTGCATTTTAAATTGGCAGATGTCTATAGAATTGGTTCCTGTGACACGAAACACGCTTTAGAATAATTGTGGTTCTGTTATAACCAATAGCTAATAAGTATTCTTTTTTTATGTTCAATCGAAATAAATGTACACAATTTAATAATTGAAAAAGATACATATTCTATTAAAGTTTAATAGTTAAACCTGTGTTTAGTTATTTTAGTTAAAATTTTTACTATTTTAATATAATACTTTTTATCTTTATTACAGATTATCTGTATTTATAAATTATTTTTTTATTTTGTGTGTCATATTTTAAGCTACAAATTTAATTATTGAGTTAATGATATATTACTGCTTGTTTATTCTTAATTTCTCCTCATTTTTTTTAAATCTTATCATAATTTATTATCTTTAAAGTCAGTAATCTAACATTTTAACAGTTCTCTTTCTACACATACATTAAATATGAATTCATCTTAAAACATTCACATGAGAGCTCCGTAATCTTAGTTAATATAAAAAAAAATCGGAATTATCAAAGGTGTTATTCAAAAAACAAATCGCATCACTGATGAAATAGTAGTAGGGCATGATATTTTAATGTGACTCAAATTATAACATTTCAAATAAAGCTAAATTAAATTTTAAAATCAATTATGAAGCTTAGATATCACAATTATAGTGCAATACTTATTTCAATATTTAAGTTACTGGATTTAAACTTATAAATACTAATTTTCAAATGTGCCCTTCAATCTATTAAAGAATTCTACTTTTACTGCCTTTTTTTTAGAAGAATTTTAAATGAACAAGAATATAAAATACTTAAAGCAACTTAAAAGAGATTTTTTCATTTGAATAAATATTTTCACAGTTATCATTAAACCTACTATTTTAAGTGGATTATATTGAATGCATCAATTATGCTAGTGACAACAATGGATAATAAAAAAAAATTTCCTAAATTTTCGCTTTTATTAGTAAATACTGATTCATTAAAAAGCTTTTGTGAAAAACTTTCAAATCAATAAAATAAAGTATATTTTTAATTAAAATAATTTCTGGCATATGATCACTTAAAAAATCTTAATATTTTAAGAAAATAAGCTGAATTATAGAGCAAGTCTAGACTTTTTTAGCAGCATAAACTTTGGATGAAAATTTATCTATTTATGTTTCACAAAAAAGGAATTAAAAGCTAAAAGACATAATTTTTATTTCATAAATTCTGGGTTTGTCTAAATACTACCATAAAATTCAAAAGATCTATGAGATCATAGATGAATAAACACTAACTGCTTTTTCTTTAATTATATAGTGTTCTTCAGCAAATTCAAAAAAATTACTAAAATAAACATTTAAGATCAATAATAATTATTCTATATTAAACATAATAGTTTATATTTACTACAATGTATAATAAGAAAATCTCCAGCTATTAGTTAAGATATAAATTCTAACTACGCCTTAGTTTTACTTAGTTTTAAGAATATATTATAATGTTTTCCAAATTTTTCATAAATTAAAACTTTTTCAACTCTATATTACAAAAACTATTTGCCGTAACGTTATTTAACCATACATCATGTAATTAGTTCAGATTTTTTAATTTTAGTTTACAGTTTCTAATTTTTTAATTTTACAGTAAATTTACCGTTTAATTACAAATTAAATTTTATGATTCTAAGAATTTGCTTAAGCAATATTTTGGATGTTATTTATATTTGTATCAATTTTTGAAATAATAAAACATAAATAGATTTAAAATAATGTTAGTTTGAATTATAAAAATTAACCATTTTTCAATAGATTAAGATTATTTCTCTTACGAAATTATTATTTTTCCAATTAACATTAAGTTTTTCTTTTTTTAAAAATGAGAAAAAATCAAGTAAATTTAAATATCAAAATGATTAGATCTCACCAAAAATGTAATACATACTCTTTTATTTCATGAAAGTTTTCATTAGAAAATGAAGTTAAAAGTAAAAGGTTTTTACGTGCAAAATAGAGACTGCTTTCAAATGAACTTTGAAAATGTGCATAATTAAATATTTTTAAAATATCAATAATGATACATAAATTATTTTTAAATATAGTTTTTTCACTACGTATTAAAATAATAACCGTATTTGTACATGTGCAAGTGACTTAAATTTAAAATAGTAAGAGATTTGTGAATAAATTGCTATCGTTTTGACATATTTCACAATTTGTTTCTCCAATTCTTTTATCCATTCAGTAAACTTTTTAGAAAAACTGAAATATGCATTAGTAATAGTAAAACATGTATCTATTAAAACACAAATGGCAGATATAAATTACTAAATTTATAAACTCAACTTAATAATTTGATTAATTAATTTAAGCCGTTCTATCCCAATTTATTTATTTTGTTCAAATTTGAGGAGAATGATGTTTTAAGGTTAGTTAAACACAAGCAAACTAAATATTGTAAAAAAAATTATATTTTTTGCAAGAAATCTATCCCGTCCTCTAAATAAGACACTATGATAAAGGGGATAAACTTTGCTCTTTATGTTGTAGAGTTCTCTTCAATGATGATAAGCAATTTCAATAAACAAATTTTACTTTATTTGATGACAAAATTTACCTTTCTAACTTACAAAATAGTTTATTTATTGTTAAATTTTTGGTTTTCCTTTGCAGCTTTCTCTTGGGCAACGATGTCTTTTTTTCTTGCTTTAATAAAAAATGACCCACACTATGAGTATCTTTTTTGCATCAAAACGTAAAGTCGAGATTCTAGGCCAATCTTTGGTTCCTATAACAAATTTTATTTTGTCAAACTCTATTGTTATTGTTCGAGAAGCATTTTGTCCTGTCAATCACGAACTGTTAATCCAAATCTTATGAAAACCTACAAGTTCGGGATTTAATTTTTGCTCAATTTATAGGGTATTTTCTAGACATTTACTATAGTTATATGCAATGGATGTATAAAAAGTGTCAAGTTCCCTTTTTATACGAAATTTTATTTAATAAATTATAAGCATCCAGTCTTGATGATCCACACTGGTCACATTTTCTTTCTAAGAATTAATCAAATTCAGCATGATTGCTTTAAATTTATCTCTGTGTCCTCAAACTAATCTCTTCACATCAAAGGAATAATTCACAAAATTTTCTGCAAATTTCATTACAACCTGAGTACTAAGGTGAATATCATTTCTCGAATCAGACTTTAGCAATATAGAGAGAAAAATTATAATACCTCCGACTTTAACAAAAAGTCCAAAGTTACTATTTAAAAAATATTGGCTTGGCAAAAATAAAGGCTTTCGTTAAAAGTGATCAAGAAATTATATTCGTTTTTTACAAGTCTTACATATTACACAGTTTCTTTTGTAATGAGAGCGTATACACTTCACTGGAATAAAACTACACAAAAAATTTTGATGAAATTTTATCGTTCAATACAGTATTCACCTACTTGAGCAATCCACTTACTGCTGATTCAAACTGTGTTTCTCATTTTCTGTGTTTCAAAAAAAAAAAAAAAAAAATCTGTAACCAAGATGACTACTGTTTTTTACCACATTTTTACGCTCTTTGTTGTGGAAACACTAGAGAGCGTGGATAACTCAGGCTGGATTCTATCTCAAGTTCTAATCTGCAGAAACGTAAGAATATCATTTGCAATAATTTTTCCAGCATTTTCTTCATTCCCATCCCTTTCATCTGTGTCTATTAGGGCATATGATGGCTGTACATCAATTCCAACATCGTTCTTATCTTAATCCCAACTATTGAATAGTTCTAATGCTTCCTCCAATTTCAGAAACCTTTCCACTGGCATAACTCAAATTATGGATGAAACACCAGAAGGGAAGTTTTTTTCTGTTTGTTATAAGGAAAAAAGTATTCATCGAAGTGCATGTACTTATAATCCTTATTTCCTATTAAGAAGACAGTTAAAAAATAAAGTTTTAAAACTTACCTAATAACAATATAGCTGTGCTTAACCACCAAGATGATAATGAAAGAGAACCCTCTTATAAAAAAAATGCCCCACAGAGAGTTAAAAATAAACTAATAATGACATCTACGAAAGCAAAAAGGTAATACAAGCCACGCCTACTAATAAGATGATTAAACAAAATACTTAGGGAAAAGAGGGGGGCGAGACACTCAGATCACATTAGCAGAAGCTAATACATAATCCTACATTCTCCAACAGGCAAAATATTCATAAAAAGCAAATACTGATGTCCATATGATATTTATTATCTATCCCATAAATAGGATAGTATAAAATGGGTTAAGAAAATAATTTCATTAATTTGAATAGTTTACGTTTTTTTCAAAAGGAATATGTTGCTTTGCTAGTTGATGAGGAGGGGGATTATCAAAAAAATTTTCAAACAAGTATGTGTTTCCTAGTTAAAAAGATTTTTTTTTTCAAAACTAAGTATTAATCCCACTTATGATATTTTCAAGCTTTTAAAGTTATAAAAACAAATTCAAAATTTAAGAAATTAACTCACTATTGCAGAGAAACAGATAAAAACATACGGTTCATGAGAAATACAAAACCGATTACATTAGTTACCTATTTCCTGGAATTCTATTTTAATTCCAATTGGCAACTTGGTTTGTACCTGTATGGTAGTTTTTATTTTATAAAAAAAACTAATAATTGCTGTAACATAATAACACAATGAAGCAGTGAATTCCAAATCATTGCAAATGTTTTCATTTGAGGTTTGAATCAATTCTAAGAATTATATAGGAGCAAGTCGTTTAATTAAATAATTAGCTGTCAATTCTGCAATTGATTTGCCGAATTGATATCATAAAGCAAAGCAAATTGCTTTGCAGTATCATATATAATGTATTTTTATACTGCAAAATAAAAATAAATAAAATTAATAAGTTTTTATGTTATTTAATTATTTTTTGAATAACTCACTTAGTTACTTCGAATCAATACTTAATTATTTAAAATTGCAAATTATAAATAAAAATAACCTAAAATCACTTATAATTCATTTATTTATATATCACTGTGAGTTTTAATTCCAAAACAAATCTAAACATATTCCACAAAATATCAACAAAATTTATCTCATTAAGAAATACACGGAAAATGTAACTAATTTTACTATAGCTATTTGTAAAATTCAAATAAGAAATAGATTTTCAAGCTTAAACAATATTTTTAAGCTCAAAATTATTAAAAAAACAGCAACTAAAATATAATAAATGCCTTTCCTTTTCACCCAATATATTCCATAAAAATAAAAAATAAATTCTAACATTTAAAACCAACACCCAATAACATACAAAAAGAAAATATACCCTTTCCGTGCTGCAAATCTCGATAACACCTTTAGTACTTTCTCCTAAAGTCGTATAAATGGGCTGTCACTACACTGCGATCGCATTCAAATATTTTTCAAGTCCCCTGAGACTTATACTTTCTGCCCGTTGTGAATTTTTCGATGGCCTTATTTTTCCTCGTGCTCCACCCTGCACATAAAAATATTCTTTTGAAAGTAGAAACTGTTTTCTTGGAGATTAAGAGGTATTCTGCACGTAAATGTTTTGCCCTTTAAAATGTTGCAACAAATTATTCTTTGCTCAGTAAACTCTATAAGCTTATTAAACTTTATCAAATTAGAAATAAGTATTATATTACATATCTCAATTAATAAGAAATTATATACATTGACTGCTTGTAGATCACTAAGTATTTTTAATTTACTCATTATATGAGTATGAAAATTAATATAAATATTTAAATTTTCATAAATTTTTATGTAACGTAGCTTTTTTATTGTATCCATTTTTTAATTATTTTATTTATTTTTTAAGCATTAAAAATTTGTTTGCCTAACAAAACTTATAAAACCCAGTTAATTCGTCCTTGAAAAAGAATTCTTGATCAGTTAGAATAAACAATTAAATACTTTAATTACTTTTAAGATTAAATTTTCTATGACTAAAATTGAAACTAAGTCAATATCAGATGCTTTCTAAATTAATCTGTATGCATTTTTATATATCATAAATCCATTTTAGATGATTTGCTGAGAGTTAACATAATAGTTTATGATTGTAATAAAAAGGTCTAATCTACCTTAAAATCTTTGCACATTCTGAAATACTTTAACCCTTTACAAATTGTGAGAATTTCAATTGATATGATTCAGTTTGACTTAATAATAAAATCTCATTTTTCAAAATTCAAGAAACAGAGTTTCTACCTTGTAATTCATTGAGCAATGATAGACAGATAGCACGTTCTCAGTTACTGTCTACATATCTATCGTAATTGGTGCTTAGAATTTTCAGTATTTTCTATCTTGCAACTCATAAATATATCCTTTTGGAAGTGAATTTTTAAAAAGCCCTTTTGCGAGTTAATAATTCACAGTGAATATTGTGTGTGAATTCACAGTGAATACGGTGGTAAAGTTGTCAACATCTCAATATTATCTCACTCTTTGAAATTTCATAAAGAACTTGGCAACGTTATTGAAAATAGAAAAGTTTGGATTATTTCTAGTGTAAATATTGAATTTGATTTTTTTAGTATAAGAACCACACAATTTCATTCTCCTTTGCAGTATAGAAAATCTGCGTGTAATTAATCAAAATTTCTCCTAAAATATTAAGAATTGCGTATTAAGAGCGTATTCGTTTTATTCGTATTTATGTTTATTATTCACATAAATAGCGCTTGCGAATTCTACAAAATTATAAAATTTGCGATTGTGGACCTTACACCTTAAAACTTAATTAACTAACTAAACTAACTTAAAAAAATTCAAAATATTGTAATTTAAAATATATTTTTTTTCCAAAAATCATCACTAAAATTATACCTAAGCACATTTAATTTCTAAAATTACCTTCAATTTATGTATTTAAATTAGAAAGAAAATTACCATCATGAACTGTATTTTTTATTTATTGTTTCTGGAAATAGTAATCTCTAATTAATATAAAATAACTGTGCTTGAATGAAGAGGAATTTTTTGCAGAAATACGTTGACTGCCAGAAAGAACTATGCGCCAGTTTTCAAATTATTATTAACTTCGATCGGTCACATTTACTCAGTAAAAATGCACAGAAATGGAGTTCGAAATTCTAAACTTCGACTTGAAAAAAAAATCAGCTCTAAAGTCTCAGATATCAAAAAAATATTTTCAGATAATATGTAAGAGCATCAATAAACATTCAGTCTAACTAAATTATTTTATTTATATATTTTTTTTCAATTTTACTACTCAGTATAAAGATTGAGACATCTATGATATTTTTAATATGTATATATATATATATATATATATATATATATATATCAAGTTTTTGTGAGTATTTTTTTCAGTTGAAAATTTTTCTATAATATAAATAGTCTATCTCTAACAGAAATTCTTATATTTTCTCCTATAATTTAATTCAAGTAAAAACTATTATTCTATATTTATATAAAAGTTTAAAAATTCAAAACTAATTAGACTCTAAAAATGTAATTAAATTTTATCTAAAATCTAAAAACTCTCAAACTAATTCATTTTAATACATAATTTCATTTTCGCACTATAATTTTTATTAAGAAAAACTTCAATTGTTTAAAGCTACCTTTAATATTTACATATTACTTACTACGTATCTCTTCACATAATATTATTAGTATCAAAATGCAGTTCATTCAGTTTATTTAAGTATTCAATAGATTAAACTTTACATTAGCTACAATACAAAAATATTTAGCTGTCCCCAGTTACTAATTTGCAAACATTTTTATGAGAAAATGAGCAGCTATATTTCATTAACTATTTTTTAACTATTCTTTAAACTTCAGAGTCAAATCCTATTAAATAAAAATTAAACCATCCTTTCATTAATAACAACAAGTGAGTAATCCAAATTTCTAAAATATTTAAGTATTCCTTATAAATATGAATAAAGAAAAATGTTTTTAACATTGTCAGTTGTGGAATTTTCAAAAAGCATTCTTCACCTTATAGGATTTAAGGATGAAAAGAAACTCATGTAAAAAAAATATTCTGTAAGATGAACAATAACACATGTGTCTGCGACGTTATATATTTCATAGAAATGGGGTAAAGAATAAATGAAATTTATGTAAGTCTTCTCCTTCACTAACAATAAATTTTTCAAGGAAAATATATTTTCCATATAATATTTTTCTTACACTTAAGCCTTTATGATAAAATTATTTTTCCAGTGCAAAAATATTTTAATTCAGTAATAATACATTTTTATTTTTCCATAAGTATTATATAATTTTTAAGAACTTATTGTATTTTTCAATTATCTCATTTTCAGTCACAATCTTTTAAAATACATTTCATTCCATTCGATTTATTCCTTTGCAAATAATAAATTAATTTTTTTTAACAAATAAAATTTTCTTTCAGCTCAATACAATAGCTGCAATAAAAAGTTTAATGTTTAAAATCATAACTTCATAACTTATATATATATATATATATATATATATATATATATATATATATATATATATATATATATATATATATATATATATATATATATATATATATATATATATATATATATATATATATATATGTATATATATATATATATATATATATATATATATATATATATATATATATATATATATATACATATATATATATATATATATATATATCACCTCTTTATCTTTTAGGCTATTTTATAGCAAACCTTTATAGCTTAATACAAATTGTAATGAGATAAAAGCGTGTCTTTGCTGGTAAAACTTTGTGTCTTAACTTCGTGGTAAAAATTAATCCTACAAACTGCTGCATTGATGTTCAAAAATAGAAGACCATTCAGGAATTAGTTTAGTCACGATAAATATGAAATCAGATCATTATAAATGTGAAAAATAAATATCTCTAATGACATTACATTTAAATATTAAAAATGGAAAAATAGATTCAGTTTCTTCTAATTAAAAAATTGAATTTTCTTACTAATGTAATGTTTAATTAATTAATAATTTTATAAATTCTTATGGCCCAATTATGTAGATTAAAAATATTATAACCTACATATTGTCAGAGTTATCCACTACTACAAACCAATGTCATCATGTAGATAGAAGGCATAAAAAAGCTGTTTTGTGATTTTGATTCATTGTTGTGAGAATGAAATTTTAGGATATACCTAGAAATACCATCATAGATTTTTCTCAGGGTCACAGATTATCAACCTTCAATTTTAGCTAGTTTTCAAGACCAACTTCCATTTTCCTTTACTGCAACTTTGATATTAAATTCTTTCGTTAGACAAAGTACACACGTGTCCATCAATTTGAAAGTTCTTATAGTATGTATTTAACATTAATAATAATTCTTTATTCTTAATCTGCAGTAGTATAGTTCTATTTCATATTTTTGTAAACATTGTTATTTTCAGAAAATTATGAGACCATTTTTTCATACAATAACTATTAATACATAAAAGCTAATAATTACAAAAACTACTAATTATTTTAAATAAAATTACAATATGAATTATTGCATCTTCAAATATGAATTTCATATACATTATTTTTTCCATATTCATTATTAGAATGGAAAGAAAAACTATTCTTTTCTTTAATATATTTTTTAGTTTTATAATGTTTTATAACTCTAAATTAAAATAATAATATGATTCCAGATGACTTATCGAAAATATTTATTAATGCAATCCTAAAATAAATATTTTTTGTATTTGTCCTGGTATACTCCAATTTTAATTAACATTATCATTTAATCTTTTTTATCAATATGATTTGATAGTTAAACACTTTATTTATGATTTTTATAAAGATAACAATAAAGGTGTAAATAATTTTTTATTAACAACAAAAATAGAATTTTGAATGTTTCTAATGTACACTGGAGAAGAAATTCTTCAAATTTTATCTATCGATTATGTATCTATTATAATGAGTCAACAATGAAATAAATATGAAGCATTAAAATGAAGAGATACGTATTTAATATAATACATCCAAAAACAATTATTTAATTTTGCCTAGAATTTATATTAAAAGGAATTCGAGACTAGAGGAATTAATTTAAATAAATGGAGATCTCTTCTAAATAAAATATCCATTTGCAAATAATCTTGCTTATCTAGGTCTTCTTCAAACCATTTTATCGATAGATTAAGAGCATGAAATTATTTATATTTAAGTCTTTTGGAAAATTTTCAGTTAACTTCTTTGGTGAAGATTATTTTACAAACATGAATCTATTTGATAGAAGGAAATTGGAAAATTTCTCCATTTTGATTTCATAAGATATACCTACTTAAAATGAAAAATGAATCATATTTTTTTATTTTCAATGAAGAAAACACGCTAACTTTGGTTACTTAATTAGAAAACGGCAATTTTTTGAAGATATTTAACATTTTAAAGTAACTTAAAATGCATTTAACATGAAATATTCTAGAATAAAATGCAAAACAATGAAGGTGTAGCAAGCAAAATTTATTTTATGTAACACCCTTTTAGAGCTTTCTGCTTTTTTTCCTTTATTAATTAAATTGTTTGTTTTAACAATTTTGTTGTTTGCAGTTTTGTTTTATAAACTCCATGTGTGATGGTTTGGTTTGTTTGTCGCTCAACGGTCATTTTTTGCACACGAGGGCTAATTTAGACAAGGAACTACGGTTAGAAGTGAATTCCGAACCACTACAGACATCCATGCCCAAGGTGGAATTCGAACCCACGAACTGTTGAAACGAAGGCAAGAGCGCTAACCATTCGGCTGCCAGCTCGGCAACACTATGTGTGATAAGCTTCGTATATATAGCATAGACTTGTATTTCTAAAAGAATTTATTCTTAATATATTCATAAAATAGTGTTATTAATTTTATTTGGTGAAAAACCCTCTTTCCTGAAGATATCACATTGAAACAAAATGTTCATATTAGTTATATCCCCTGATACATATTCTAAGTTCATTTTAGTTAGGAATAAGTGTTATGTTAATGTTATAATTTTAACATTAGCTATTGAAAATATTCCAAACATCATACGGTATTTATATCTTTCGAATGCACACCATATCACAAAAAGCTTAATTATAATGAAAATAATAATTTCTTATGAGCGAGATTTTACATACATATATATATATATAATTTTTAAAGAAATATTTTTCTTCCATTTAAGAATAAAACAAGGAATAATTTAATATTAAATCTAAAACAACAATGGGGAATTTACATTTTATTTCAATTTTAGAATTTAAGTCTCAGAACTATACTCTTAATGCATTATCGTTAATTGGATTTTCATTTAGAATATGTGTTGCATGTCTTATGCAGGAGGAGGCTGATTATATACAGAAAGCATTCTTAAGTTAAAGGTAAACCAATGCACATTTGTATTAAAAATATGCTTGTAAATGGCAGATAAGCAATCCTCTTTTTAATTTTTCTTAAAGTTTACTTAATGTAACTTAATTTTATTCAACTGATTTAACAAATAAAATATTCCACTTTTGCTTTTGCCTCTAAAAATTAAGCAGGAATAAATTTAAAATACATTGAAATAGATTCTGATTATTTTAATATAAGAAGTTCTTATGAATATGAGACGAGAGAAATTTTTCATATTTTCTCCACGTCATTATTCATGCTCGAAAAATATTTGTATTCGAAAATATTTGAATATATTTGTCATTCCAAACGCATCATAAATTCTTTTTGTTTAAATTATTATTTTTCTTTTTTAAAAAAGTAATATCAACATAATGTTTTGGAAATTCTTTCAATTTTAAAAAGAACAACAAAAAGTATATTACGTTACTTTTAGAATGAAATATTTAAGAATGTTTTTAAAATAAAAAATTTAGTAAGGATAATATTAAGTCAAAAAACACATTAAGCTTTAATTTATATTAAAATTGCATTTAAATTATTCATGTTATTAAGAAAACTATTATATGAATATTATTTTTCTGAGCTTTCCATGGGTAGGTTGTTATAAACATCAAATCTGTGTATTTCCTTTTAATAATAATTTAGTTTTTGTATCTCCTAGTTCCCTTATTTTAAATGTTATTTCAATAACTCATAAGAAATGTACTTAAAGATTTAATTAAAATAAATAATTGTAGTTATATCAACAATCGTTTTTGAATATACAAATTGCATAGTTAAAGAAAAAATATGATTTACAAAAAAAGATTCCTACGCAAAAGAATTTCCATTTTTTGAAGTCGACATATAAACGTTCTGAATTCTTACATATTTTCAAAAAGCATATGAACAAAAATAAACTTATTGATGCAATTTATTACTTGTGCAATAATTAGCGCAAATAATTAATACACATTTTTTAAATATTGAGGTTTAAACTTGCATATTAATAACAATAGATAAAGAATAAAACCACTATTTTAATATTTGATCTTTCTTCAGAAATATTTTGCAGTAAAAAATGATAATTTATCAAAAATATTATAGATATTGTATTGAAATGGTTTCAATTCTCATACATTTTAATTTTTTTTCAATCACCCATTTATATTTTATCAAATTTATATATATATGCATATATATAATGTACTTTATGTTCGAAGTACATTTATATATATGTATATATGTATATATAATATATATATATATAAATATATGTATATATATGTGTGTGTGTGTATATATATATATAAATATATATATATATATATATATATATATATATATATATATATATATATATATATATATATATATATATATATATATATATATATATATATATATATATATATATATATATATATATGTTTGTTATGGATGTTATATTTGCATTTTTCTTCGATTCTTGAAAATTAAAGATAAATTTTTTTTAAAAAAAAAAGCAGTTAGCCTAACAACAAGATTATATATGGTGTTTACTGTGTTCATTTCTTCTGTGGTTTTGTGCTATTTTTAAATATTTTAAGTTTTATAAACTTTTCATTGTGCCAAAAAAATTTTACACTGATTATGAGTTTAGATTATCTATTATTTTAATAATTAGTTTTAAACGTTATTACACTTCTAACCACCCAAATTGCAGTACAAAAAAAAAACCCAAGAGATATTACAGCAAAATTTATTTTGCTGATAGCATGTTGACCAAGTATCAAATTTATAGACTTCTGTGAAATGTGGCTCCTTCTAAAATCAGTAGACAGTGTAGCCATCATTCACTCTATTTTTGACGAAGAATCCTTGTACAATGCTTGCATTGTTTTGTCGTCCATTATCCTGATGAAATATGACTTTGGGCAAGCCCTAAAATTAAAGAAGGACAACTGGCTCATACACATCCGAGATTTAGCGTTGGCTGTTTAAATTACCAGCAACGCGTACTAGAGGAGTGCGAGAGTGCAATCCAATTCCACCCCATATCATTATATCCGGTGCAGGACCAGTGTGGAGGTGCAAAATGTAGCTGTTCAGTATCCTCTCTCCACGGTGTCTCCGGACTCGAGTGCGACCATTGTACTATTGCAGACAGAAGCGTGACTCTTCAATAAAGACATTTCATTCCCTTTTTCCGCTCACATACTTTTTTCCTTGCACCGTTTTAGGTGGAGATGTTTGTGGTTCTGTGTCAAAGAAGAAGCAATGGACATCTAGCGAACAGGCCACTCTGCTATAAATGGCATCCAATGGATGATGCGTTACAGACTGAATGTGCTGTACAATGGTTCTTGATGTGGCTGAACAATCTGTCACTGCCTTGTGCACAATCTGCCTGTCTTCACGCGAAGTGGTACTATGAGGTGGCCTTGTCGATCTGTCATACCCTCCTGCACCCAAGGATAACATATTTTCATCACATTGGTTTGCTTTCGTCCAACAAGACTTTCGATTTCGACTTTCGAAGATATTTTTATAAATTGATAAGATACTATATCAAATTATTAACTGAAAATGAATCAAATCACCTATTATAGTTGTGGTACAGGAAATGAGAACCTGTCATTTCTATTATTCCATATTCTAGAAGGTCTACGTGAATTTATCCTTATAGGATAGATTTCTACTTGTCATAGTATTTTATGTAATGCATTAAATGCAATAAATTTACATAGCAATTGCACTAAAAAATTTTTAAACATTAAGCAACATTAGAAGCTGCTTAGATCCAATTAATAATCCACATCATCTTGTCAAATACAAAGAGATCCAAATGGTCAGATTAATTTGATGTGAATTGTAATAGATAGAGAAAAATGAGATCTTCGGCTTAAATAAAATATATAGCTACAACAATGCAGAAAATTGCGAAATAACTCCTGAAAAGTTCAATGGAAGGAATTTTTAAATGTTGGACATCCTTTTAGTCTGAATGCAAGTAACAGAATTTATAAAATTAATTAGAAAGAAAATCTTTCACCAAGAAATTTTCTTCTCAAACTGAAGTAGAGCTTTGAAGAAGCATATTTGGTAAAGCATGTCCCACATTCCCTTCTACAAGAATTTTGTCTATACTCAACTTTGTAGATATGAGGAAGAAAAATCTATTAAAAAAATTCCAATTATTTCTTCTTTAATTTCAAGAAAATCCCTTCAGGATGCTGTTTATTTACCACAGCATTTATTCTTGAGCATTTTTCAAAGAGGTACTTATTTTTAAGTCCTACAGCTTGCTTTATCAGTGAAAAACTCAATGAATATTTCTTAAGCAAATAATTTGTTACTGTATATAACAGAAGAGATGCAATTTTATCAAAATTTTTTGCATTTTTTTAGGATTGTAACGTTAATATACTAGAAGATAATGTTCTGAAATTTCGATTACAAACTTTTCAGTTTTCTTTTACGCACAACTTCTTACAGACACAAATTTCTGATATAAAACTTTGTATTTGAAGTTAATAAGTTACAATGAATTATCTAAACATCACTTTTTGTATTCTTCTTAAAAGCTTCAAAATTTAAAAATATACACAACGCATTCACACAACATCAAATAAGGATTTTCATTACTTGTGAAATATATTGTTTCGCATTTTAAGCTATTAGGCGAAAGCAAAGATGGAGATTAAATATTTTTGAGCATACCATTTATAGTTTTCTTTCTTAAAGTTTCATCGCTATTTAATTTTTCTACAAATAAACTAAAGAAAACAATTAATTTTTTTTAAGTTTTTGATCTAAAATTTTAGTAACGGTAAATATATTTACATACTCCTGTATTTTGTGAAATAGATAACTGAAAAACAGCTTTTTTCTATTCGCTATTGTACCAGTTTTTCATGATTAATGAGTATTTAAGCAATATCATTGCAGAATGTGTACTGTTGTAATTCACTGGGCATTTTATGAAAAGTTCAGTATCAGAAGTCAGTTAATTTTTGTCACAAGTTTCAGTATATAAAAATGCCAAATCATTTTAATGAACTAAAAATTAAATATACTTGTATTTTTAACGAATTACTTCAATGGTGAAATATTTTATTGTTAATTCGATACAGTATTTTTTTTTAATTTTAATTCATGTTTAAAATGTAGCTTACATTCCAATTATTTCATTAAATAATTATTTCAAGAATAAGATTGCAAAACATTTTCAATAAATTGTCGAACTATAGTTTACCAATTTTATTTTTAAATACATAGTTTAACTGATTAACTTTAAGTTATTTTGAGCATCCACATTATATATTTTTAATAGACCAATCTTTTATCCAGAGAGGAGAAAAATTTTTTCTTTGTATAATTACTTTGTGAAAACGAATATTATTACGCAACAATTTGCTTTAAAAATGGAGTGGAAAAAATAGTAGAATAATATATATATTTGCAACTTTTTTAATGAAACGAATTTAAATTTTCATTTTACTGGGTTAAGCAATAAAGTAATTTTTTAAAAATGTAAAATTTTAACAAAATTAAAAGCTTTGAATAAAAATGTTTCAACAATTTTCATTTTAAAAATTTAAATATTTATGCCATTGATTTTATTAAACGAAATGTTTTTCAGTAATGTTACAGATAATAATCAAAAAATGAAAATAATTTTCACATGTAGTTATTTTTGTAAAAAAAATTCATATTTGAAGGTATTTCGTTCATTTTTAATTTTTATTTTATTTAATGAGTTGCAAATATTAATAATAAATTCCGTTTAGGAATTTATTATAAAAACAGTTTATTTAATTAGCAGATACGTAAATTTGAATACACTTTTTCTTTGTCAAAAATTCCTAAACATTTGAATTTTTCTAATGAACTTTCGAAACTATTAATAGATTTCGGAACTTCATCTGACATGCTTTTCAAATCTTCTCACTCAATGATTAAAAAATAATTATGCTAGACATAATTTCAGTAAGTTTCCTTAAATTTCTTTTCCAACTATGCTTCTAATTATCAAAGCTAAAAATGAAACCTTAATTTAACTTTTTTCACTTTTGACTATGTTTTCGCAGTGGCCTTAATCATCAATCACTTAAAGGCAAAACTTTTTAACCTCAATTTATAAACTAAAAAAACGTAATATATCAATCATATTAATCATTTTCTTAATGAACGACTAATGAAGCATGGTTTTAATACTTGCTAATAAAGAAAACAGACAAGCATTTACTTCATCATCTTTATTTTTTTTATTTTGCTATTCACGTCAACACCACCAATATTGTCTCATAAAAATAAAAAAAGTTCATTCTTTTCTCAGCACATTCCAGTTATGTCCAGCACTGTATAAATATTTTTCAATCTTGTTAAATTATTCACAAACAAAATAAATAATGAAAGTTTATATAAGACAACAGAAAATTCAATTTATTTTAATCTCGATCATAAATTTACATAAGCTTTTTATTACTTTCATAATAATCTATTCATTTACGATGTAAACAAAAAATTAAATTACATTTTTTATTGAAATATTATATTTCATCCAATTCGTTGAAAATAAACCTTCTTTATTTCAATGATGAATTTTCAAAAATACGTTATAATAAGCTGAAACTTTTCAAAAATATGTTATAATAAGCTGAAAAATATCAAAAATATGTTATAATAAACTGAAAAATATCAAAAATATGTAATAATAAGCTGAAAAATATCAAAAATATGTAATAATAAGCTATAAGAAGTTAATTCCTTATTCAAGAAAATTACAGTCCATAAAGATTTTATTATTCCTATTTTATACAATATAATGGCAATTTTTTTGAATATCAATTCCTAATTTACAACTTTCTTCAAAACTATAAATGTTGTTGTTTTTTGAAGAAATATTTAATTTAATCTTAAGTTAGAAATTTTTTATTTGAATTCATTTTTATTACAAAAAATATCTCTCAAACTCTATAGATATAACTTATATTTCGTTAATATAATTATTTAAATTGAATTGGGAAGAAAACTCAAATATATGCTTTACTATCTATGCTAAAACTTTATTTCAGATTCGGGATTTTCCTAAGACTATGAAAAATAAAGATCAAAATGCGAATCTAATTAGGGAAAACATAATAAAAGTTCAAACAAAATTTACATGCTGTCAGAAAAATAATATTCAATTAGTAATTATGATATAAGTATAAGAACAATAGATTGCAGTATCCTGAAGAAATATTCCCTTTTTGTTAATTTAACATTTCAGAAAATAATATTCGCTTGAATGTTTGTTAATGTAAAGAACCCAGAACCTGTATCTTGAATTATTTAGTAAGAAAATAAGTTATCGATATATTTAGGAGCAGAATCAATACAATATCAACAAGTTAGATACTGTGTCGATACCATTAAATTATTTTTCCAATATTCAGAAAACATCTTTAATATTAGTAGAATAATTGTAATGGCTTCTGTAATAGTTTGAAATGAAACCGTATAAAATTGCTTAAATCAAAAAATTCAAAATGTCAATGAAACATTTATTTTACCTTTGAGAAAATGTCATCAGAAAATGTAAGCTGTTATAAATGGGAATAGACAGAAATTAGAAAATAAATTCAAAACAGAAATGATATTTATAAAAAAAGTAATATTTGATAAACACTCATTAATAAGGATAACTTAGTGAAAAAATTAAAATAAATGTTATCAACCTCTGAAGGAAATTTGAATTCTAAGATTCATCTTTGCATAATTAATCAACTTTGCAACTAAAATAAACTTTATTAGCTTACTTCGAAATACTTATGAGTTCCTAAATTTGAAATATATATTTTGAATATTTCAATGATCCAATAGGAAAAAAATTTTCATTCTCTATGAGAACAATTTAAGATTTTTCTTTTTTATTATTCCATATTTTCAAACATAAATAAATTATTTTTTTCAGTTTTATGTTCTCAGTTTATTTTATTTACAATACATAATAGATTATTTACATTGATTTGCAAATAAATGAATTTTTAAACTTTTCTAATATACTTACTATTTCAGGTTCATATAATCATAAAAATTGTGTTTCTCTTTAAGCTTCTTTCGATCACATTAATCTAAAAATTTCTAATGATTTAATAAAATATTCAACATATTAATCTAATCTCTTTTTAATCATTTGATAATATTAGTAAATAACATCCTTCTAATTCATATTCTCATCTAATCAGATTATATTACATATGCATATTTTCAAATTGTATCATTTCTTTTTTCTATAAGTCGTGCTTATTTCTTATTTTGGAGCTTCATATGAAAAAAACAGCATTACATTTTACGTATTATTCTTTCACTATATCTAGGAATCTGATTTTTCTAAAATATTCACATGTAATATCATAAGCTTCCATAAAGTATAAAATGTCTCATTAAACATTTTCAATTCATTTTTATTGGAACTTCTGAATTCAGTTAATATGATATGCAGACATATAAAAATATTTGAAATAAAAGTGGATATGAAAATAAAATATAAGAAATTCATTTGCTCCATCTTCGACATATGGCTGTTAATATACTTTATTTTCGATTTATAACGCTTATAAAAGAATTCCAAATAAAAATTAACTGTTATTTGAGAATTGCAGTGTTCAGTTGAGAGCTGCAAAAAATATTATATAATATCAAAACTCCAAAAAAATATCTTCGGATGAAGTTCTTTTGTATAAAAGTTGATATTTATTTGAAGTTGGAAATTTAATAAATAAAGGAATAAATATTAAATTAAGAAAATTTTAATATTAAGTAAATACTTAAACTCTAAAAATATAGAAATATGAATTCATTAACATGTCATATTCATTAGTTAGTTAGTTTGAGTTTTTGTGAGATTTATTGCTACAAGGACCAATATCGAACATTTCTGCACCGTACAACATTTGAAATTAAAGTTAAAATTATTCTTTAGCCAGAAATAGCAAAAAAACACATATTTATTTGCTAATTCAACTTTATATTTGCAATTGTTCCATTGCGTGACAATTTTTCATCATATTTCTTTTACTATTAGTTGACTTTCAATTCAGATGTTAAATGAGATTTTAACGGTCGTTTAACTTTTCTTTATTAAAGTCTTTCACTGTTACATCAGTCTGTAATAGTTTGTACAAAAAAAAAATATTCTCAGAAAATCAAACATTTTATCAACTTGTTATTTTCGTGAAAGAAGAAACATGTTTTGGTTACAATAAACAGTTAACCTTCTCTGTTTTATTTAAAAAACTGTTATCTGAATAAAATGAATTGTATAAAATTCTTAGGGATAAATATTTTATATTAGGAATTAATTGTTTCAATCATAAAAAAGGCACTTTTTCTTTGGCATAGTTACAAACAGCAATGATAGTATTTTCTTAATTAATTTTAAACATTGTAAATATTCACAAATTATTTTACAAAAATGCAGAAAAATTAGATTTTTAAGGAAGTTAAGTCATTTCCAATATATGGAAATAATACGAAAAATAAATAATTGTAAATAACTTACTATTTATAAATAATTATATAGACATCAGAGAAATAAATTTCATGTCATAATTAAATTATTATATTGGATTCAAGATTGCTTTAATATTTTATTCAACATTACTTTCAGGTAAATAAATAATCAATTAGATTTTTATTTTTTATCGCCTCAAATATTTTTTGAACTTCAATAATACATTTATGTTTCTTGAGAAATTATGCTCACAAATATATTCCAAATATGTATGAATATTTTAAAGCAATTGTTTACTTAAACAATTGAAAAATTAAAATTGAATATAACTGCTATTATTCGTCTATAATAAATTTATTTTGCAAAATCTTAACTTTAATATCATTTTGTTGCATTTGTATTGACTTAAATTATTATTATTATAGAATCAGCAAAAACTTCAATATAATAAATATGGTTAAATTAGACATCAAAAATATAATATTAATTTTCTATCAAAATATTTTAAGAAATTAAATGTGTCATAAATAAATAATAAATATTTTCATTATTAATTTTAATAATATTAACTTTCATATCAAATTCTTTAATATTCTATATATTTAATAAATATAAAATACGCATTTAACAAATAGAAATGCAATTTTTATGTCGTTTTCACTAAATTACTTATAAACAAATAACTATTATTTAAATAATAAAATAATTTCTTTCGTAGAATGTAAATATTCATGAATTTAATTTGCAAAAAATAAAGTAAAAATATGTTCGCAAATTTAGAAAAGTATATGGAAAAAATATGAATATAATAATAATAATAAAGTATAAAAGTAATTATTACGTAAAATAAATACATTTTAAAAATGTAACATCATATGAAAAAAAGTTACAAAACTTTAATGCTGAAAACATACGTACATTAAAAAGGACTGATTTAAGATCAATTTTCTTAAAGCAAAAATAATAATAATACAAAAAAGAAAAGAAGAAGAAGAAAAGAATTCACAATATTCCCTACAAATTGCTCTTGGTTCCATTTAATTGGGAAAATGAAAACAAACCCAAATTCGCACTTTCATCTGAAAACTGCACTCAAAATGGATTAAAGCAAATTATTTCAATGTTAGCAAGAGTCTTAATTCTCATTTTCTTTCAATTCTTTTTCTCATTTGCTTTTATAGCAGTTGTTCTATGGTACGCTTTGAAATTTTCCTTTCTCAGTATTTTCTTAGTAGTAACGATATCAAATTAAAGTTCTGAATATCACAAACCAAGTTAGCTTTCTTTAATTGATAAATTAAAAATTTAAAATGTTTTTCGTCCTGTAATGAAATAAATGAAATTGTCAGATTTAACCATTTTGAAATTGTGGACTATTTTCCTCTACATGATTATTGACAAGAAATTTAAATAGATTTATTTATATGTTAAATGTATTTTATATTACATATACTTTTGTATATTTGAATTTGGTATGCGCTTAGAAGTTATAATGATGCGTACTCATTATACAAGTATTTAGGTTTTTATCATAGCCATTTATTTTTCTATATGATTTAGACAAAATTTATTACAATTTCAGGCTTGTCATTGGAATACATCCATAAATTCAGAGCTCTCAATTTTTTATAGTTATCGAAGAAAGATCTACTCACTAGGCTATTCACTATAAAATAATGGGAAAACTTCAAAAATGGAAATTAAAAACAGAAAAAAATTTACTTATTTCTAAATTACAAATGAATGAATTTTCTAAAAAAAGTAAATTTACCAGAAAATATTAATTAGACAATTTGTTATATTAATATTTCAATTTAATATGTGCGCCTAATATTCCTATTGAGAAAAATGTTAATTTCCTTTTCGGATTTGCGTTTAACTGTTCAAAATGAATTAAAAAAATGTTTCTGAATGTATGCACATAAGCATTTCTAAAAATGAAAAAAATGTCAAAATTAAATTATAAAAAAAAATGAAGTGATTAGGATATTTAAAAGAATGAATGAAATGATTATAAAAAAGCTTTAACTGCGTAAAAATGTATCTGCGCAGCAAAATTATTTATAAACAATTTTAACGTTTTTAAATAATTCTGTTGTATGAAGTTTAAAAAAGATTGTGCTAATTAACTGTGATAAATTTTTGTAACTAAAACATGTCTTTACTACTCTAGTTCCTTGAACTTTAATGTTTTGAAAGAAAGAATATACTTTATAATTATATATATATATATATATATATATATATATATATATATATATATATATATATATATATATATATATATATATATATATATATATATATATATATATATATATATATATATATATATATATATATATATATATATATATATATATAAATGCAAAGCAGTTAGAATAAAATCTGAAAAATAAGTTCATTGAAAATGTATCAGATTTATTAATTCACCCAAAAGATTTTAGTACTGGCATCTCATGATTTTTTTTATGTTTAGCTGCATGATACAACTATTTTGATCAAATAAACTTATCAATGATTGTTTTTATTTTCTTTTGTATATTAGAAAACTCCTATATATATTTTATAAACTTCAAAAAAAGATTTCTTTTGCATAGCTCTAAAATAAAAAAAAGTTATTTTTTGAACGTTTTTTTTTTATAAAATTCTTTCTAATTTTTAGGAATTTTTTAAGCAGACTTTGACTTTTTTTTACATTTGGACCTAATTAATTTTTAATTTTATGTCAAATATTTTCATATATTTGAGTACAAAAGATTTATGATAGTAATACACTGTTTTAGATTTATAGTAAAATTGATTTTTTCAGATTTTTCACAAAATTTTTCTTAATACAAAAAATTCATTTATAAGTACAAATAAATAAAACTATAGTTAAAAATCAATTTTACATATGAAAATTTCAAAAATATTAAAAATATTTAAAATCTTTATTTCTTCAAATAATTTCAGGACGCAAGGTGGCAATTGTAAAATAAAAGAGTCTATAATATTTTTTATAATAATAAGATAAATTATTATAAAAACATAAATGATGAAATATTTTATTTTTTCATGATATTCTAATTCATAAAATAATATAAAAAATTTCAATTCATATTAAAAATATACATACGTGTTAAGTGCATAGCATTGATACTCTCAGAAAATGTAGGTTTTTAAGCAATTTTTAAAATTTGTATGTTAGACAAAAGTACATGTACGAGTATTTTTAAATGTTTGCAATCCAATACCAACATACATAAATATTTTATTTAAAAAAACAATAATTTGTGATTGGTTATTTGTAGTGCTTTTCAACCATTGGGAGATTGTCATTATGCAAACTAATATATTTAGGAGAAATAATTGAAGTAAATACTTGTATTTCGTTATTTCAAATAAGAGAACTGAGCTTAAGTAATAAATATTATTGCTTTAAAATAAAATTTCTACCTCGTTAGAATTCAGTCCATCACTAAACTAAAAGATCTTACCGAAAAAGCATGATTTTGATGATTAACTTATCACAAAAATATATTTATTGCTACGTTAGTATGAATGGGACTAAATTTTGTGCTTCTAATGAAATCACAAACTAAAACATATTGCACTTTTTTCTTGGTTCTTAAGTTAAAAGATAAATTATTTCTTAAATAAATTTTCTTAATTCGCAATAGCAAATCCTTTTTAACAGAGCTCATTATCATTAAAATGGTACATGGCCACAAATGCAATTTTTTTTTAAAATATTATCCAAACATTTGAACTATTGTTCCAGAATTGTTGCGTAAAAATTAGTATATTATATAAAAACAAACTAAAATCAGTGATATGACACCCCCGTGGGACCAAACCTACAGTGCCCTGCTTTCGTGACCGAAACCCCTGGGGAGCGAAGAATAGGTGGTCAGTTTAACACGAAAACCCAATGTTTAGCTCCCCAGTTAGTTAAACTTGGTACTCAGTTTTATCGATTCAATGAAGGGATGAAAAACTGAATAGATTTTACACATCCCAAGGACATATTTGCGGAACTGTGGTGAGGGAAAGTGAAGCACTATCCCTATTTTAATGTTGTTGTTGCCCCAGCATACTTCCGAGTACTGTACCTAGCCCTGAGTGTGGCTTTACCAGTACTATTTTTATGTACATGCGCTTCATAATTAATTTGATAAATTTCGAAAAATTTTTGTTTTTATTACTAATAAAATATTTTCTAGTAAAGCTAAACAAGCACCATAAATTTGAAACTGTACAAGAAATTTAAAAACAATAAAGGATCCTAAAAGATTTAGTCTTTTTTAAAACCCAAGGAAACTAAAACAGAGGCCCCTCTGCCTATATTTTATTTAGTTTCGACCTGCCAGACCCATACTAAGTCTCCTGTAAAGGGGAGCTGACGCATGGACTTCCTGACCTGTCACAAACACTATGGTTGACATAAAACTTCGTAAAACGCAACATTCTCACATACGTTAGTTTACATTTGATACGTTTGTTTTCTTTGTTTAATACATTTCTATAGTAATATTTTCTCCTATAAAAAATTTTAAAAAGGATTGTAATGTGCAAAATCTGTTCTTAATATATCTTTTAAGAATTTAAATTGTATTTCACTAATAAACAAGAAAAAAACAATATCAGAAATAAAAAAATAACTTTTTTTTACACACAGTAAGCAATTTGTTATAGTAAGTATGTTAGTATAATATTACTGGCAAGCAATAATACATACTTACAAAATATAAGCCTATGTTAAAATTAACATAGAGTGTTATAGAAAAAGCTCTAGTAAAGAAACTTTTTTTATTAATTTGTGTTAAACTGTTATATATTATATAGCAACAGTTATATTATATAGCAACATACATTATACAGTTATTATATAGCAACTGTCTTTTTTATTATATAGCAACTGTTTTCATATAATAATTATTAAAAATAAAAAAAATTATATATTATAATTAACTAATAAACAATATATACTTACAATATATAATTTGAGAGTAATACATACTTAACACATATAATATAATCGAAAATAAAATTTATAATATAATCGAATTGTATTTTCCTGAGCCATTTATTTCATTTTATTTTTTATTAATTGTGTTTGGGGGCGGAAAAATGCAAAATTTAAAAACAACAAAATTAGTGTGCAAACTCTGTAATTCAGAAACAAATAAAATGATAAACACTTCAAACACGATACCATGTAATAAGATGTTTTAATTTTATTTTAAATAAGCCTTTCCAGTAATTAAAATTTATTTTTATTTATTGTAAGAATAATGATATTATTTTTTAACTCGTAAGTTTCTTTATCAAAATCAGTAAACTCAGACTGTGCCAATAGGGCGATTTTAAAGCGAAAATAGCAAACCTTAAGCATCATAAATTGGTTTTGACTATTAATGGTTTAAACGTTGTCGTTTTCATTATTTAATGACTCATAAAATAATCTTATGGTCTATGTCCAACGTTTGGTAACAGAAAATTCTGAAAAAATCATGCTTTAAATTCTTTTATTTCTCAAGGAAATTAGCCGAAAATTCCATTGAAATACATTACGGTCGCCAAGATTTAGACACCGGAAATCTCATGCGTCGGCCTGGGTAACTAAGGGGCACTACCCATACCAATGACATTCAGAGAAGATCTTCTGTGCCTCTAGAAAAGTAATTATTCTAACATGGCCACTCATATAGCGCGAGAAAGTCGTTAAATACTTTCTAAGCAAAAATCAAAAATTAATACTCGTGCTTGTTTTATAGCCCCACAGGAGGAATCTTTCGAAATCAATTTAATTCTATATTCGTAAGAGAGGAGACCTAGATATATATATGAGAACTACACAAAATTTCTCTTTTTTTTGGCAGCAGTCCTGACCAGGTAATTGACCCTTTGATTTCCGTCAACCTTATCGTAAGATGAGATCCATTTAATGTGTGGATAGATTGCCTTAAAGAAAGCCGGTCGAGAAAATCTAAATGTCTATTGTTGTGTTGTCCCATAGCAAAGTCCATTATAAATATGTTGTCTGGAAGCACTACTGTCAACCAAATACCGGACTTCATGAAGCAATGTCTTCATTTGATACGGGTATTGTAAGCCCTGCTTAAATAAGCTCAGGTCTAAAAAACTGAACAAAAGTCGGGATTTCTTATCTTAAATTCCACAGAATCAGTACAAGTTGGAATGTGCACTCCATGGCCAGAAATTCCCAGAGACTAGAACTTTTGCTATCATTAGTGCATATCTTCTAAGAAGATTGTGGGATTACATTTACAGTTTTCAAAACTAATGCTTGATGAGAGCTGAATTCTCAAATTTGTCTTTACAATATTCAAAAGAGTCTCATGAAAATGAGTCCCAAGTTTCAGTTCAGTTCCGAGATGCTATAAGGAATGAGGTTCTACATATGAAAGAGGGCGGTCCCAGTGTTTTAGCACAAGAAAAGGGGCTAATCTTTTTCAAGAGTTGGTTGTTTATTCAAGTATAAAGGTAAGCCAAGGTTTTATGTTGATCATTGAAACTAAGGAGCTTATTGTAGTATTTTAGTAGAGATAACTTCTTATCACAATGCAAGAAGAGGCAAATTATCCTCGTTAAAAGCTATGTCATTTGGACAACTTTGACGAAATTTTGTTATAAATATAGCATCACTCAACTGAACACTTTTAATACTTGATGTACAGACACAGATGGGCAGGTATACTTTAATATTTTTTAAAGAAGTAAAATGCAGGTAGATGAAAGAATATTAGCAGCCACTTTTCAGTCTCGACTGTATATGAATTTAAGAATATTTAGTTTGTTTCTACACCATGCCACCTAGAGATCAATATTTTCATTGTTCGTGATTTCCAGGTCTAAAGTGTAACCCAGGTATTTAGCACTTTTAATATAGTTTAGCTTTGTTCCATTCATGAAAATCTAATGTTAATAAATGTAAATGTGTCTATCAGAAGATAACTTTTTAAAGCTATTATTGTCCATGTCTGCTCTTGACTATAGATGTGAATATAATTTGTTTCATAAATAAAGTGAATATGATTTCAATTACGATATCATTGGAATATTTTAACTAAAATTACTACTTTAATTTTAGTCAAAAAAGAAGAAATAACCGTAAATTCATTACTTAAAGATGTAATATATAAAAATCTAAACAATCCTTGATGGAAAACCCATTCTTCGTTTCTTCATGGGAATTTCAATTTAGATGAATGTATGCAAACTATAGGTTCGCAAGAAAGTTTCCATTCTGGTGATATCTAATATAACTACACAAGCTAGAAAATTTCAACCCTGTTGTATATTATTGTTTTACTTTTCATTTCAGTAATGTTTGATTATTTCAAAAGGGTTCATTTAGAATTTCATAATAGGCTGTGGTTGCCTAGTTAATAATAGCATTCTTCTCATCATGTAAAAATAGCAAATTACAATCCTGAGATAACCGAAGATCATCCATATTCCATAAAAATGCTAAAGCACATAAAATAGGTTATGGTTCCAATGTCGTCCAGGTGAAATGATATCTCAGGAGTCAAGAACTTGGAGGACATTGCGATCAAATAGGGCAGTCAAATATTAGGGAGTCTTCTGCTTGATCCCTGTTTCTAAGTTATGAATAATTCTACCAAGCAGCTTCTACTTAACTGACAGGACTCACCTCTGGACTAGGTACAAGGAAATATGTTGCTCAACAACAACAGTATCATCTAATAAACAGCACCAATTTCATATTATTCTTGTCTTAGGAAGAAGTACTTGAGAAATTTTTTGAAATGCAATAGCTTCCAATTGAGAAAAAAGTATTTAAAAACGCATAACACATGGTTAAATCAAATTAGGTTTGACAAAGTGCTAAGTCTTTTTAATTTAATTGGAGTATTTATGCCTAATATCCATTTTAAACTATCAATTATGTTTGTAAAGAACAAGTGTGCCAACTATAACATGAAGCGTGAGCGACCAGCATTAATCCAGGGTGAAAAAATTCAAAGGAAAATTTTGAATATGACTCAAAGATAAGTATTTATGTTAAATGCCTAATTAATTTAAATTTATAAAATAAATTTTTATTTTTCAATTAAAAAAATTCAACTCACACTATTTGTATATGAAAGTTAAAAGGTGTTAGATTTATTACTTATGTCAAAAATTTATAATTCTTAATTTTAAAAAGTAATGTAATTTAATGAACTAACCATAATTACTATACCAATTTTTATATAGATTTCACGTGGAAACGAAATATCTCATCATCCCTTTTGGGAAATTAAGTGTCATAATATAAGTAGAGATGGAGAATATAGAAGGTGATTCGTTTTTGGAACTCCCATTACAAAGGTTGATATTTTACATGGTTTTATATATTGCATAATTTTACAGGAATCGTATAAATATGGAAATGCCGAGTGTATGTAAATATATTAGTGACGAGTTAAGAATATTTAGTTTTGCGTGATTATTTTTACATACAAAATTAAATAGTCATACACCAAAACAAAATAACCTGAAATATTTCATAGATTATGTTTGAAAGTTATTAAGAAATTCTACATTTAGTAACGCAAAATAGAAAAAAATCCGAAATAATCATTCATATAGTTCTGCTTCTAAAAATCTTTGCAATCATTAAAATAATACACAAGAACTTACTAGAATTTAAAAGTTAAAATAATAAACATAACTGTTTAGGAGGATAAAAAAGAGGGTAATAAATATGACTGACAGCGTGGATTTTGCAGATCAATCTGGTCCTAATAGTGAAGACGAACATCTATAGCAAGTTTGAGATTTTGAATCGGGGTAATGTGATGTTGATTTATTATTTGAGGCTGAAAATTGATTGCATACTACATAATCTATCAAAATAGAATTGCAAGATCGTTGATTTATACCGATGGACCAATTGTTTACTATCAACCAGGAAAAAAATTAAAAAATATAATTTAATTATATACCTATCGGGTGAGTTTGCGATTAAGGATACAAGGAAAGCATATTCAATTTCAAACTACTAGCTTCTTTTTAATAATAGCTATGTTTGAACAACTAATCAGTACATTGATAGTATGCGAGACTTCTATACGTAGTGGGATATACTCGAGACTTCTATACGTAGTGGGATATACTCGAGACTTCTATACGTAGTGGGATATACTCGAGACTTCTATACGTAGTGGGATATACTCGAGACTTCTATACGTAGTGGGATATACTCGAGACTTCTATACGGAGTGGGATATACTCGAGACTTCTATACGCAGTGGGATATACTCGAGACTTCTATACGCAGTGGGATATACTCGAGACTTCTATACGCAGTGGGATATACTCGAGACTTCTATACGCAGTGGGATATACTCGAGACTTCTATACGCAGTGGGATATACTCGAGACTTCTATACGTAGTGGGATATACTCGAGACTTCCATACTTAAAACTTACTGGTATTCCATATTCGTTTCAGTTTTTGCCTGCTTATACCCTCCAAATCAGCAAGTATTAATATAACACTTTTAGTGTTTGTTGATTTGCAACACTATTCACTTATTTTTTAAGCAATAAGATGGTTTGTTGTAGTCCATAACAAATATATTGATATTATTCATAAAATAAAAGTCCAATACTTAGTATTGGACAAAATTTAACTGAATATAACTGGTTGATTTTCTTCTGATTAGTGAAATCCAAATAAAACTTTAATGTAAATGATTAGTAAAAAAAGTTGAGAAAACAATGCAATTGCATTGTCATTAATCTCAGGAACGAAAAAAACTAGCATTTTATAAGTCCTCACAAAAATCAAAATGGTGTCCTTATAATATTTCTTCAATTTGATGATATTATGTGTAATAGATAAATAGTTATAGAACCTAAGAAATCTGAAACCTTGGCAGTGAAATGAAATAAAAGAAACAATTTGATACTGTTAAAAAATCATGGATTTAACATGGGTAGAAATATTCGGTTTGGATTCTTGATAATATTTTTCGCTTTGCTCAGTAGTTCTGAAAGCTCAGATTATATACTCATAAAATAATTACTACGTATAACATCATATTACCTATTTGTATCAATAGGCAAAACAACTTGTGATAGGTGAAACGATCTATAAAGGTAGAAAAGTATTTATATTTTGTACTCTCACTCAAGATTAATAAATATCACTAAACAATCATTTCGAATTACAGACAACATAGAATTAATCTAAAGAATTATTCATAAACAATGTTGTAAGGACAATCAGGCTTATAAATGTTGTAAGGACAATCAGGCTTATAAATGTTGTAAGGACAATCAGGCTTGTAAATGTTGTAAGGACAATCAGGCTTATAAATGTTGTAAGGAGAATCAGGCATATAAAAACTCTAATTCAGAGGAAATCGGTCCGTATATAACATCAAAGACATTATTTTTTTCTGAATTTCCAACATGATAATGTTGGATTAAACTTTATGCATATTTTACTAATGAAGAAATAAAAATTCATTCATTAATATCATTCATTTTTCTTTCTGTATGATGAATTAGTTGTGATGATTATATAAAAAAAATATTGCTATGATTATAAAATTTCTATATTTTGTAGTTCCACACAATCTTCAATTGATAAAAATTATGGATTAATATAAATTTTACTTGGTTTCTATAAGACAAATTCACAAGTACAACGTGGTCCGAATAATGTGCATGATTAATGGAAGGCCACTATGACTTGGATTTCAGTTATAATAGAAAACAGAAAGAAACATGGCTATACATCCAATATAAGCTATGATGAAATTGTTGTACTATGTTTCAAAATAGAACAATCTTTTAAAAATTCAATAAAAAAAATTGTACTTTATTTCTAATAATTTGAGAAGTTAAAAGTAACATTGAATGCATTTATAAATTAAGTCGCATTGTGTTTACTCTTTTATTATTAGAAGAAATAATGTTTCGCAATTTAATATATGTATGTATATATATGTGTATATATATATATATATATATATATATATATATATATATATATATATATATATATATTACAAAAACAAAACATTATTTCTATATTATTTTCATTTTGAAATTAAGTATTTAATCTATAAAAAAAATAAATGAACACACACAAAAAATACTAACAACTGTTATGTAAAATTTGTTTCATTTGTTAACTTCTAAAAATTATGGGGAAAATATTTACATTAGTGATGAAAATATGATTAAAATGCATTTCAGCTTTTAATAATTCTAGTATATTTATATTTATTAAAAAATAACTAAAATATAAAAATATATCTAAAGCATATCCAATAAAATTTTATCTGGATATCTCTTGGATATCGTATTTTATATAGATATTTCATGGATGTCAGTAAATACAATAGATATCTTTTATACATCCAAGAAACATCTAAGGCATATCCAAAATATCATAGATATATCCATCAGATGTCACAATATCCAAATATCCACAGGATATCCATTTACTGCGACCCTTTGGACAACTGATGGATATAAAGCAGATAATCTGATGTCATATGGACATCTTAGAGACAAAACAATATCCAGATAAATGTTTATCTCTAAGAGGTCGTATGAATTTTCGTAGTTGTTTTGGAAGGTCCCATATCATGTTGGGATGAACAGAAATAAGGTGCCGACAACCTTGTCGGGACTGATTCTAAGGAGGGGGTGAGACTTTCTGGGGCACTCACTTTTCCCTTAGGAAGATTGCATTTAACCAACTTGGAAGGATTTCTCCAAATTATCTGTGGTAGTTTAAAAGACGTTTAGGCTTTTCAGCTTTCGCTTTGAAAATATCAAATGGGTTTCTCGTATTTTATGAGTGATCTTGTCTGAGCATTCACTTTTCATTAGGGACTTAATATCTTCCTTGATTGCCATTGATATAGTGTTATCAGAGTGACTCCATTTCAGATTTTTGTTTACTTGGATTTTAAAACAGACCAGGATCTTCAGGATCCTTTATTGTTTTTAGACTTTTTATATACTTTTGTGTGGATTTATGGAGATTGATTATCATATCTAGACAATCTGGGATTAGTAACAGCAACATTCTGTAATTTATATCTTAATAACTTCTACTTTCACTTCAACGGAATTGTTTGTCAACTCACTGTTTCGTCTGCCTGCAATTAAATATGAGTTAATGCTAGAGAGATTATGAATAAAGAGTAATATTTCTGAGATGAATGGAGACGATATCCATCATTTCTGCTAAAAGTCCCATTGAGCCATTTACCAACTAATCAGTTAATATCATAGAGCTCGATAAGTGTTCTTTGCAGTGTATGTATTTGAGTATCAGTGAAGTACTCACTCATCTTCATCTCTTCGATGTTTATTTGGTGTATCGTAAGGTATTTACTTTATTTAAAAAATAGTTGACATCATCGTGGCAAAATATTATTTCGTCTATGGGGAAATATTTTCAATGCTGTCGTCAGTTTTCTTATTACAAACAAAAATTTATGTTAAGCTTTTGAATTGGACTCAGTGTATGGCTTTAAAACTTTCTAGTATGCTTTCTTATTTTTAATTAAAGGAGAACTTAAAATGAACATTTTCTTTCATGTTCATCATTTATTAAAATACGGATTGCATTAAATACAGCAGTAATAAATAACAATATAACTGGGCTTCTCATTAATTTACAGTGCGCTTTTTTTTCCCCTTTTATTGTTTAATGCATTGTAATTACTTAAAAAATTCCTAATGTTTTACACTAATGCTTACACTTTTTTTGCTGCAATGTGAATATAGTGCTGACAAAAAACAATAGAGCACACTAAATTGCAGTTTTACTAATAAGTATCCCAGGCTTATATTTCATTGGTCTGCAAGAGAAAGACGAAGGCTCTAACAGATTTAGCATTACCCAGGGTGCACCACGAGGAAGCCTGTTACTATGTATGCAATGCAATGTATGCAGTTTACATGGCTCTCCAAAAAATTGTAGATTTCTCAGAAATGAAATTTGTCCTTGTTGACTGTCAGGCTGCCATTCATACAGTGGCAAATTATACTCTCCTACCTAATTCTATAGAATTTAACTGTAAAACCATCATTAACTCTTTACTGCCTGCAGAAAAGGAAATTACTTCACAATAGATCCCTATCCATTCCAGCTTGCCTGGTAATGAAAAAGCAGACAATCTCGCAAAAGAGGCTTCTTTTTTAAACCCTCCAGATACTCCTACTGGCCTGAGAAATGTCAAACTCCTTCTAAAACAGGTTATGCATCACCAGTGAAAAATTTATTACAAAGTGAATGCAGTTGATGCCTCTTTCAGGATCCTGCTGAGCTTATGTATCCCCAGAGATCTATCTAGATCTATAGGGTCTCCTACTTCAGGTTACTTACTGGGCATGATTTTCTTCAGAAACATCTATATCACATAGGGCTTATGGATTCACTCGACTGCATTTTATGTAGGGAACATGTTAACATGAATGACGAACATCTTTGGAAATGTTCTGCCTTCCAGGAAGCCCACTCTTCACATTTCAAGACACTCTCCACTCCTGGAGATGCTTCTTTTCTTTATTGGACTCCAAGACTTATTATGCTCGAATAAGCCAATATAAGGAAATAATTTTTTGAAAAAATATTCATTGATATCTTTGTAATAATTCATATCCAATTGATAATATTCTAAACATAATTATTATTTTAATTCATATGGAAAAAAAATTATTTCTCTATAGTGGTTTGAAATAATAATTTTCAGTTCCACTTGTTTTCTTCCTAGTATTTAATTTGAATATATAAATTTAAGAATTTATTTTTTATTTTTCAGTTTTAGCTTGAGCATGTCATAATCTTTTAGTTACTATTACAATTTTAATGTTTTTTCTAAGTATAAATTTTAATAATTTATCATTTTCTTCATTCGGTAGAACTTAAAAAGAAAAAGCTTGCACATTTCATCTGAAATGAAATTTGATGATATGAAATTCATGTTAATTCATGACTATATTCATGTTAATTTTTCATTAATACATTTCAAAGTGTTATTTCTTATCATTAACTTTCTTTCATGTTTTTCTATACTTGTTCAGGTTATTCCATTTTGTAATATTTACCAGAAAAATAGTTGTAATAATTTTAAAGATAGAAGTAAGAATTTTAATAAATTCATAATGAATTCTGAACTATTTTTGTTATATAACTAAGAGTATTTGTATAAATTATCTAATTTTTTTCTTTAATCATTGAGAGATAACATCTGAAATATATAAATTTAAAAAATCTTAATTTGAACTATTCAAAATTTGTATACTATGAAATATTTCATCATATATAGTTTTAAGTTAATGCCTTTAGACAAAGTTTAGCTTGTAAAATTCTGAGCAGCATAATTTATTTACATCAAGAAAGTGTTTTGCTAATTTATTGATTGATTTTATTTGTGTGCTGGAATTTTTTTTTCTTTTAGATTTTCTAAAAGTGGAAAATCTTAATTCATTATATTTCAAAACATATTTTAAGTATTTCATCAGGATTGATATAGAGAGAAAAAATGAGATAACTTGATTGAAATTTGATTCAGTTACCAGATTACTTATAAAATAAAGTAAGTAAAAAATTTGTCTTGCAAATAAAAATTCCTATGTTAGCTGTTAAATAATTTTAGTTCCAGGTATGTATAAAATTTTTAATAAAATGCTCTTATATATTTTTGAATATTTAAAATAACAGTAATCTTTGATATTAAAATGAACAATTTTTAAGCATTTGATTTTGTTTTTGGAAATTTTGAGAAAAAATCACTACTTGATTACCAGTGTAAAGATATCATCTTCAGTTAAGGTCAAAATGCTTTAAAAAGTAGAAAATGACTGAATAAATTTATGAATTGTATTGCATAAATATTATTCTAGAAGAACAAATGGTTTTTTACTTCAGGCAGTTTTATAGGAAAGTAAAAAAAAATTTCTGTGTGATAGGCATAGATGTTTATTGATAATTTAATGAATGTAAGGTTAAATGTTTCTCATCTTCATAATTCGATTCATGTAATTACATAAGCATTAAATATTAGTAATTTGCTTTCTTGTTAATATTAAAAAGTATCAGGTTTAACCTTTGTTAAATCAATGAATTCCCTTTGTAAATTTTGAAAGTATTCTAGTAGAGATAATTAATTTATTTGCAACATTTTTAAATATAGAACATATACATAGGTATGCTTTTTATTAGAATAAAAGTTATTTTCACTATTAAAATTAATTTTTTTTAAATGTTGTTGTTGTTGCTATTACGTTTTTCACTAAAATTTATACTTGGAAGTGTGAATCCAAATGAAAATTATGAAAAAATATTCTGAAGAGCCAAATTTTTTTTCTGACTATTCTGTTTTATATTTATGAAAAAAGAATGAATATATTTGGTGGATATTTTATCAATCTTTATTATATATATCAACAATATAAAAAATGTTACTTTATAATTTCTGTTAACTTTAGATTCACATTTTTTAACCATAAAAGTGATTGTTTTGTTCTATTTGAGATCATGATTATGCCACTTTATTACAATTCTCATTGGTTTAAAATGTCCATGACATCAGATAACATTTTATCTACATCACATATTGAGAAGCTGTGGAAAATCCAACTTGTCAGCTTAAATGCTGCCTGTCTTCAAATCACGTTCTTTGAGCAGTAGCAAACAAGGCAAAGCTAATCATTGAATGTCTTAGAATACTGTTGAAGTTCATTTTGTTAATAAAACTATTTTTTATATAAAGACCAAAAGATCAGTTTGAGAAGCCAATTTCCATTGATGCAAGCCCTTAACATGCTGGTAATAGAACAGAAAAAAACAACACGAAAAAGACAAATCATCCATTTTATGGTTAGTTTAAATTCACAAGAATGATTTAAATTTTTGAAAATTTTATCTATTAAAGGATATAATAAATAGGTATTTATGATAATTATTTAAATAATGGAGTTCATTAATTTTAATAAAAAATTTAGATGGGATTTTATGATTGTGTACAGTATAATATGCATAACTGTACAAATTTAAATCCTTCCTGAATTGAAATTTATTTAATTACTGGACATGTATATTTAACCTGATTACTTAAAAGTGTTTGAAATTACAGTTTGTAAGAATTTAGTACTATTCTACTTAGAAATTAGTTTTGTTTATCATCTGTATAATTTTTTGAAAATTTTTTTTGTTTGAAACTCATTGTATATTTTTTGCATTCTTTTTCAGAATAAATGAATTGAAATTGTTTTTGGAAATATGATATTTGAAAATGAAAAAAAAAAAAAAAAATCATGACCATAGTTTGAAAAGTAGGTATGCAAGAAACAAGATTTTTTTTTTTTTTTTTATTTTTTTTTTTTAATGTTGTAACAATAATGGACTATAGTATTGATTTTAATCTTATTATAATTTTGTATTTTTCTATTCTCTTAACATATTGTTTAAATATTACTTATATATCTGTGCTTGTGGGAATAATTGAATTTTATTAAATCATTTTAATAATTTAAAAACTTATTTTATTTTTAAATTATTCTCATGAAGACAACTAATTATATTTTGAAATATTATTTATATAAAAATATTTGTATTGTAATATTAGCAAAATAAAAATTTTCATTTCTATATTCCATGACTAAAATTTTTTTAAAAGTAACTGAAATCAATCATATATTTTGAGTTATAGCATTTCATTAATTTTTATTAGATAGCTTTACCTCTTTTGATTGCAAGTTCTTATTCTATTATCAGAGATATTACTTTTCTACAAGTTCAAATGCCTTGTAATCTAAACACTACCCTGGGTAATAAGATTAATTGCAATATGTCTTTTAAAAACAGGTTAAAACATCACATGCCCAGTTAATTAAAATTTAAGTCTGCATTAAAAAATTTAATTTGTTAACTTTGGAAGTTTAGCTTTATTGCTCGGTTTTCACTGTAGTAGATAGTGCTACACTGAAGTTTTTTTTTAAGTTGGGTGCCATTGCCCGATATATTAAAATTCTAGTTTTAATAAAAAAATTGCTTCTGATTATTAGAATTTTACTATTTTTATGGTACATAATTATGAAATTTAGATGTTTGGAATTCAAAGTAGCACACCATACCAAAGTTAATGTGAGCAGTATTTAGTAAGCAGATACTGCACATAGTGACATAATTTAGGTTGTGCAGTGCTTGGCACGGAAATTGAAAATCGTTCCAACCCTGTACTGTTATGTCGTCTTTTATCTTAGTATTTCATATTCCAATAACATTTGTGTTGCTGTGAAATCAGAATTTTACGAATTATATTTTTCGAGACAGTCATAGTTTAAAATAAAATTAAATGTTCAGTATCTGTCACAAAGGGGTTGTGTTATTCTTTTAATACAGTTTAACTATTCTTGGGTAGCTATTCTGATATAAATACCCACAATTATGCTAATTGCCAAAGTATTATTACTATTGGTTGAGTGATAATTAAGTGCTTAATAAAGCAAAGGAAGCACTAGCTGTTAGTTTAAGTATCTATAAAGTATTTTATTTTTATACATAGAACCTGAAATATTAAAAACAAGAGCATATCAATAATTAAACTTGCTATCTTATATTCAAGTTCAGTTTTATTAATATTAAACATAATAAAATCCACAACATGAATTAAAATTGAAATTTCATAACAGACAAAATAAAACATTCAATTTACTTCATATTCAGACAAAATAAAACATTTCATTGTAAATAAAATTAAATAAATTATAATACAGGCATTGCACTTTAACCAAAGAGATAAACTATCAGTCACCATAGGTATGCAAATGCATCAAACAAAACCCTTTCCGATTCTTTTAATCTGTTGCTTTTAAGTACTTGGGATACACGTCCCTTGACATACTGGCATGCGTATATAATTAAAGACAGTTAAATAAAATGAAATAATTGGAATAAAGCAATCCCAGATCGGTAAAGTTCTGAGTGCATTAATAATGCAAAACTTCATTACAAATATGCCAGTAAGGCGTAGTAGAAAAATTAATTTAAATAATAGGGTGATAAGAACACTGGATACAGAAATTTAGTTTGGATAAGGTTAACTGTTTGTTTTTTTTTATTTCAATATAGATTAATGTCTACATCATTTTTTGTTTCAAATAATTTTGTTTTCTGTCTGTAAAATTATGGAAACTTTCTATTAAACTAATGTTGGAATTTTGATTTTGTAAATTTGAAAATGATATTGCTTTTAAAGTTTTTGAAATTGTAACTTGAATTGATCTTTTTACCTATTCTAGTTTTGTTGTCAAATTGTTAGGCTCATTGGTTTCTGTAGTGTCATTTCATTCTCTCTTGAAATATATCAGAGCTTATCAAATAGTCTTTGTAATATTCATTATGACTTCACAAGTACATATTTAAAGAATATTTTCCAATAATGAATTTATAACTACTCTTTAATATTAAGAGTTTTACTTTGCTCATCAAAGGACATTTCCCATGCAATAATTTAAAAAAATCTTGTCTCTTGTTGGGAAAACATCTGTTTATCAAATAGGAATCATTTTTCAGATCCACAAGTCATTTGCACATTGACACAGATGAGACCATAGTGAGTTGGTTATGAAGTTCTTTTCATTATCGGAAGGTAGCGAGCTCAAATCCTGGCTTAACCGAAGATCTGTTATGTTCACTAATGGCACTTGGATACACATTAAAACTGGGCATGGTCACAGTGTCCTGCAAGTGAAATGATACCTCTGGGAGTGGCAAGTCAAGTATTGGGGTTTTTCTGCTTTGTCCCTTCTTCAAAATCACAAAAATTCCACTCAGTTGTTCTATCTAATTTATAGAGCCTGCTCATAAGCTGTCAGCTCAGAGCTTGGCACAAAAAAAAAAAAAAGCATGCTGATGCCACAACATTGACATAAGTCATTTAATTATGGTTAAATGTCTTTGGATGCATGACATCTATTTTGTGTAATGATATATTTAATTTTATTTCAAATCGAATTGTTGAGGAAATACATTTTATCAGAGTAAAATTTAAAAAAAAAAACATTAATTGGTACCTAAATGCCAAAACCATGGTACAACAACCTTGTTCATATTGATTTGGATAATTCCACTTTTTACACAAGCCTCTTAACCATGGTTTAATGACTGTGGACTCTGCCATCCAATTTGGTTTGTGAATCAACAGGTTCAACTTGTTTGAATTGGAATTTCCTTATTAACATCACTGAAAAATGTCACTTGATATGTGAACACCATAACTATGGTTTTTAATGAATTCAAGCCATGTACATGTCACAAATCATGAACTATGTTTAAATGGTTTCAAAAACATATGACGATCATTTTGAGAAATGAATCGCAGGCATCTGCTCATTCAATTTCACTTGATATGTGAACACCATAACTATGGTTTTTAATGAATTCAAACCATGTACATGTCACAAATCATGAACTATGTTTAAATGGTTTCAAAAACATATGATGATCATTTTGAGAAATGAATCGCAGGCATCTGCTCATTCAATTTGAAATTAAAAGTTGTTTAACATTTTGCTTGTAAAATACTCATTTTTCTACATACTCCAAAATTGTGGTTTAGCAAGTCATTTTAATTGACTTAAACCATTGTGCGCAGTTACCTAAGTTTTTAATCATCATCAAATAGTTTCAGATTATCGACATCCATTTCACAGATGTTCTGATTGACAAATTTGATTCAAAAGCAAATATTTGTCAATGTACACTGATATGTTAATGAATTTGGCAGGGCCAAAGCCAGAGTTTAACAAACCATTTTATGTTGGTTCAAGCCACTTTCACACATTGACAATAAAATGACAAATGGAAAACCTCTTCATTGATAAATTTCAAATAGCAATTATGATTCAAAATATTTTTAAATTGTTTTTAATGTAAATTTTTTAATACTACTTGTATTTCTCCTATTATGTAAAATTTTTGGAAAGAAAAATAATCTGTTGAGAATTGTCTAATTGAAAAAATTATATTTTGTTCTACTCTGCTCTGTTTAACTATTCCTTTGAAAAATTTGTGTAATATAATTATATTATACAAATTTTTCAGCTAATTTGTATAATATATAATCTTGTAAATTGTTTCTTCAATGTGAACTGTATGAGTCAGATTTTTTTATCCTTCATTCTTATTTGAAAATTATGATTTAGAAATTTTCAAAATTCATTTACTTTCTTCTTTAATTTTTATTATTATTATTATTATTGCTGTGGCATAAAGTAAAATAATGTTATTACTTTTTATCTCAGTATATTCTAGAATTAAATTCTTTCAAAAATTTATTTTGTTATATAGAAATTTAATTTTTTTACTAATTTATGATGATATAACTTATTTGCTGTAAGTACCACATAGCATGGAAAATCTTATCAACTTTCTTATCAAATTTACAAATTTCACTCTAACATTTTTATTGTGACTTTTAATGCATTTTTCCGCATCTGACATGGGCAAGAATAATGAGCAAATTCACATATGTTGGTGTCTCTTACAGTTATTCTTGTATCTAGCATTATTTTATTTCTAATGTCTGTGTGAGATGTGTTCTTGTAAAAATAGGTAGGTAAGATGATAGTTAAACTTATTTAATATAGATGGCACCACTATGCATTACTTTCTTTGTGTAAATAAAGTAATGCAGTTGAATGATTAGTTGTAAGTTTGTTAGAAATTTTTTGTTATAAAGAAATTCATTCAAAACCAATTTTTAATCTCTCTTACATTTGTAATTTGATTTTTAATGATTTGAAATTAAAAAAAACAAACAAACATGTAATCAAATCATTTGTATTATGTTTGTATAATATACATATTATTTTAGTATCTTTTACCCCATCCTCCAGTTACCTCCCACCATTGAAATTGCAAAAAATAATTAGGATAACAATACCTATTAAAATAACAATACCTATTTATTTATTTTCAGAAAGAGAAAATACTCAATCAATTTTTACAAGATTTTCTTTAAAAAAATGTTAATATGCTTCTGAATTCTTTAAATTCAATTTACTTTATTCTACACAGGAATGAACTAGTGTGTTTTGATTATATTTTGAATTTGTAAGTGACAAAATAGCAACAGAAGCAATATCATTCGCCTTTACGTAATGCACCTTTAAACTAAACAATTGATAAGTTATTGAACTTAAAACTCATAATATGAGAGAAATTACTTTAATTTATAGTAGTTTACAAACTTTAAAAATTTCAACATCCTTTTCAATGAATTTCCTCAATTTTTTTAAGAAAATTTTATTTTGAATCATAAGGTACACTGATTTAAAAAAGTTTTCATTTAGTCATTAAATGCAAATAAGGTGCTATTTTAGTGGAAACTAGAAAAAAAAGCCTACTTTCTTATTAACATAAGTTCGTGTGCTTGAACAAAATTATTTACAAAAATGAAAATATATTTTCATATAAGTTGGGAAATAGCTTCATGTTAGAATCATTTACACAAAGAGATATAAATTTAAAAATAAATAAATCAAACCTTAATGTATGTGAATGCCATTCAATTGCTTGCAAAAGTTACTATGTTTGATAAATTTTTTTATGTGATGATTATTTTACCACTGATAATAATAGTTTCCTACGTAGTTAAATAATTATCGGTCTTTCTGTTGCGCAATTTTGAAATCTGTATGAGTAATTAGGTTTGGAAAGCTTGTGTACATAGCATGGGTAAAAGCATTCCAGATTTGTTTTATAGAATTCAAATCTAATTGACCACTTCATATGCATATTCCCATTATAACCTCACTACCCAATTTTTAGTTAATGAGAATAGATTCTAGGCAGACATTATTTTTTTAAAACTAAAGCTTGCTTAACTGAGGTAGTCTACAGTCTTGAAGTATAATGTAAGAAATGATTTCAATATCTTACAGCTCCAATGAATTTTCTTTTGTAATCAACCTAAAAGAACATAATTTATAAGACTAATTTCAACTTGTTTTTGTTGTAGTCGGTAAAATCTTAGACTTGTTTTTGAGACAAAATATTTCTACATGTTAAAAATTGTCTACTGAGGCATAAATTTTCTGCATATCAATTTTACTCAAAAGCTATAGTCTTTATGTTAAGTGAAAAAACATCAAAAAGTTCATATAAAGATCACTGTTGAATTGAAGTGGTTTATGCTAGCAATTAACGGAACCTTTTCTTAGAATTTCTGTATCAAACATTTGATCAATTATTATCAAACCATTTATACCAATGGTTTAATTATAATTTGGCATGGAATGAATATTGAAATGCTTTGAAAGTTAACAGCTTGTTTGTTAGTGGTTGGTGGTATATAGTATTGAAGTAATTATGTAAGTATTCACACAGTTCCTGAAAAGACTAAAGTTTTAATATGAAATTCAGCTTTGTTTCTCAGTCTTCATATTTTAAACAAATTCTAAATGCAAAAAAAAAAAAAAAAAAAAAAAAAAAATTTTTTAAATATAATTATGTGAGAAATAATTTGATTATTTTTTAACTTTCAGGGGAAAAAAAACTAAGTGTTTTAACCAAAGTAATTTAAAATAATTTGTCTGATTTTGTAATTAATTTTGTTGTATAATTTGAAGAATTTATGGAAAGTGTTAAATGAATCAAGTTTTAAAGATTTTTCCTGAAAGATTTTATATAGTTGTAGTTCTGCAATTTCAGGGCTAATTAGATGAATTCAAATAATCATTTAAATTATTGATATGTATCTGATCTTTACTTTTAAGAAATTATGCTTGAAATATAATATGCTTAACTAAACTTGTTAAATAATTTTAATTGTCATACTCTTGTTTAATTGTGTAAATTTTTCTTTAATATGAATCCTGTGCTGATAAGTTAATTATCTTTTTAACCCCCTGTATATTATTTAATTCTTAAAGTACAGTTTTAATAATTTGTGTAAACTGATTTAATATTTGCTTATGTAAAACTACTAATTACCTAACTTCAGCTATTGTAGTTTCATGCATAATTTCAAAAATGTATAGCCTTTGATTAACTGCTTAAGTGATGCCAACACAGCTCAATATATTTAATCTCTACCAAATATAAGAAGTTAGTAAGTGAAAAAAATCCTGTTTCTATAATTTAACCCTCCTTCTCACTAATGTAAGTTTATGAACTCTAATACTTTGATATGTATAAGATTGATAGACTGGTTGATGATAGACTATAATTTAAAAAAGTTATTATAGGAGGTAGGTATTATATTTTTAATCCATTCTCTCTTTTATTTAGTAGAATTATTTAACAATTTTTGAAGAAAACCTAATTGATTTTAAATCTTTTAATTATATTCTGGACTTTTGGTTCAAAATTTTATGGTTTAAAATCACACCATGGATTTGGTTGTTGAAATAGTTTTAAATCCATTTTAAACTGATGTTTCAGTTTAATTTGCCTTCATTTGCTAAAAATGACTTCCAAACTCATTCATTCTTCCATTTAATTTCATTTTCCCTATTAAAATGAAATTGTCATAAATTTCTAATTATTTAATTTATTTAGAACTTTATGGGTTTTAAAACTCCTGAATTTATATTTTTATAGCTTTTTGGCTTTTAAATATTTAAAACATATTTTATTCCCAGACAGTATTTAAGGTTAAAGTGAAGTTGGAATACTTTTAAAAATTTAAAATTTTAAGCTTTTCTCTTTCAAATTTTAGTATTTACATATTAATTATGTATTACACAAATATTTCCTTTTGAATAATTTTATATTTGCTAGTTTGTAATTAACTTGTGACTTATTTTTCATTTGTTGAAATATGCTATGTGTATAGTAAAATTGCAATTTTTTCTTGTTTTCAGAATGTGTTTACAATCTAAGAAATTGATTTAAGAACATTTAAACCGAAGTATTCTTTTATATAGTTAAATTTTATAAAAATCTAGTTTAGCCAGTGCATATTACAGTATTTAGCCATTATAACTCTTTTTTATGATTATTTTTCCTTTAATCCAATTCTGTCTAAATAAAACTTTTCAGTTGTATAATGAAAAGTTTTTTTAATGCTTTACAAATGCTAATGAAATTTTTCTTTTTATTTTATAAATTATAAAATATTTTGGCTTCAGTACCTTCTTATTTTGTAAATTTGATTTTTTGTAACAGTATTTACACTAATGAAGCTGATAGTACTTGAATTTTCATGAATATGAATATGGGTCAAGAAAATTATTTAAGTGTTTCTTAAAATTTAACTATTCTAATCTCACAAAATCTGAAAATTGATTCCGATACTTTGCAGGATTTTTGATAATTTATATGTCTTTGAAACAGATAACTAATTTTCAAGTTAATTAAATAGTCTAACTAAGTATGTGACATGATTTTTATTTACAAGATTAAATGTTCTATAGACAAAATAGCAGCTGTGAATGGTTAACACTCTTACTTTCAGTTCAACAGTTTGTGCTTGGATGTATGTAGTGGTTTGGAATTCTAATTAAATTGTAGAACCTGAACTAATTTGTCCTTGTATCAGAAATTTTAATTATTTATAATTTTTCATGCAAAAAGCATTTTAAAAGAAGTCCAAATTTCGGTAATAAATTTAATATTTTCCATTTCTCTTCTGAAAGAGAAAGATAGTGTGAGTTCCTATTGAATTATTCCTGAATCTTATACAGATATTACCTAATTAAAGTTCAGGCATATATATAATATATTTAATAACTTTTGATTAACTTAGTCATTGATGTAAAGTTTAGATTACGTTATTATGATACTATCTCAAAATTTTATGAAAAATTAACTACAATTTTTCATTATAATAATGATATGTAAAATTGACATTTTACTTGTTACTTAGGATTTGTCTCTGTTTTAAAGACCTTGCTTGAATAAATTAATCTGTATTAATCACTGTGATATAAGTAATCAATTGATTACTTATATGATTTAATTTTTTAGCTAAATTACACTATCCTTATAATGTTTATCATAGTTATGCATTTATTTGGATATATTTTAAATGTTATATTTCCTTAACTTGTAATAATTTCTCTAATATTAAAGTTGGTACTGTTTCACTCACCCAACCATGAGAATCATTCTGATTGGAAAATACTGTTTTACATTAAGCAACTGAATCCTGTGTTTGATGCATTTTTATTCTATTCTCTAATATTTTTAGAATTTAATTTAATAAATCAGTTCAAGATAATATTAATAAAAGTCAAAAATATTCTTATCATATTTAATTTTTAAGATAATGATAACTGTTAAACAACAGTTAAAAATATAAGTAAGATTTCTTAAAGCCAATCACTATTATTAATATCTCTCTGTATTTATTATTATAACTACGATTTCTTCTTATACTCATTATAATTCATCAGTAATTCATATATGAATATATCAAATTTTAACTTTTTGTTCTGTTTGAATTTGTAGGAAGGAAACACAGAATTCAGAATTTTATGATAAGAAATTGTTGCTGAATTTCAGAAATTTGAAAGTGATTGAGCTAGTGATTTACAATCTGAATAATTTTATTCAACATTCATTTCAAATAAATGATAACTACTTTAGAATTTTCAGAGAAACATAAAATTATTAAAAGTAATTTAAAGCATACATTTTTGCTTGTTTCTACTTTTCGTTGTAAAATTTTTTGCAAAAAGTTCAATGTATAATTACCAGACTGTTTATCTTTGTAAATTAATGTAGCTCCAGGGGATTTTTATGCAACTGTTTAGAATAAGAGAATTTTCTCCTTTGATTAATTTTATACACATTAACTACTGCATAATGCTCAAAAACTTTTCATTTTATTTTTGTCAAGGTTTCATAAAATTTTTTCTTTGTAACTCATTTATATCATTTTTTTTATTTTTGAAAACCTATGTACATATAGCAAAAAATTGATTTTTTTTTTTTTGTTATTTTTAAAATTTATTTCAAATTAATATGTACTGCTTGAAAGCTATGTATGATGAATTTGCAACTATTCTTTTAATTTAACTTGAAAATAATATATACTTATTTAAGGTAATAATAAATATAAGTTTTCCTCGCAAAAATTTTCCTCTTCTGTTAAATTATTTTGCGACATACTTTAGAAAAAATACATATATTCTTCAGAATTTAGTTACCTGTGTATTCCTATTTTTTTACAATACCTCTTTATTATCAAATTCTTAAATCCTTATTAGAACACCAACTAATAGGCCAAACTGCAGTCTACTAGTTTGTCCTTTAGATCAACAATCAATGGATTCACTTCTCAGCAGTGTTTATGTGTTTGTAGTAGTCCAGAATCCCTTTTGAAATGTTGGTCTCAGTCTCAAGTAACCTTTGTGTGTAAATAAAGACTATTGAACAGACTGAACTTCTGTTTTACTACTCATTTGTATTAAGTTATGAAATGTTTAATTTTTTCTTTGTATTAATTTCTATTGATATCTACTCTAGACATAAGCAAGACTTTGATCATAAATAGTTATCAACTCGAGTTATTTGACCTTGTAGTATAATTTCAGTTTGAATAGCAGACCTTACAACTGTGGTAAAATCATACAGATTTATCATGTTAACAGATTCATCTAAAAATATTAAAGCTTTTTATCCTATTTATTAGCCGTGTTTGGTTAGCAATAATATTTTTACTGCAAATGTATGGAAAACTTTGAGGAAATGAAGAAAGCTATTTATATTGTTTGTATACAAATATTTACAGTTTAAACTAATTGAAAATTTCTTCGATTTTAAAACCGATTTCCTTACAATATTGATTTAGTTTGTTTCTATTTATGGTGATTATTAAGCACAAATAATTAAGAACAATAAAAAACAATTTAAAATAAATATCTTCAAAATGTGCTAGTGGACATAAGAATTGAAACCATCATGAGAGTTCATCTGCATATCTTTCATTTTAATTTTTGAATAAGTTCTATTTTGATAAAAATATTGAAAAAATTTTGTTGAATAGAGGTTAAACCTTATTTCAAACTAAGTGCTTAATTAAAGAAATTATAACTGATGCAATTTGGGAGTTTCTTTTAAAAATAAAAGTTGTATTACAATAATGTAACATCCAAAACAGTTATACAGCCTATGAATTTTATACTATCAGTTGAAACCAATATGCATTTTGTAAACATTTATAAAATTTATCTCTTATGAGCATTCATTACTGAAAAAAAGTGTATAATTTTTAAATGACCTGTGTGTTTCAATTTTATTGAAGCAATAATTTAGTAACTTGTTCAGAAATAATAGGAATTTTTAAGCTCTCTGATCAAAGTAATTAATTTTAAAATGTCTATTATATGATTACAAGTTTATTTCATATTAATCGAATCAGCCACAAATTATTGTTTACAGCATTAAAATAAAGGAACATTTTGTAGTAATTTTTCTAAATATATTAATGTAATTTATGTAATAGTTTTTTATGATATGTTGAAAGTATGCTTAGGTGTCCATAAGAAGTTCAAGATAATATATTAAGCATTATATTCTTGTTATTTTTTTCTTATTTTATAATTGTGTGCTGAAATGAATGCCCATGTTTTTTATCTGGTACAAAAAATTCATATAAGTTTATGTACAGATGTGAGATATATAAATAGAATTGGAAAATTCTGTGATAAGAGAAAATTAAAAAAGTGAAAGAGAAAGGTGACAAATTATCATGAATTACAAAGTTAAACACATGTCATCATAAAACTTCTGTGAAACAAAAATTAGCATTAAAATTCAGTAATCATGAACTATTACTTATGCTGATAGCATTTATTTGATGTGGTTGAGAAGTTTAAATAGAATTATATTTTGATTTTATTTAGTAATAGTTGTAAGAAAATTAATTTCAAACTGAAAGTTTTTATAAAAATTTACTAATTTTTCTTTTTTGTCATCTCAATTTTATTTGTTTTATGATTTTAGTGAAATTATTTTCATATATTTGTTTACTTTACAATAAATAAATTGAAAATAACCACATAAATAATTTTAAAAAACTCAGAAAATATCTATTATATTACAAATTAAGTAATGTAAAGAATTTGGTGCATTCTATAGAAGTTGCTTTTATTGTTGTGCTGTTATCTTAGTATGCCTTGTTTTCATAACTTTAATGGTATTGTTGCTTTAGATTCATTTAAATCGTTTGAAGTAGCATAAGATGGTAATTTGACTCAAAAATAATTTCAATTTAATTTAAAAATTTCAATTCAAAAATAAATTCAAACTTATAAATGTTATTTAAATCAAAATTATTCATTAAGTTCACAAGCATTTATTGCATTTATTTGAATATATAATTGAAACATATTATAAATATATTTGAGCAAAAAATCATAATCTGACTAATTTTTTGTTCTTATGATTAACTGCACTACTGGAAAATTTTAATATGACTTCTGGGAAACTTAAAATTCCTTGAACTTGTTTCTTGCAAATTTATATGAACTTTGAGTTACATAAGTTATTTTAATACTTAACTGATGCTTATAGTTATTAATTTATATAGTTTATACGCGTTTTTTTAAGATTTATTTTTCAACATTTTGCTTATTATAATATTACAGTTTGAATAAAATTGTAATCTGCTTTGGAAATTCTCAGTTATATTTTGCTATAGAAAAATTTTATTAACTTTTTTCTCTGTGCTTGTATCACAATGGAATAATGACTTCTGATATTGTATTCGTTTCATCAATTTTGATACATTAAGCACCACAAAAATATTTTTTATTTATTGAATACAATTTAACACTTCTGTTTATTCAGTGTTTCATTATTGCAATTTAATGTATATTACAAACTATTCAAATTTTTTTCTTCTTTTTAAATCATGTTTATTCCTCTTAAAATTACTTTGTAAAAATGTTTTCTTTATTTCAGGAATTTTTTTATTCTACTGATTGTGGAATTATTTAAGAAACTTTTTATTAAAAGTTTTTCTAGTTGACTTGGTGTGTAAATTAAAATTAGTTTAATGTTTCAAATTAGATTTTTCAAATGATAAGTATTCTCATTGAAAATAGTTCCTAAAAATTCTTTATAAGAGAAATTATTTGATGAAATAATCTAAACATTTTTCTCTAATTTCTTGAAATTGCTTCCTAAGTGACTTCTAATCTTTAAAATATCTTTGATCTTTGAAGAATCAGAAAATATCTGAATTCATTATTTGATTTATGTATAAAAACAAGACATAATTATCTAAAATTTATTTTGCTTGTGAGAGAGGAAAAAACTAGAGAAAATATATATTTATTTTAAAATTTAATTCTATTTCAGAGAATTTTTAATGACATGAAGAAACAACTGCTACAGATTGATGTAAGATTGCTTGAGCTTATTTTATTGTTAATCTTTAATATGCAAATTTATATGTATGGCACATGCATTATGAAAATAAATGTTTTCTTTTTCTTATTAAAATTGATTTGAATTCATTTGTAAGATCCTGCTTTTATTTTTATTCAAATCATGAAATTATGTGTAATAGAAAATTTATAGTGGAATTAAAGTTTACATGATATAAAATAGTTATGGATTCTTAAGAAAAAAATTTAATGAAGGAATTTTTTATATTACAGTATTTGTGTGATTTGTGAGGTCTCCATGTGTGGTTAAAGTTGTTAAGGAGCTGCACCTACTATAACGAAGACAGTTTTTTTTTAGATTAATTAATATTCTCATATTATTTGACAATTTTTCAAATTACTGTTTGCTCTAAATTTATCATGTATTAAGTATTATGATCAATTGACATCTTATAGTCTCATTTTCATTATTTTTTAAGTTACTATAGTTGAATTTGAAATTATTTTATTAGTTGTTTTAACATTATTAATGTTTTTTTTTAAATCCAATTAATATATATATATATTCCGCATCATTAACTATGAATGACCAAAAAAAGATCTCAAGAGTTTTTCTATTTGCTTACATCCACTTTGCTATTTATTAGTAAAACTTTATTGTTAATTATATTCCTATATAGTTGGATAATGGACATTTTTAAATATTAATTTATATTGAACATTTCTTATACAGTGTTATGAAATATCTAATATTTCTTTCAATTTATAAAAATTTATGTAATTTGCATTTTTTAAGAAAATCCTTTAAAATTCCTTTTAAATTTTTACGGAAATAAATTATATATTTAATTGTCCTAGTCTCAGACAAAAGAATTATTGAACAAATTCAAAAGATCTTGCTTGTAAAAGTGGCGTTTCAGGAATTTCAATTCTTAAACTAGTTAAAGTAGAAATTGAAATTTGTTTATGAAACTGCAGCAGATAATTTTATAATAAAACTAAATTTTTTATTAGTATTTTAAATCGAAATATTAATTGTATTTATAAATTTAAACTCCATGTAGCTTGAATTTGCAAAGATGATTAATATTTCAATTTAAAATTTTGATATTTTTCCAACTATTGATTTAAGAAAATGGAATTATTTGTTATGCACTTTTGTTGTTTTCATTAAAGTAATGTTTCTTTTGATGCATTTTAAAGCTTTTATGTCATTCTTAGAGCATTTTTTGAATGGGCAGTGGTAGCATACTGGTTAGGGCATTGGCCTTCCAACCGGATGGGCAGGGTTTGTTTCCCTATGCCGCCAAATGTCCACCGAGTACATGCGATATACGTGCTCGTTAAATCTGTGGAATCGAAAGTCCTGTGGTCGGTCATTGAGATATTACCATGAGTGCTAAGATCTGGAGAAAATTTTCTTCCTCTTCAGATCAATGTCAAAATTGAGGGAATGGATCCTCTGGTGGTGCCATCTATTGAAAGATTTGAAGAGCAAAATTGTACTTTTACCTTCGTAGTGCTCGTGTTAAATGAAAGACGTACCTTACTGACTTAAATTCGTATAGCCAATGGCATAGCGAGCTTGGCCTGTCCAAGTGTCATTAGTAACAACAACACATTAATTGAATTTAGTAATAATAAAACGAATTATTATACTAATTAAAAATATGATAAGACTGTCTAAATATTAATCACAATAATGGCCATGTAAATTTCAATCAATATGTATTGTGCCAAATTTTTAACTATACTGTGAAAATGTTTTAAAGTTCATTTTTTTTAATAGTTGAGTATTTATGTTTTGTAAAATTGATACACTATTTGATTATGAAATTTAAAACTTTTGAATAGTATTTTCCAAATATTTTAATATAATATTCTTCCTTAAGTGAAGCATTCAACAGGAACATAGTAATTGTCAATTATAAATTAACTGAAATTTATATTGATTTTAATTCAAAATGTGAATTTGTTCTGAGTTTAATTTTGTGAATAAATTTACATAAAATCACTGGCACATTCAATAATTGTATGTAAATATATTTCTTATTATAAATCTCTGTTAACTTATGACAATTAATAATTTAATTCCTTGCAAATTATTCATAATATACAAGTTTATGCATTCATAATTACTTTATTAAAAAAAAAATTAAGTGTAGGATAATAAATGAAAATTTTGGGAAGTAAAATTGTATTAAATAAAATTTATTTTTTAAAATATGTTTACTAATGATAATATGCAATTCGCTTAAGTTATGAAGTTAAATTTTATTTCCAATTTAATTTACCATAGAATTCAAATTTAAATTTAACATATAATGGATAAAAATTGATTTAACTTTATCAATTTTTTTACCAATAACCTTTTAAAATATATCATTCACCTAAAACGATAATGTAGAATCATGGGCAGATTAAAGTAATAGTTTACAAAAATCGAAATTACAGAAAGCAATATCAAAATTTTGAAATTCTTTTGAATATTCAATAATCTAAATTAATATACATGTATGTAAAATATATAAATTTATTTTTTAATTTTGTAACATTTCATTTACCTTAGAATATATTATTTAAGAAAAATTTATGTATGTGTATCTGGATTGCGTGTATATATGTGTGTGTATTGCTCTTCTCAGTAAATTGTTTGTGAATTATTCTGTTAGATAAATAATCTTAAATTTTTTTATTTATTTTTTAAGGAGAAAGAAACTACACTAGTTTGAATTAATGTCTTATTTTTCTTTCATGAACCAAATGTTTCTTAAATATAATTATACTGCGAGGCATAAAAATTGCTCGTCTATGGTTTATATGAGGCTAACTTGAAATTTACATGCATATAAGCAGGAGACAATGTGTTAAAACAAAGAAAATTTCGAAAAACGAAGAAATTTTCAAGGAGTTTTCTCAAGCAAAATTTTTATTTGAAGGTAGTTGTCTGGTGAAAAGTAATGTTTCAAGTAAAAAAATAAATGCTTACCAAGATTTTTCTGACTCTTCCAATCCGGCCTTACTTACTGCCAAAATGACATGGTATCCACAAGACCTTAATGGATCATATCTCCAGATCACAAGTCTTAAGTCAAGAAATGGAATAATTTACAAAACAAGTATTCACAGTGGAAATTCGTCATCGTCTGCAATATCATGGTGACATTTAACAGCATCATGGTGACAATGACTTCACCTATTCTTCACACTACAATAGTATTTTCAATGGTTTGAATAACGAGGAACTTGAAATAATTATGAATTTTAAATTTAGATAACAACTACAACATAGCAAATGATTCAAAGAAATAACATGAATCAATTGAAAGAGTCGTTCTGTTTATTCTAGAACGATATTACAATCTGATTTAATATATTCTTATATAATAAAACATGACATTGAATTCCTTTATTTTTTTGTTCAAGACTTCATAATAACTGGAACTTCCAGTCTATTGAAAACATTTTGTTTTTAATTTGGAGTAAGAAGGTATTTGATTTCTTAGAATGGTTTGTTTCTCTAGTATAGATTTATGATTCTTTATATAAAAAATTATCCAAAAAGGGAATATTAATATTGATATTTAATGCTTATTTAACTCACTATATGAAAAATAAAATATTTTCATTACTACTACTTATACATATACAACGCTGAGAAGGAATGGCCAGAAAATTATGATAATTTCAATGTAGAGGCATTTTACCTGGTTTATACAATGTGCAACTCCACGGCTCACTGAGTATAAGATATAATGTGAGGAACCGGTGCAATGATCACAATTTTCTCGCCGTTATTGCTTTATGAAAAATAATCGTGGAAAGTTTGTTCTTGTCACAAAGAATGCCTATGTATTTACAAAGAATGCCAGGCCATCGTCGACGGAGTCAGTTCCAGCAGACAACGAGTTTACAAGGGACATGTTGAGCGAACTGAGGATAAGTTAGTGCTTACGGCAACGCAGCTAGTAGACACTTGGACGCGTCCACCGGCTGTGGCGAAGATGATTGAAACAAAGAACTGTGGAACGCTTGAGGGGTGCAGCCAGAGTGACATCCACACGGCGTGGATCTACGTATAGAACGCGAGACGCTGGCGGCCCCGCAAAGCATGTCTACCGAGATTCTGTAGTTTGTGGAAGACACCCTGGATGCTTCCATGTCAAGCAAAACCATTAGACGTCGATTTTTTTTTGTGGCTGGTGCTCATGGCGTTCATAAGGAATATTAACATTGACCCCACACCATAGACAAAGCCTAGAATGGTGCCGGATTTTAATGATATTAACGACGGAGGGTCACAGAATGGTCTTCTCAGATGAGTCACGCTTTTGTTTCTTCAGCGATAATCGCCGCGTACAAATGTGGCGTGGACGTGGAGACAGGTCAATCCTGCAAAAATTGTAGAATGTACCATGGTTTGAGCGCAATTGCGTACGATTCCGGTCTACCTTTAGTTTGTGTTCACGGCACCATAACAGCCAAACAAAACGTGGAAAAATGTGCTGGAGGCAGTAACACTCCCCATCACAATGCTTTTTATCAGCAGGGTAGCGCCCGATCTCACATTTCTCGCATCAGCTAAAATGCCCTGTAATTTTGTACAACTGCTTCCCTGGTCACTGTGCTCTCTAGATCACTCACCAATTGAACGTGTTTCGGATATGATTAGACGCTATTTGCAAACCTTACTACTGCCTCCATCAGAAGACGCACTTTGGCAAATGGTTGACAGGTGATGGAGAGCTATTCCTCACAACACCATCCGTACTTTTATTGATTCTGTGCATAAACGTGTTACTTCGTGTATCACCATCCACGGTGGTCCTACAGCCTACTGACCAAACCCTGTTCTCACTCTGTATTATGCATATTATTTCGAAATATAGATAATTTATTGTTCGTTGCTCTTTTTCTCTTTGCCTAGTTTCGGCAATTTCTGGCAACTGCTTCTTAGTGTTGCGTTTTTACTGTTGAGCAATGTATAAAATTCGATAATTCTTTAGGAACTAACTTAGTGTAAAGTAAAATGTGTATGTATACAACAAATATTTAACATTCTTTTTTAATAGTACTTATCGTATAAAATGCGACTCGTAGAAATGGAGACAATGCTGTCAATTGCAACCATCTATCACAGTAAAGTAAAGATAATGTTCATTTTCGGAACATAAACAATCAATTTAATACAATCAAATAATCTACAAATTAGGTAATAGAATCAATCAACTGAAAAAAATTAAATAATGTATCAATCAGCTTAAAATATTACAATCAATGAAATTAGTATATTTGCTTTTCGATATGTATCTAATTAGTTTAACACAATTACATAATCAACTTTTCAAACATAAACTTTTGAACTTTAACGATATAGAGGCCATTAATGTGGACATTATCTTTGTTAAAATGAAACATTTTTGATTTTTCACATTAGCGGAATAAATCACTGTGCAGATTTATACTTAAATAGTGTGCATATTAAAGTTTATCAGTTTTACCTTAAATATTTGCATTTACTAAATATGGATTTTTTTGAGAAAGAATAATTTTCATTTTTGTTGACTTCCATTACATATTTTAGAAACTACGCGTGGACTGGCGTGTAGGAAACTACACGAAAGCATAACTTCAGAAAATATTAAAAGATTACTTAAATGCTCTAACTTGCTGGATGACTTACAAGTGAATATATATTTCAGGAATAAATTTTATTTCTCTTTCAATAAACGTCCTTTGTTAATATGTATATAAAAACTTGATTTGTTATTTTTTGGAATAAGTTGTGGATTGCTTATTTTACTGCTTTATTTTACTTACATGAAAGTGAGAAGAGCACATTTAAAAAATTATAAAATTAATTATGTTTCAAATCTTATTTTACAATTTATAAAATAAACACGCTCAATATTTATTTTTATTAGAAAATACATGATTTCAAATGAAAAAACATTTCTCTTGTGAAAATACGATAATGCATTTTTCTTGAAAAATGAAAATTAATAACTCGTTTAAAAATTATAAAATTCGACATTATACTAATTACGAAACTAATTAACACTTTTTAAAAGATTAAAATTTTCGAATAGAACTGCATTTTTAAAATCCTTTAAAACATTCACTCGTTCAGCCTTAGATTTTTTACAGTTGCAGTTGTCCTAAATTGATGTAGGATGTAATTTTTTCCCAAAAGATTTAAACTTATTGTTCCATTATGATTGCGTTCTTTTGAAAAAAAATATATAGCTAAGCATATATAAATTAAGCTAATTGTAATTTAAAAAAAAAATTCAAAATTACTGTGTTCCTTCTAGCAATAATTAATATTTATTGAAAAATTCAAAAATCTTAGATTCTGTAAATAATTATCAGAAATATAAAATTTTAATTAAAGTTACAAAAGTTTAAAAAATAACTCATTTTTCCGTTATTTCTATAGTTTGTTCTGCTATTTTTAAATAGCGAAATCTCCTTCAATAATATTAAATAATAATATATATTAAATAATTAAATTATATATATATATATATATATATATATATATATATATATATATATATATATATATATATATATATATATATATATATATATATATATATATATATATATATAACGTCAGTTGTGTACGCATAGGAAAATTTTCCTGGGAAAGTACTTGTTGTAGACGATATAAATTGTAAATAAAATAAATAAAACATTTTCAATTTTCTTTCATGAATTGTTGATATATTCGAATTCATTTGAAGGTTCCCCCCCCCCTTTTGTCTTCCAGATTGAAAACCTCTTATACCAGTAAGCACGATTTTCTTTCCTACTTTTATATCTCGTACCGTGGCTGCAATTTTATTTGATAATTCTGCTGCAAGACATGGAACAATGTTACTCCTATATTTTAATACAGATTTTGAACAAAATTTCTCACGCAAGTTTCTGAGCATCACATTTCTTATTTACATATAGTTTGCAATTTTTTTAAAACGTTTCTATGTAATGTAACATTATGGGGAAAATCCAACCTGAAATAATTTCCTTTTGCTTGAAATTGTTTTTTATTAACTTAAAAGCAATATTTGAGGATGTTCTTAAATGCTCTATTTTATTTGTAGAAAAAAAATCAGAAATGTAAGAATTTTCACGCAATCTAGTTTTTGAGATCTTTAGGGAGAACAATCATATTGGATTATTGAAGCTTATGTTAAAAAAACCTAGAAGGTCATAATGACCCCTCACTTTCAGAAAGACCCGAGAAAGAGTTAGTTACTAAATTCCATTTATACCTATAAAAATCTCCAACTTCTTGCTGAGTTTTGCTTGCAGCAACATATAAAGAAGTATTTGCATTGGAGAATTATTATTTAATGTTTTAGAGATTAGTGGTCCGTGTTCAGTGCAAAGTGTAGAATTAAGATTTCAGCTTATAATAGAAAAATATTTATTACATTATCTACTACATTACATAGCGGGTCGCGTACGAAGTGGCTGGTTCCTTCGAACACATCTAGTCAATTCGTCAGCTGGAATATAACGTTATCCCTCACGCACTTTCCTCCCCCAAGAGGAAAAGGGGGTTAGAAGTGCATTTCCTGTCAGACCAGTATGTGACCTTGGAGGATAAGAATTTGATTCAACTTTTCCAAGTGGCAGAGAGGGAGAAATTTCCGTTACTAATTAGTACGTAAGAAAGGGATCACTATAATATGTATGAGAATAATCAGATGCCTAGCTTTGGGAAGTAAAACTATATAATGCGAAGTAGTTTTGAAAGGCCTAATTATAAATAAATAAAATTATAATGTAAATAAGTTGTTTATAAAAGAAATATGTACATATATCCATAAAATTATTGTCAGTCTACTAAATGAATAGTTAGTTCACACTAAGTTTTAGTTCTCGATTCACTTCCCACTTTGGTTTGCTGTTTTTATCTATTTGAAGACAATATTAAAATTTAGGTTTAATTTCTCATGCTCGAAAAGTGACCTTGAATTCATTAAATCAGTGTTTCTCAACCCTTCAGTATTCACGGCCCAATTTTCAATCATAATTTTCATCGCACTCCTCTCCACACCGCATACAATAAAATGTGTACTATAATAATGTATTTTGATTATTTTGGCGCTAAACCTGCACTACAACCTTAATTTTAAACTTTACAATTACCAAGAATACGGAAATTTATTGACATTTTGCAACCACGATCCTCAGATTTAAAAAAACAAGAATCCTGTGCCTTTTTATTGCATTTGCGTCCCGCCATGTCGAGCATTCTCACGGTTTCGCGAGAAGTTTCGAACTGTCTGGAATTTGTCTGGCCAGCTTAAAAGTTAAATTAAGAGCGTGCGCAGATGTGAACAAATGTTTTCTCATAGGCAGGAGGAGAAAGTTCGATGACACCAATTTTTTAATTCCAGACAATCTCATTCGAGTCGATCCTTCTATCGCTATTTAATCTATTCTGAATGTGTATGTTATATATATTTTCGTGTAATTGCAATTCACCGTATTAAATATTCACGTACGCAGACTTGTGCAGAATCATGGATAAATTTTTAAGCGGGCATAAGCGAGTATTAGATGATAGACAAGCATCAACAAATAAACAGACGAACATGGTTCCAAAAATAAATTGAAGAAAATATTCTCAAGAATACTTAAATTTGTAGTTCACTAGTACTGAAATAAGTGAAAAAGAAAGGCCCCTGTGTTCCATTTGCTCAAAAATGTTGGCGGCAGACAGCATGAAACCTAATAAACTTTAAGAAATGCTTCATAGTGTACGTAAACAAATCCAGAGAATTTTTCGAATTAAAATTAAAATCATATGAAAAGCGAAAATCATTGCTTAAAAATACTTTGTTTGTGAATGAAAGAGCTTTAATTGTCTCTTACAAAGTTTAATACAAAATAGCCAGATGTAAAAAGCCTCACACCATTGGTGAAGATCTTATTTTGTCTGAAATTTAGCCGCAATTCAGATTGTAGAAATTATGTTTGGAGATAATTTTGCAAAACAATTGCAGTCTATACCTCTTTCAAGTTACAAGTGAGTGGGGGATCGATTTCAAAATACTCCTGAAGGACTCTCAATTGAAGAGGAAGAAACCTTCATAGACTTCATGGCAACTGGCGAAACCAAAAGACAAATGAGTAATAAATCACACTTTGAATTTTGAGCAGGAGTGGATGATGAGTTTTCTGCTCTGAAAACAAGGGCATTTCACATGCTACTACCATTTCCAACAACTTACCTTTGTGATACTGGATTATCTGCAGTGGCTTCTTGTAAGACAAAATATAGATCTCAACTAAATATAGAAAAAGAATTCAGCGTGTCTTTTTCTAATATTAAATCCTCCCTCGAAAAATTTTGCTCTGAAAGACAGGCCCAAGGAAGTCACTAATTATTATTTTATTAGTTTTTAACTTAGCGAGTTGTTTTAATTAAATCAGTTAACTATTAAATATGTCGAAATGTATTTTGTTCTGTATATGTTTGTGTTCTTTCCTTTCAGTCTCTTAATGAATTTTTTTAAATAACATTTTCTCGCGATATGCTCGCGCCTCCCCATTAGGGTGTTCGTGCCCTCCTAGCCCCACAGGTTGAGAATCATTGATGTACATAATAAATTGTTTGTCCAGGTATCTGTTCAAAATCTTGAAAGAAACTTCAGAGAAGCGATTTCAGTTTATATGAGTTTGATTTTTATAGTTCGTTTTTAATAAATATAATTTTGGGATCACCTACTTTCAGTTATAATTCAAATGAAATTTTCACTTTTCCTTAAATATCAATAAAATGTTCCTTAACATAATTTCTTACTCTTATATGAGTGAATTAGTTTATTTCCTTGTACCCACCCATGAAAATGGAGCCAAATAGAAGACGCTGAAATAATTGACTTGCCCCACTCATAGGTATCATTTCATTTAAAGAAAAATACGAGCACATTTCTAAGGTGAATTTTATGACAATCTTCCTCACGGAGCTTCGGTTAAGTCAGAATTCGAACTCATTACTTCATAATAATGAGAACGTAATCGAAACCAATCACGCCACTGTTTCCTCAGCGTTTTGTTGAGCATAGATACATTTGTTTTACGTATTTTTTAAACACATTTACGTTATTTTTTTGTGTATAAATAGAAAAAATTAACTAAAATTTTAATTTTAAATATTTGAAATCTAGCAAATTACTCTACAAATTTTCATGTATAAGAATAATTTCGTTACAAAAGAAAATTAATTTTCTCAGCCTAAAATATAAAATTATTTTTAATTGTAAGTCGCGAATTGAAATGTGGAAACTTTCCGTAAACAAAGACCAGATTAATATTTATTCATTAGTATACGGGAAAAAATCTTTCATTAAAGTGGTATTCACAGATAACATAAGATTTGGTGCAAAATAAGCAGCTAAACTTTTCATCAGTTGTTAAATGAGATTTTCTGCAAGTCTGTTACGATTCCTAAAAAATGAAAATTGGGAGAAGTAAATTCCCGCCCTTCTTTATCACTGCAGGGTTGTCAAAGTATAAGTAATCTAAGAAACAGAATCTGCATTTGCTTGTTTTTAAAAATAAGTATCTTTAAAAACAAGCAAATGCAGACTTTTTTCTTATAATGTTAATTTTGAGGTATTTCCAGTTTATTTAATCTGTTTCACGTTAAAAAAATCCTCCAAAATTTAATTATGTTAAAATTTAAAAAAACTCAAATACTGAAAATTGAATTATTGATAGTCTATTTGAATTCACATACATAAATGTATCTAAATACATTTAAATCATTCATACAGCTATATCATTTATACAGAAATGATTTTTACTGATTTTAAATATGTATATGCTAATATTTCCAAGATTTCGAAAGCTGTTTTTTTTATTTTATTTATTTTTTTTTTAAATTACAAGTTTTGAATGGGAAAATTAATTTCAGTTGGAAATTTTTTAATACAGAAGAAAAGATGATGGTAATTTAAATAAAAATTTTCATTGGTAATATGAAAATTCATTTTAAATTTCCATATTCTAGACAATGACAAATTTGATAGCTTTTTATATTGCTTACTTTTATATTATACTTAACTTTACAGTAAATAAAATAAATCTGCTATATTTTAATATTAAATATTTTTTAAATATTTTAATATTAATTATAAAATTCTTGGTGCCTACCGAGAGCGAGAGAATATATTTGATTTTAATTTACAAATATTACTTTCAGAGAAAACACAATACTTACATAAATATTAGAAATATTTTATTAATTTATAAGCACATTTACTGTGAGTTTAAGTTATTAAATTTAACACTGAAGCATACGATAAATAAAAAAAATGTATTCTGTTAAAGTAAGACTAATAGCTGTCGTTAAAGGAGCAGTTTACATATGTTTGTTAATAAAATGTTACAAAAGTAAGTCAATGTAGTTTTTGTTAAAATAGCTGAATTATGAAGCAAATTTTCTAAAAACCAGGTATATGATAAAATATAACGTAACTTTTTTTTTTTACTTTTTACTTATATTGCTTATAATAAATTTTTTATAAACAATTTAATGCAATTTATTCAAATGTTGATTGAAATTAAAATTAAAAGATATTTCATTAAAAATAATGATAAAATTGGAGAAGAATTTGAAACTTATTCATTTATTTTTGAAAACAATAGACTTACCGAATAAAAATGTGTCTTGTTTCATATTTGGAACCAATATGGATTTACAAAAAAATATTTTATCTTATTTAAAGTTGAACGTATGTATACATATTTTTGAGGCACACAAGATGCTGATAAGGATAAGGTTTTTTTGGTATGGTATGTACTATAATCCTTTGACTAGGTGATTTTCCCTTGGCATCCACTCTATGGGAAAAGAAATAAACTTATTGGAAAAAACAGTACAGAATACGCGCGGAAAAAAAAGAGAGAAATAGCATTACTTTTTTCTTTATTATGTTTTTTACAAGCAATAACTAATAACTGCTATATTTTTCTGTTCCTAGGGAAGATGTATTTGAGTAAGTAAAGACGTCATAACATTAAGAAAAAAAGTTAGAAATCCATGGAAAAAATGGCAAGGTGAAAATGCTCTATCTCAAGTGGCAATGGATACCGATTTTCAATAAATGAGTTGCTGACAAACAATAGTAGAACTATATCATAAATCGATTATAAAAAAATAAAAGAAATTTTTATCAAAATATTTCTCATACAAAAAAAAATTATAGAAGATGAAAATATGTAGAGAAATTCGGATACATCTGTTATTTGGTAGTTTAAAATATACTTTTTAGAGCTTCTTGGAAGCAATGGATGTAAATGTTATCTCAAATATGTCTATATTTTCAGAATGTTTTATTAAAAAAAATGATGTAGGATGAATGTTTTATTAAACTGTTTAAAGTAAAAGTAAGTTGAAAGAATCTTTGCAATTTTTAGAGAATTGTTCAGAGATGTATTTGAAAAAGTTGAATTTTAATTGAAATGTAAAATTTACGAACTAATTTTGTTAATTATAAGTACATGCATGCATACATATTGTCTGAAAGTGGATGAATTCAAAAATGTTTTCTAAATCATATGCTGTCACATTAAAATGTTCTTTTGATACAATGATCTCAAATTGGACTAAGAAAAATAACTTGAATGATTATCGAATAAAATTTTTATACTCACAAAACAACTGTATATTTAAAGAACATATATTCATAATAGTTAAATTATTAAGCAACTATATATATTAAGATTTTGTATGTAAGCGATCATTTTTTAGAAGAAATTGCTTTCACATTCAATGAATTCAATTGAATTCAATTTCCGGATTTTTTTATTTTCACGGGTGTTCTTCCATAGATTATGGAAATCACTCAAAATATTTTGTTCAAAAAGTAATAAAATAACACAAATATTTATAATATACAAATATTTTCATTACTCAAGAAAAATAATTTCTTTTCTATGAAATAAATATCTATATTTAATTTCTTATTTTTCTATAATTTGCTGTGCTATGTAGAATGTCTTAATTATTAGGTTATATATGTTTACCAATAATTAAATGACTAAAATTCCGAGGCCATTAAGACTATCAATATCAGACAATTAAATAAACTACAAAGATTTATTGATTTTTAAAATTTACTCTCAATGAATGCGTAAATTCTCCAACTTGTGTCTTATTGCCTACTTTGTTTGTAAAATAATGCACTGAAGTGCAACTGAATTAGGGATACCCATTTAGTAACGAATTGGGCTTCCTCTGGCCTTTATAACGTCTGCCACACGACGAGGCATAGATTTAACAAGTTTTTGGAAACGTTGCACGAGAATGGCTTGCCAAACATCGACTAGAACTCTTTATAATTCTATAAGTTCTATTGGTGCTGCGTACTGGCCTTTCACGCCTTGTTCCAAAATATCCCAAATATATTCAATTGGATTTAAGTTTGGGCCTCTAGGTAGCCAATTTATGACAGAAAAGTCAGAGGAATGCTCATCCAACCAGCCAGTAGCCAACCAGGAATTGTGAGAGGTACAGTTGTCTTGTTGGAAAACTCCATTACCATGTGGATAACAGAACAGCATAAGCGGTTAGAGGTGATCACCCAGCAACTCTATGTACCAAATTGCATTGAGGTAGGTTGGTACACGGACCAATGATCCCAAACAGTGCCACGAAAAACAGTCTCTGTGCTCTCTTGCCCAGGCAAGACGTGCAGCCCGATGAGGAGCATATATCAATGGTACTCTCGTAGGTTGACGGCTCCCGAAACCCATATGGTGAACCGATCATTGCACAGTCCACTTACTGACAGTATGACTGGCCCCGTCTTTAACTAAGAGGTAATTTGAGCTAATGTTAAGCTTCGCTGGCTCCGTACAAGACACCTGAGCCTTCTCTTATCACACACTGTCAAAGCTAATTGTCCTTTCCAATTTACCCGATGACTAGTTTCTTTTTCCACCATCAATGTGTTCTTGGTATACCCTTGACACTGTGGTACTTGAAAATCATAGTGCCTGACGATTTCGGGAACTGAATGGCACATGCGTCGCGCACCTACAATTTGTCCGCGATAGAAAGCGTCTAAATCAGGCAGTTTACCCGTACTGGCAGTTCTAACAACTAAATCAGAACAACCATAGTACGCACTATATAAGAAGTTACCACAGCACCCTCACTTCCGCTTAAATGATGTGCATCGATACTCAATTTGCATAGCTCTTGCCATCCCTAATTCAGTGGCACTTCAGTGTATATATATTCAATAATATAATGTAGCACATATATTCTAAATACTCGTGTTGAAATTAGGTTAGAAAAAATATTCATTACCAATACATTTAATGAAACCCAAATCCGTTTGAACACATTCTAATATTGCAATCTATTTAAACGTTTTTCAACTATATATTTCATGTAAACCTTCTAAAATAATATTTTATGCGTAAATAACTATATTTATAATCATTAAAAAATCTCTAAGGGTTTTTTTGCTTGTAGTCATTTAATCACTTCTGTACACTCCGATCTTAGTCAGCAATTATATAGTGAAACCCGAATCGCATTGCTAACAACTTCGAGTGTGGTTGGGATCGAACTTATTAGTAAATCAAATAGAAAGCTATATAGCTTATAAAATATGATAAAAAAAATCAGTACCAGAATAACAGGAGGACAATTTTTAAAGTGAAAAATTCTAGGTTCGATTATAAGGGGGTATTTTTATACAAAGGACTTTTATACATAGGTATACATATATATATATATATATATATATATATATATATATATATATATATATATATATATATATATATATATATATATATATATATATATATATATATATATGTATATATATATTATTTTTATCAATATATTAATTAATATAAGTTTTAGCTATCCTAAGTATTATGATACATAAAGGACAAAATATTCAGGTTTGGCCAAAGAATACTGTCTTTTAAATATCAAAAGAGATGCTTGGTTCTAAGATAAAATAATTCATCTTGAAATTTATGGAGTTACATGCTAAATAATCATTATATGATTGTCAAATATTTGAAATTATCATTATGTCAAGTTTATTTTAATGCACCAAAAACTAATAACAGATTTTATACGTGGATCGTTTTTATCAAAAACGACTTATATGTTTATTTTTCAGGTAAAGAGAGTTTTAAAGAAAAATGAATTTTTTCTATATGCTGAAAGAATTAGATTTTTTATAATTTTAAATTTTGATTCTTATGGCAGAAATAAATTTTGCTAGGATTTCAATCTCAGTATGTCTTAAAGCTGTTTCATTTTAGATTATTCAAGTAAAGGCTTGCAAATGTCTGGGAGAAGCTAAATCAGGAAATTATTACATTCACTTGAGAAGAAATTGTTTACACATTCAACGAATTCAATTTCCGGATTTTTTTACTTCATTTTCACGGGTGTTCTTCCATAGATTATGGAAATAACATAAAATATTTTGTTCAAAAAGTAATAAAATAACAAGTATTTATATACTGAAGAAAAATAATTTTTTATATGAAATAAATATTAATTTTTAATTTCTTATTTTTCTATAATTTGCTGTGCTATGTAGAATGTCTTAATTATAAAGTTATATATATTTACAAATAATTAAATGACTAAAATTTCGAAGCCATTAAGACCCATCAATATCAGACAATTTGCACAGTGAAAATTCAAAACTATAATTGGTAAAATCGCTATATGCAGTAATGTATATATTTTTATACCACTATATCTGGAGTGCTAAATATTTTTAATAGTCTCTTCCGATATATCCTAACAGGCATTAAATAATTTTTGCTCCAAATTTGAGACATTTTGAGCTGTCCGAATCTGGTGATTGTCTCAGATATATTTAGTTGGAAAAATCTATTGACTTATTGATCAAAAAGGAATATTAATGGAATAGAAGCATAACTTAGATAGGTAGAGTCTCACAAAAGCTTAACATATTATAAACTGACTTAAGTTAGCGTAATGTGGAGACTAATTGATAGATAGACTTGATATATTGTGGCACTGTTAAAATAGTACTGTGAATGCTAGAGCTACTCGAAGTCATTAGAGATTTTATCACATCTTTATACAATCACAAAAGTCATATGTCTGTATAAATCGAATACAGTTGAAGATCACTAACCTTGAATACTACTCACATGTATGCGATGGTCATTTTATCCAAGAGTAGGATTTATTGTTTAGTGTGTATTGGCAATCTTTTAGCAACCACCAAGATTGACTAAAACTCCTCTTTTAATTTAAAGTTAGATGCAGATAAGACAATTAAAAACTGATGGGAACTAATTCTGTTACGGCAAAGTGATTTCAGATGGTGGAAGTATTCATGAGCTTAAGAAAAATGCTGCACGACGTTGGATATCAAACAATAATTATTTGTGACAATTTGGTCTTGGCACAATCATCCGTTACTGTCTGGCATCTAGCACCTTAACCTTTACAAAGAGCCATCGTTCTTACTGAAGACTGCTGGGGTATGTTAAATGGGATGTGATTGTAAAGTACTCCAAGTAAAATCATACCTATGGGGGTGACAGGTTCATGTTTTGGAAGTCTTTTGTTTGGTCCTTGCAAATTCCAAAATTTGCTCACAATGCTTCAATCTAATAGGGGGCGTTCAACTCTAGGTAAAGTACAAGGAAGTAAGTTTGTGTAACAACAAGGCAAAGCCTGTGAAACAAATATTTTGATTATATTTATATTAATAAATAGAATTAATTCGTAGAGATTTTTTTATCTCTTTATTTGCTGAAATAAGTAACATTTATTTTTAATGTATTTCAAATAAATTTTCCAAATGAAAGTTTTACAAAAAATATATGTAACATTTAAGAAACTTATAATTTCTTATACATTTTTCATTTCAAAGAATTAGTTTCCTTTATTTTAAAAGTTTTAATTTTAAATAGAATATTAAACTCAAAGTATTAAAATTTTCTTTATTTTAGAAGTTTTAATATTAAATAGAAAGACCATGTTAATCTTTAAGTGTAAACGATTTGAAATATTCTACATTCATCAATGGAAATGAAGAAAAAGTTAAAATTCATGTTCAGATTCTTATTTGTAAAAATTTAAGCACATCGTTTCAATATCATTGAAAAGAACTTACTTTGGGACTAATATATCTGAAGTTAAATCCATCGAGATATTATAAATCTGATTCCAATCGTGTAAATCGAATGATTGATTTGATTATTGCCAATATTGTAAAACACAGAACAGTTACGAAACGAAATACAAGTGAACTGATTAAAGGTAAGAGAATAAAAGAGAATGTCATGCAATGTTAGCGAGGAAAAATATATAGTTTGACGTCATACAACCAATACCATCAATAAATTCTTCAGTGACACGGAAGTGACTATTTCTTCAACAGTGAAACGGAAATCCTTGTACCGGATGCTATTGTATCGGATACGTTTAGAAAAGATAACTGCGCGTCAGTAGAATATTGAAAGGAGAATGTTAGTTTCTATAGTAAAAGTTTATCGCTTGGGTTTTATAAATAGTTAGTAAGAATCACAGAATGCTCAAAGATTAAAAGAGAAGTATGTCTATGTCTATAAAAATGGAAACTTTTTAAACAACATTCATAATTGAATTTTATATTTGAGTTAATGATATAGGAAAAAGGAATATCTATTCTTAATATATATACATACATATATATATATATATACATATATATATATATATATATATATATATATATATATATATATATATATATATATATATATATATATATATATATATATATAGATATAGATATAGATATAGATAGATAGATAGATAATTTCTCTGACATTTTAATTTTTAGTTTTAGTTTTTCGTCAGTGTAAGGGATATTGAAACGCAGATATGCTCATGAAATTGTTCTGTGAAATAGTCTATTTACAGGAATTGCATTAATAGAAAAATTACAGGGAATTCAACATTATTCAAGTCAAGTAAAGAACATATAGTATAAAATAAATAAATTTTTGTTTATCACAATTTAAATAAATCTTGTAATACAAATTACGCAATTTTAAATCAATACCAGAAAAATATTTTAAAATATTTTTGGTTATAACATTTCAAATAATAAAGCATTTAAGTTTAGGAAGCATATAGGAAGTAAAATAATATCTAAATGTCTCTATGAATATCATAAAAAGCCAATGAAAAAGTCCTAAAAAATTAATAATATTACAGGGCTTCTTTGAAATCATGCCTGTGTGTGAATTAGCTCCTAATTATTATACACTGCTAGCTACCGTAAATGTAACATCCAGAAGGAAGCATGCAAATAACATGAAGTTTGCAACATGCATTAGCGCAGGTGAGATGTGCAAATGATTAGAATTTCATGGCAGACTCACATCACACGTGCTTGTATAGCCACTTCAAAGCACTATTTAAGGCTTGGAGATTTTGACGAATTCAAGTTCGGCAATTGCGTTTTTCTTGTGGTTTGAAAAAAAATACAATCAAATATGCCTCGTAGAAAAAAAAGCGATCATTTTTTGATCAAATATCAGAGTTTGGAAGGGGAAGTATAGTACCTACAGAAATTGTGGAATATCCTTCAGGGAAATCGGTAGTCGTGTTGGACAAAACCAAACAACTGTAATGCATATATGTGATCGTTGGATGCAGGAAGGTACGACGGACCGCCGTGTTCAATTTCATCTACCTCAGTGCTCTACTTCCTGTGATGACAGGCAAATTGTGCGCATGCAGTTAAGGACCATCCACATCACGAACCATAATGCAGCACATTCAGTCTATAATGCATCATTCAGTGTCTCCACGTATAATGCAGAGCATAATCCACGTATAATGCCGTTTACAGCAGAGTGGTCTGTTAGCAAGATGTCCATTGCTAACAGACCACTAGCAGACGTCTCCGCCGCCATTGGTGCGGTGAAAGAATGATGTGGACAGGAGAACGGAATAAAATTGTTTTTACAGACGAGTCATGCTTCTGTCTGCAACACTATGATGGCCGCATTTGAGTCTGGAGACAAGGAAGGACGCTGAACAGCTACATTATGTACCGACACAGCTTCTGAAACTGATATTATGTTATGGGGCAGTATTGGATATCACTCTCTCATTCCTTTAGCACACATTGCAGGCACTTTAAGCAGCCAACTCTACATTTTCGATGTGCTGGAACCAGTTGCCCTTCCCTACCATCAGTGCTTACCCACAACCGTATTTCAACAGGATAATGCGTGATCACACGTGGCACGTATTGTCCAAGGTCAATCGCTAAACTGAATTGCTTCCATGTCCGGCTCACTCTATGGATCTTTCACCAATAGAAAAAACACGTGGTTCATGGTTACTCAATGATTGACCCAGATTACATCCCCAGCTGCTACACCACACCAACTTTGGCATCGTCTGGTAGCTTCTTAGTCTGCTGTACCCCAAGAATACATCCAAAATATCTTTGAATCAATGCCGATGCGTGTGACAGCGGTGATCTCCAGCAATGGCAGCTATTCTGGCTACTGATTTCGGCAGGAACGACACTTCGCAGAAGTCTATAAATTTAATCATTTGATACTTGGTCACCATCGATATAAATTTTGTTGTGATATCACTTGTCTTTCTTGGTGTTTCAATCTGATTGTAATAACAATGATGAGCACGTAATAACGTATAAAACTAATTATTAAAATGACTTATAATCTAAACTCACGTGATAGAACTGAATACGAAAAGGAATAGGTGATAGAAAATCTTCCTTTACAAAATATCTCTTGTGTGAGTTCTCGTAAACAACTACATTGTACCAATATTCTATTAAACAAAATGCACTTATGAACATGGAGCACAAAATAACTTAGATCAATTTATGTAAAGTCGATAGTTTTGCATGTTATGTGAATTTAAAACTACTATAAGCAAACTTGCTTGAAGAACAAGTTATATCCTATGGGTGATTATTGGAAGTTATAATATCATTATATTTTTGCATAGTAATTTTATACGTTGAAAATCAAGTAAAGATTTATTTGATTTTATTTGTTACTTTGAGATCATATGCATATAGTTCATATGTTATGGTACACCAGCAAATCTAATTAAGTAGCATTTTTATGAGGATTCTGAACAACGATAAGCCACTTTGTCCGAGGAAAACAGGAAATTGGTGATTATTGGAAGTTATAATATCATTATATTTTTGCATAGTATTTTTATACGTAGAAAATCAAGTAAAGATTTATTTGATTTTATTTGTCACTTTGAGATCATATGCATATAGTTCATATATTATGGTACACCAGCAAAGCTAATTAAGTAGCATTTTTATGAGGATTCTGAACAACGATAAGCCACTTTGTCCGAGGAAAACAGGAAATTGGTGATTATTGGAAGTTATAATATCATTATATTTTTGCATAGTATTTTTATACGTAGAAAATCAAGTAAAGATTTATTTGATTTTATTTGTCACTTTGAGATCATATGCATATAGTTCATATATTATGGTACACCAGCAAAGCTAATTAAGTAGCATTTTTATGAGGATTCTGAACAACGATAAGCCACTTTGTCCGAGGAAAACAGGAAATTGGTGATTATTGGAAGTTATAATATCATTATATTTTTGCATAGTATTTTTATACGTAGAAAATCAAGTAAAGATTTATTTGATTTTATTTGTCACTTTGAGATCATATGCATATAGTTCATATATTATGGTACACCAGCAAAGCTAATTAAGTAGCATTTTTATGAGGATTCTGAACAACGATAAGCCACTTTGTCCGAGGAAAACAGGAAATTGGTGATTATTGGAAGTTATAATATCATTATATTTTTGCATAGTATTTTTATACGTAGAAAATCAAGTAAAGATTTATTTGATTTTATTTGTCACTTTGAGATCATATGCATATAGTTCATATGTTATGGTACACCAGCAAAGCTAATTAAGTAGCATTTTTATGAGGATTCTGAACAACGATAAGCCACTTTGTCCGAGGAAAACAGGAAATTCCGTAGCTGATGCTCTGAACGTCATAATACCATGAATTCATTCATCAGATGACTTCTATGGAATGAAATAAAATAAATTGCGATCTTTTATAAACCCTGGAAGACTTATTTGAACAAAGCTGTGTGTATAATTCATTTGTTGAAAGAAAAGCGGTACATAATATATTTGGATAAATTGTTTTTAAATTAATTTTTTGAGTTATTTCAAGTTGCTTTTATTGGCAGTATTTTGAGTTATTCAAAAGCTATCATTTACAATTAAGTAAAATGGAAGCAACCTATATTGAAATTCATTTTTATTTACAGTGAAATTAAAGGATTCATTTACAAATGCGAATCAAAAAACGTGAGATCAATTGTATTATTATTTTACATAGATTTAGAAAATGTAAAGTGATTACCACAAAATAAAAAATAAATGTAATTGAGTAGATTTTCCTAATATTTTTCCTAACCAAAAAAAGCGGAATAAATAATATTTGTTTTCGCTCGATCTTTTGTATCCTATGAAATCTCAGTTGACTCTAAGGAAGCAGTAAATATTGTTATAATATTCTCTTTTTTAGTATACAAGAAGCTTGTTTTATTTGTTTACGTAATCATTTTCCTTATTTTGAAGTGCTATTGCATTTATTGTGTGATAAAGAACATTAAAATTTCTATAATATTTTTTGTTCATAAGATAGATGGTTACTGTAGTTCATCGCAAGGGTAGAGACATATTACTGTAGTTCCGAAACTCGTTCGTTACTGTAGTTCCGAAAATCACTGTCTCAAAAATAATTATTCCTATTCATCATTACATTTTATATTTTTATAATAAAATATTTATGTTTATTAACTTCTTATTTATGATTAAATTGATCTTTTAGAAAATGTTTGTAATATACTTTCATATAACTTAATTTTGAAAAGTAAAAAATAAATTTCAAATAATTGATAATAATGTGAAATATAGTACAAAGTGTTGAAACTGTAAAATAATGCACGAATGGCGAAAAGCTTAAAAATTTTAAAATTCGGTGACTTAAAAGAATATTTTAGTTTTATTTTATGAACTTTCATTAATTAAAAGCATAAAAAGTGAATATTGTTTTACATCTCACCAAGTAGTTTTAATCAGGAATGAATAATTACTCTCATTCCTTTTGAGAGAAAAAAAAATCTTAGGAATATTCTTCAATGTCAAATTCAAGTTATTCGGATAGCTGTATTAAAATAGTATAATTAATTGCTCGAATTAACAAATTCGGGTTCTTAATTAAGTAAAAGATAAATGTAAGATAAATGAACATATAGGATAAACAAATTTATAATTTTACTAATTAAAATTGATAAAAAAATTGCCAATTATTTTTTTAATTAAAAGGAAATATATTTTGGAAACTTAAGTTTTTAGAAGAACATAGTTAATAGGTAGTTTTTTTCCTTCTTAATTATGCATGTATATTTAAAAGTACTGAATATAAAGACAAATAATGTTCTTTATTTTTCTATTTCAATAAAACCATCTGTTAGAAGATGAATTAATCTTTTGAATTCCTAAAAATTACACAATTTTTAAGTTTTTATTTGAAAGCTTAATTAACAAATATTAATTTCTTGCTATCGAAGTCAAATAGATGCTTATGTTAAGTGAAAATGTTAGGTCTGTAAACGTTAGGTGAAAATAATATTGAAATTTAAGGTACATTAAAAAATTTAATATATAATATTAAATATTGTTAAAATGAAAAATTCTTTTAAATGAAAATACGAGACATTAATTTTTTAGGTCATGTAAATAACCAGAAAAATATTCCTTACATACGCAACAATATATATATACTAGTATTCAAAATTAAAAAAAAGTTACCAACAATTCATCGAATTTCTTCAATATATTTAAGCGGAATGAAAAACTACTGCTTTAAAACAAAGATGTAAATCTTGTGTGGATTGTATAGAGTTACGTGTGCGAGTATGAGACTCAGTTTGTAAAGGAACAGATTTAAAAACTAAATTAGCAAAACTCATTTTTATTCTTTTGTATGCCTTATCGAGTTTCTTTATGTTTATTTTTAAAGATATTTATAATATTCAGGAATTAAAAATAAGTGATCATCAATATTTAGATATATAAACGAGGTGGTAAATCAGGGCAAGCTAGAGGTACATCAGTTTAAAGCAGTGATTCTCAACCTGTGGGACGCGCCCCCTAGAAGGCGTCAGCATATCCAAGAGAAATGTTATTTAAAAAAATGATTAAGTAATTGAAAGTGAAGAACACACACACACACATACGAAACAAAATATATTTCGACGTATTTAATAATTAACTTATTAAATCAAACAACTTTCTAAATTAAAAACAAATTTACTATTAGTGACTTCCTTGGGCCTTTCTTTCAGAGCAAAATTTTTAAAAGGAGGGTTTAATATTAGAAATATACACTCCAGTTCCCCTTTTCTATATTTAGTTAAAATCTCTATTTTGTCTTCAAAGAAGCCACCGCAGAAAATCCACTTTCACTAAGGTAAGATGTGGAAAATGGTAGCAGAATGCCTTTGATTTTAGTGCAGAAAACTCATCATCCACTTCTGCCAAAGATTCAAAGAGTGATTTATTACTCAATAGATTTTTGGTTTCACCGCTTGCCGTGAAGTCAATGAAGGTTTCTTCCTCTTCAGTTGTCCTTCCGGAGTATTTTGAAATGGATTCCTCACCCACTTGTGACTTGCTATCAGTTTGTCGTCGAATATCAGTTTGTCGTCGAATGTACTTTTTAAAATTCTTTGCTAGCATTGCTAAATGATCTTTAATGGTTACAGAAACAATTTTTACATGTTGTTGTTCTTAAGCCTTGTAAGTTTTAATACAACCATTCAAATTTGAAAACAATGTTATGTTTTCTTGCTTTAAATTTCTGCTCCACAATTCCAATTTCCCACAAAAAAGCATTAACTTTATCATTCGTATCCAATATATGAGTATTTACTCTTTGCAGAGTAAATACACATATATTGGATGGAGTAAATACATATACATTGGAAGAAGAAGATTCAAGTTATTTAATTTCTTGAATATGTAGACCATGTAGCTCAATTTCATCACAAATAAACTATTGCGAAAATGCTCAGCTTCCGGTCTGTTTTTCTCTTCTAGGAAAACTGCGATTTCTTCTATTAATTCATAAACACGTTGCAAAAATTTCCTCCTGATAACAATCTTGTCTCTTAATAAAATAGTAACTCTGATTATACTGAGCCATGTCTTTACAAAGTGCAGAAACAATTCCTGATTTCAGGGGTCTCATTTTTATATAATTTACTACGGTTAAAACCGTAGTTAACACAATATTGAAATCAGGACTCATTTTTTCGGAAGACAAATCTTCTGTGTGAATCATGAAATATTTTTAGAGGCACTGTGGCGATTTTTGTTTCACAAGCACTTGAATACTTTGGAATATTCCGGACATAGAACCAGCATCATCAGTGCATATTCCAACGCAATTTTTCCAATCTATATTTGCCTCGTTCATAAAATCATTTAAGATAGCAAATAAAGGGAGTGCTGTTGCTTTGAGTTCTATTGGTTTGCAGAAAAGTAATTCTACTATTAACAAATCATAACAAAATTGAACATAGGCAATGAAATGAGGATCTTTATATTATTATCTTTTGACTCATCGAGTTGAATTGAAAACAATTTGTCACGAAGCTTCGACAAAAACTGACACTCTTCATCCTCAGCTATATTAGCAATTCGACTGGGAACAGTATCATTTGAAAGAGGTACAGACTGAAATTGTTTTCCAAAATTATCTCCAAACACAAATTCTACAATATCAATTGCGGCTGGCAAAATAAGCTCTTCACCGATGATGTGAGGCTTTTTACATCTGTGGCTATTTTATATAAAACTTTGTAAGAGGCAATTAAAGTTTTTTCATTCGCTGATAACGTTTCTTAAACAATGATTTTTGCTTTGCATGTGATTTTAATTCGAAGAATTCTCTGAGTTTGCTTACGTACTCACTATGAAGCCTTTCTAAATGTCGTTTAAGTTTATTAGGTTTCATGCTGTCTGCTGCCAACATTTTTGAGCAAATTAAACACAGAGGTCTTTCTTCTTCATTTCCTTTAGTACTAGGGAACCCAAAATGTAAGTATTCTTGAGAATATTATCTTGATTTTGTTTTCGGAACCACACTTGTCTGTGTACTTGTTGATGCTTGTCTATCATCTAATGCTCGCTTACGCCAGCTTAAAAATTTATCCATGATTCTGCATAAGTATGATGCCGTGAATATTTAATACGGTTAATTGCAATTACACGAAAATATATATAACATACTCATTCAGAATAGATTCAATAACGATCGAAGGATCGATTCGATAGACGTTGTTTGAAATTGAAATTGACATCATAGAATTTTATCCTTCTCCCTATGAGAAAACATTTGTTCACATCTGCGCACGCTCCTAACTTAACTCTTAAGCTGATGAGACAAATTCCACACAAATCGAAACTTCTCGCGAAACCGTGAGAAGTTTCAAAGAACAGGAATAGTTTAATTGTCTAAAGCTACTGAATGGCATTTTAATATAAACTGCGTAGAAACATAACATTTTGTATGAAAATTTCTTAAATTTTTAACTAATTTTTAAATTTGCATTTGAATTTCATTTTCTATTAAAACTTATCCTATTAATATTTCTTTTTTAAGATATTATATATAAAAATTAAATCAAAATGTGATCAAGAAATTAAATAATATAAGCAAATTTTTGTTAAGTTTAAGAATTTTTCCAATTAAACATGTAAGCTGTACATAGTGCAATCAACAATTCGACAAGCATTTAAAAATGCGTAGTAAAATAAAACAATGTGATAAAAAGTGAGTATTGAGTAAACCTTACTGTTTTAGATCAAGAAATATCCGAAAATAAACATTCGGAGGGAGACTAACTAAGATCTTTATGAACATATCTTTATGAGCCAATTAGCGAAGAGAAAACTAGTTTAACTAATTAAATAAGGGACAAGGAACTGCAATATATTATAGGAAATCTAGCCAGTGCAAAAGCAGCTAAAGAAAGATTTGTCAATATATAAATAAGATAAAACATAAAAAATATTGTAACTAGAAACATAAAATTGGAAAATACTAAAATATACGATGAAAATTACAAAAACAAGAGATAGGGACCACGTCTTCATCAAGAGGGAGATGGCCAGCAATGCAAAATGAACACTCTTTTCTGAAATGCATAATATTTTAATCATATATATATATATATATATATATATATATATATATATATATATATATATATATATATATATATATATATATATATATATATATATATAAGATTAAAATATTAGCTGAAAATATATCAAGCTTAGTGAACATATAAAAATTTTCAAATCAGTTATCATAAACCAATATATATATATATATATATATATATATATATATAGATAGATAGATAGATATTGTTTTATGATAACTGATTTGAATATTTTTTAAATATTTTTTATATGTTCACTAAGCTTGATATATTTTCAGCTCTTATATATAATTTATTCCCAATATTGTTTATCAAATGAACTTTACTTTTTTTAATTTTAGATATTACGAATATAAGTAACATGAAAAGTTATTAATTATTTCTCAAATTACTTCGCGACAATTAGTTTATATTTTTATTTTCTTTGTGGTTGAACCTGTCAACACCAACTGTTCACATTTATTAAATTTTTTTACTTAATACATTTCCTTATTCTAATTTCATATTAGTTTATGCATATAACATACCTTATTGTCACTGATATTTTTCTAAAATTTATACTTGAATAATACTTTAACATATCAAGTTGATCTTTTTCTCTTTTGATTTTGGTTGAAATTATTTTCTCGTTTCACTATATAATGATTTTCTTATTAACCAGATTCTATAACAAAGCTGTTTGATGTATGGAGAAATGTGCATAAGAGATTTTGCAGTCTTTAAAATTCTTCCTTTAAAAACTTTGTGCCTACAACTTACTTCAAAAGAATAATAGCTATACTATTTACAAATTCCAGGATTAGTGACTATGTCCATAAATCCTTTGACGTAATGAAAGTTCTGACATAAAACTTTAATTAATTATAATATTTCTTCATGATATTTCGGATGAAAAAAAAAACAAACCACAATCTTTTATTCAGATACTCAAAACTAAATTACACGGTTAATTAATCAGTGACAAATACTATTTTCTACATGTCAAGAAGAAATCAAACTATTTTTAATTTATAATTCCGTAAACTTAAAATTAAAGTTGCTTTAAAAGCAATATTTTAAAATTAGAGAATCCCCTAAAATTGTTTTACCATTCGCTATAATTTGAATATATATATGAAGAATATTATAGAAATTGTAAATCAAATCTTCAGAGAATGTAAAAACTTTTTGTTGAAGTACTGACAAAACATTTCATTTTTTCATTTATGTATAAAATTTTCATTAATTGTATAATTTATAGTAACTATTAAATATTGCAATAAAAATATTGAGATTTAAAAATGTTTTTTTTTTAAAATTTTTTTTTGTTTTGAAATTTACATATGGTAAGTTATGTGTGTGTGTGGTTTCTGTTTAAAGTTTCTAAAATTTAATATCAGGCAAAAGATCATTTTTTTATTATTATGAACGATTCTGAATACCAATTTAATATAGCAAAAATTAAATTTAATTGCAAGAGTGTTCTTTTACTAAAGATTTCCAGTATCATTGGATGGTTACAAAAAGTAGTATCTTCATTTATATTTTGTAATATTTCAATATTTGTGAAATATAAAAAGTCAAAGAATTTTTGTTTTACACTTACAGTTAGTTAAATATAAATTTAATTTTGCATTAAATGTAATACTAATTTTCTGTTAAAACTGATTGAAATATCACAGTAATACACCATTCTTGACAAATTCATTGTAACTAGAGAGCATTGCAGAAGCATAAGGTCTGTTTTGGATACAAACAAATAAATTATTTTGTGAGTTTATTTGTTCTTTTCATAAATGTAAAAAACAAATTATCAATGATGAAACACAATTCTTATTATATTTTCTTATTTGATACAACATGATTCTCAAGATTAGCACAAACGTTTTGGTAGACCTAAATTAGCCTTATCAATCATTTTATAAAGTATTCATTCGTTTTACAAATTTAGGCTCTTCTTTTATAAATATAAATTTTGATGCTTAAATTTAAAAAAAAAAATTATTGGATATCGAATATATGTAAACTGTTTTAAAATTTAATAACAAAATACTTGACAGAAAAAAATTTCAGGAAACTTCCGGGTTCTAAACTAAAATGCTAAAATGCCAAACTGTACAAAGTAGTTTTATTGAAAAAAAATAACAATTATCTCGCGTATATCAATAAAATAATTGATAATAATAAGTCTGATAGCAGAGATTTTTAATAATTTTTAAAAATAGTAATATAGTAACACAAGAGTTATTAGATGCATAAGACGTCTCTTGACTTTATTCAGATCAGCTATTGCAATTTTACCTTTCGAAAATGTGTCTCTTTATATTCAGGGAAAATAACATGCACAAGAAACAAGGACTTTTATAAAAAAAAATGAATAAAGATAGTACAGAGCAGCTCCCAGGAGACATTTGTGTGCTTAGTGTTTTTATCTGTGGTAGTTTTAAGAAAAAATCTTTTTATGCGAAAACATGCAAAATGTACTCTTTAGCGTGGCCATACGTTTGCTGTTCTGTTTTTTTAAATCATACATTCTTGCTTGAAAATTTTTATTTGTAGGCATGTTGCACCTACATACAGATAAATTCTGTATGGTTTTATTTACATATATGCATGTACACATATGTATCTGTATGTGTTTGCATGTATGTAAGCATATAAATTACATTAATATCATTTATATGCAGGCTTAAAAATTGAAATATTATGCTTTAATGCTGGTTAAAATTGAGTTTTTATGATTTAAAAGCTGCCAGTGAAATATGTATAAATTTATTTCATTCAAGTATTTCAAATAAAAAATATTTCAAGCAATTCAGAGTAAGTATTGAATTTCTTCAAAATTATTTGAGTGCGACCTATATAGTGATGAAGAATTGTATAATACTTTTGCTCATTCACATTAAAGAAAAGTTAAAGTAATCTGTAGTAATAAGTAATTATAATAAATGTGTTTATTTTGCAAACAGTTTGAAAACAGTGAAAAATAAACTATTGCATGTTTTCACCTGCAGTCAGTTTCACTCTTCTCTTTAAAACAGTATTGACTCATCTGTGTTTTTATTAATAGAAGGAAGCACTCGTAATGGGAAAACAAATTATATGAGCATAGTGCCTTTAAATTAGAAAATTAAATTTTTGCGAATTTAGATTACGATGGTTTTGCACTAAATATATTTTCCTGATTGTCAAATTTGTCACTGTCTTCAAAGTTAGTTAATTATCTAAAACACTATAAAATATACTTTAATGAAACTTGACTTGCATGTTGGTTGAGATAAAATAAAAAACAACTTTCAATTTTATTATGTTTACATACCATACGTAATTTCTAAAAATGTAGGCAGGAAATACCAAATACAGTGTCAATAAAAAAAAAAGCAAGTAAGTTAAATGTTTTCCTGTTGCATGTATACAAATCTCTTTGCTTTTATACATAAATTAAATATTTCATGATTTCAGAAGGTAATTGGTCTTATTTTTTTTAGTAATATTGTTTTCAAATCTTGGATATTTGAGCTCTTTTCTAAGTAGATCTTAATAAAGAAATGTCCCAAGTTGGATTATAGCCACCGTTGACCAGTAAGAAATGGGGATTGAACTCCTATTTTTTCTGGCAAATCTGTCGTGGATAATAATATTCAAAAAGGAAATCATGAAGAAGGTTTTGAATGCTATCACACTGTGGATGGAGATATTTGAACATTAAAGAATTTCAATTTCACGTAATAAGATCTGAATTAGTATTTGAGACAAAAAAGTTTTTTAAATTATTAATCAATATATGTAATAAAAGAAAGTGTACAACTTGAGTGATATTAAAACTTAGAAATGAGCACGACACTAAAAAGAGATGTATATATAGTGTGGTAATCATCTATTTCCTTGCCATGAAGAAGGTTCCCTTTTTTAAATGAAAGGTGTATTTTTGGAGATAAAAGGCGGAACATTTTGACCTCTAGAAATTTCTAGAACAATCCAGAAAATTTGAGAGTATTTAAGAGCATTACACAATATTCCAGAACATTCTGGATTGTTCGAAAATAGTCTAGAATAGCTCAGATCCTCCAGAACAATCCAGAACACATTCGAATGTTGTGGAATACTCTAGATCATTGAGGATTATTTGAAGCCTTATTTGTTTGGGTTAAGCTACCTGTTGGTAAGGAAGGATATATAAGGCATTGCGGTAACATCATGTGCTTAAGCGCCAGTTTCTTACCAGTGAAGTGCAGCGAATCAATAAAAACAAACAGTTAAGTGTGAGTAATCAAAGTGATACATGAATTGAATATAAATTGAAAATAAATATAAGAAATCTTTAAAGTGTATTTGGTGTATTTCTTAATAAAAAACCAAGTATAATCAAGTTAGAAACATTTTCGCCATAATTCTAACTACATGTAACCCATGGAATCCAAAACAACTATGGGACCCCTTCAATGAGAATATGAGTAATAAGAAACAATAACAAATCCCACAAGCTAACCCAGAACTGGTAATCGAATTCAATGACATCTTCAATGAAACATTTATTTGTTTAGAAGGTAAATGCTTATCGATTAATAAATCAGACCTTTATTACAACTTGAGATGCGAGTAACACGACAAGATGCTTTCAGTGTGCTAAACTGCAAAATTACAAAGTAAAAGCTACCAGGGCGAAGTTCTTCAATACATTGCTAACAACAAACCACATTTCAATAGAAATAAAAAATGTAAAATGTTATTATGGTTCGGATCAAAAAGAATACTAGTGTAATTAAATACCTGGACTCTCACGGAGGTACCGGGAGAACGTTTCTAATAAATCTATTTCTGGCAGAAATACGTGTTAAGCAACATAACTCACTTGCATGGCATTACTTGGCATTAAGGGCTCTTATGGAAGGGATACGAACAAATGAAATCAATGCATGTATAAAAAATCATCACCTCACATACAAATATTAGCAAAATTTGGGAGAGTCTGTCCATCGAAATATGAAACAACAGCAAATTTTGCTCAAAATCTTTTAAAATAGGTAAAGACACCTATCCTTTTGACCAAACGACCAGCCTCATTGAACTCAACAAAGATTTTTGGAACATAGTTATCACTGAAAACGAACTCATCGATCAAATTTATTCAAACGTTGTTTATAACTATAGCAATTCGGTGTGCCTATTTCACTGAGCATTAAAGCAACTAAAGATAATAGTGTTGACGGTATCAACTTTGATATTCGAAAGAAAATTCCCATGAAGAGAGGACCTAGAAACTGATCGATACGATGGTAAACGTTGAGGAAAGTGTCAACATTCTTACAGAATTTTTAAATTCTTTGCAAATACCAAGCAATGCCATCACACTGCCTTCGACTGAAAATTAGATATCCCATCATACTACTCAGAAATTTCAACTCACTAAAACTATGTAATTGAATAATAATGACAGTTAAAAAGTTATCGAATAACATCATCGAAGCCGAACTTATGACTGGAAATAACAAAAGACATACGGTATTTATCCTCAGAATATCACTGGTGTCTACTGAACTACAATTACAATTTAAAAGATGCTACTTCCAATCACATTGGGCAACAGTTTTACAATTAACGAACTACCAAGACAATCTTTAAAATATTACGGCTTCAACTTTGAAGACGAATGCTTTTCTCATGTGAATTATATGTAGCTTGCTCTCTCGAATAGGAAATTTGAAATATTTATAAATGTATACCCACAAAAAAGGAAAATGTTTATAAAGAAGTATTGTAGTTAGAATATGTTTATGAAGAACTATTGTAGTTAGAATATAGAATTTCGATAAGAAATTTGTATTTCTTACATTTTAAAATTCATCCTTTTATTCCAAATACCATACAATCTTTCATCAACTCCCTGAGCGAATATAAAATAAAATTGTTGAAGAAAATTTCATTTTTTCTGACATAAATATGGAAATATGTTACATTGTAAAATTTGTTTCACTTTTAACCTGTATGAGTTTCCTGAAAGATATAAGATGATTTTAGTTCTATAACTTTATTCTTCATCTAAGTAACATTATAATATTTATGTAAGATTTGTTTGCTTTACTTTTTCTAAGTATTTGTACTTGACAAGTGTACACCAGAGTAAATCATTTAAATAAGTTATCGACCAATTTTATTTTCACATTTAATGAAGAAATTAAATAATATCAATGATAATGATTGTTTTAGACAATAATGATGGTGCTTTAATTATGCGTTTTCAGCTCTTTTATTCAAAAGAAACAAAGTTGAACCTAACTGTAAATCATTCATGGGAGATAAATGTAATTTACGAATATAAATAGAAAAGTATATTTAAAATCTATTGCATACCATACTTTTCTCAGAGATATTAACTCAATACATTTAAAAACTTTGGAAAGGAAGAATTATATGTTTATATAAATTCTTTTCTCCCCTAGTGGTTTGTAAATATTAAACATATAATGCAACATTTTATGCAAAGTTAAATACTTATCATCATTACAAGCCTGTGTTTGAATTTCCAAAGAGTATGAAATCGTAAAATTTAAAATTCACAAAATTTATTCTTTTGATTACTTAAATTAAAATTTCACTCCATATCAGTAAAATATGCAGTTATATTAATTATCAGCCGGCCAACTTGTCTAGTTGCCTGGCTAAGAATAGGGAGGTTCTGGGTTCGAATCCCGGTTCAGACATAGATGTAATTTCTCTCTCTATCTATCTTGTCTTTATCCTTTCCTTGTGTGAATGAGGTGGGAATGGTTGCCTACCCTATAAATGGGTCCTTATGGCACATGTGCATTGAAAGAAGTCGGACTTCACACCAAATACGGTTCAGTTGGAAAAAGTAAAGCAGCGCACCCCAATTTGCCAGACTAGCTGGCACCCGAGAACAACAACAACATATTAATTATCAGAAAGAAGTTACAAATAAAGCATTAATGACTTCATCAAACAATATATGAATATTTATTTATTGATTAAACAATTCAGCAAGTACTTAATTTAGTAGTGGTTGATAATTATAAAGCACTAATAACTATTTGCATATTATAAAGACTACTTACATACATTAATAGTTCTAAAGATTATTCACATATATTTATCAGAGATATTATAGTTAAATTTTGAAGATACTCTGAAAAGTTATTAATATTTTATATAAGGAGATATTATTTTCATACAGAATAGTGTTTTAATACTTGTATAGATTTGAAAGGAAAAAATTCATTATAATTTTAGTTTACTTACAAAGACATCCTAAGTAAAAATTGTCATGATTATTGATAATAATTAATATACCGAGTAAGGAGTGTGAAATTATTATTTATTTCATGTTCTGCTAATAGCTATAATAAAATATTTCTTCAAAATATCTATATAGATTACCATATTTCTTGTTCTGATAATACTTAAAATATATACATATAATTTGAAATATTAAATTCAATGTACTATTCTAAAGAAAAATCATTAAATAAAATTTTAGATATTCATTTAACGTTATATAATTGAAAACAGCAAAGAAAGTGAGAGAAGAGTATGTATTATAATTTTTATAAGCATTTTGTATACAATGACATTACACAATGGGTATACAAATAAATAATATGTAAAATATTTATTGTAAAGTATTTATAGTTTTTATAAAATTGCTACCGATACAGTTTAGGAAGGAAACTAGTTTTAATTAGAATTTTTTGTCTTCAGGAAGAAGAAATAAACATTAAAGGAAATTTAATATAAAGTTTCCTTATGCAAGGAAAAAAATGGCAAACGTGTTTTATGCTAATGAAGCAAAAGCACGCAAAGTTAACTAGCCAACTAAATTAGGAGTCACCGATGATAGCATCAATACACACACTTTGACCATAAAACTTATTTAAAGAGCTCTTATTGAATAATAAAGTAACCAATGGATAATACGATAATTTTGAAGAGACTGAATTAATTGTGTTTAGTCATTAGTTAACTACTCTTATTTTTCGATAAAAGCTTTAATGAAAGCAAATAAGCTCACTTAAAGCTGTTAGAGAATATAATAAATAATAGAAGTCTTACATTTTTCTGCTGGTGAAAAAAAAATATTCGGTCGTGACTGACTTAAAATAGAGGTTATTTAAGAGAAAGTCTCTAAATAAAATAAATAATCTTAGATTTAAAATATTACGTAGAGCGTGGATGATTTCTTCTTCCTTTTTGAATAATTCAGGTGTATGCATATATAATAAACTCTCAGTAATATTTTTAAATATGAAATTATATGATTTATATACAACAAAAATTTAGGAACATAATTAAAGAAGTAAATATTCTCTTAAAATAATTTACATTAATTAAAAACTTTTGTACATCGCATATCCAAAAGAATTAACAACGCCATTTAAAAATTAAGACTTTTTTATTTCAGAATGAAGTTCATACAAAATTGAATGAAAAAAAGTGTGAAATTTTAAAAAGTTCTTATATAGAGAATTATATAAATTTTTAACTTTTATGTGTTTGCAAATTTTTAATCTCATGATTTTAAATATTTTGACAATTTCAGAATGCAAGGAATAAGGTAGGAGCTGTAATGCTTTATTGGAGGCATAAACTACGTAGTTTATGCCTCCAATAAAACCTTATTTTACTTATTATCCTTATTTTACTATTACAATAATCCTTATTTTACTTTTATTTATTATTACAATAATCCTTGTTTTACTTTGAACTACGTAGTAAGTTCAAAGTAAAATAAGTATACTAAAACTTAATTCATAATTTCATAAAAAATATGTATCAAATTAAATCCAAATATATGTTTAAAAATTATATTGCAAAAAACCAAATACTTATTGTATCTAGTTAATTTATTAGTTCCAACTCACAAAAATTTAGTTTATTAATTAATAATATATTCGCGAGAATATATATTTAATATTTATTTTACATACTCATAAATCATTAATATGTTTATTAAATTCAGAATCATTCCTCTAATTTAGTTATTTTCGATATAATAGTTATTTTCGATGAAACTCCAAAGCAATTCGTTACTAATTGTTAAATTATTATAAAGTAAGAATAATAATTAAAGTTGTGACTAAAAATTGTTATCTTATTAATCATAAATTTGAGATTTGGCATTGATAAAAAATGTATATAAGATTTTTTTTCTATAAATATGAATACTATTCAACAAATTTATAGTTAAATGAAGAAAAGAATTAGAAAGAGAAGAAATTAATTATGTTTAAATTTATTACATAAATATATATTTTTTTCAAAAATAACCAATTTGTTTAATTTAGAAATCAAGAAATTTCTTTTAAATAGAAAATATACGTATTTCCTATTTACTTTTTGATGAAAAAATTTGAGAATGAAATAATTTAGATATTTTTTAAATAATTTTGAGTATCGAGTTAAATTTTTAGCTGTAAAATAGAAATATTATTTAACATTATTAGAGTATAGTCTAAAAAAGAAAATTCAAAACAATATTTATCTTGAAAAATAGCTTAAATTATCATTACTATCATTTAAAAACGTTATATATAATGGTATAAAATAGACGGGTTTTTTTAGAAAATTATGTTTTTTTTTATGTATGCAATGTCTTAATCATGATTAAATTCTACGTGTGTTAGAATTGATGACGATAAAAAATTTATTTATTATTTTTCATAATTTACTAATTTGTAATTTGTATTAATTATCTATTGTTATTAAATTTCACAATCCTCAATGCCGGATATAATTTTATGTTTTATATTCTCAACAAAATTTTTTAGTTTAATTCTTAAACCACAAATCAGAGTATATAACAGATTTATGTTTAATATAGGAATGAATAAAATAAAATAATTTTTTTGGTATTATGGTAAATATTTCATAAAAAATTAAAATTTAAATAGTGTTAATATGTAATTTGAATTAATTTACTTTGTTATTATTATCAATATGTTCAGCGGAAAGTACAATTTTCGGATAAGTCATATCAATATATCTTTATTTTTGTGTCTTTTGAATTTCATTAAATATTTTTCTATAGAAAAAAAAGATCAATGACTTACACGAAGCGGAAATTTAAGTATTGCATTTAGAAAATGCTATCACGTTTTCTGTAAAAAGTTTATTTATTTCATGGATTTACTCAAGTCATACATTTTCCATGAGCATGTTTTTTTCACCATGGAATGTTTGTATTGAATGAGAAGGAACAAAGTATTTTGATCGTAACTAAAGTATTTTTTCCTAATAAAGTTTAAAAAATATTTACAGCCTCTAGGAAAAGTTGAGCATCAATAAATGAAGCAATTTAAAAGGATGGGTTGCACTCAGTGCGCACAAAAGAGGAAAATAAAGAATGATGCACAATATTATTCATTATGTTGGAAAAACAAATTAATTTATGTGTTATATAATTTTACAAGTTAATTCAATTATCTGAATTATAAAATATTGCATAGATATTTGTTTGATAAATAAAAATAAACATTTATAAATACTTTTCTATTTGAAAATTCTTATACACAAATATCTATATTATTATTGAATTACTTGAAATTTTTTGATTAGATTTATAAAAGCTGAGATTTCTGAAACTTAAGATTATAACATTAAAAGATATTTGTTTTACAAATTTCTTTTATAAGGAAGTATCTTTACATAATTGATGGAATAGAAAAATGTGTCATATTCATTGATCGAATATGAAATTTCTAAACTGAACTAGGTAAAACTACTTCCAGATATATTTCTGTTTTTTTTTTTATTTTGTTTCTAAACGAAGCCCTTAGACAATGCTAACTTTGAATCTTTAATAAGAAATTTGACTTTCGAATTACACTTTAATGATATCATAAACCAGCATCTATAAAGCTTTTCATGTCTTATCACTTCAATACAAAAATGTTTATCTCAACAAATCTTTACAGGCAAAAGTTTATAACTATAATTTAAAAAAAGACTAGGTTTGACTATATTAGGTGAAATCTCCCTTTCTGTGATAAGAAGGACGATTTTTCATTTAAGTTATTGACGGTCGTTGCTTAATTTAAAAGTCATCAGTACTGTTTCAATGAACTATAACTTATCATTAATGCGGCAATGATTTAGATTGTTGTTGTCGTGTGCTAATTAGGCTGGCATTATGGGGTGCGCTGCACCACTTTCCAACTGAAAAATATTATGGTGTGGAGTCCGACTTCCCCTCAGTAAGCACATGACATAGGTACCCATTTATAGGGCAGGCAACCAATCACAACCCATTCATACAAGGAAAGAAAAAAGACAGGATAGATAGAGAGAGAGTGTACATCCCTGCCCAAACCGGGATTCTAACTCAGGACCTCTCTTTCCTCAGTCAGGCATGCTGACCACTAGACAACTAGGGCAGCTTTTGTCTATTTTAAATCCTATTACAGATATTATAAATTTAATGAAAATAAATTTTTATTTGGAGGCAAGATATTATAATTGTTGTTGGATTGTTGAATATTTCGTAATATAAAAAAACAATTTCTTATGAAGTAAGTTGTTTGAAATGTTCAAAACAATGTGATTTAAAATAAACCTTTAATTAACTAAAACTATCATTTTGTAAATTATAAAGCATTTTCCTTTACCGATGGACTCTTTTATTAAGTTGGGTGGCAATTATCTAGTTCCTGGCTATCTTCCAATAAATTAAATTTTAGAGTTTGTTTGATATTATATAATTATTGCTCTGTAATTAAACAAATGTTTACTATGATTTTCATTAATCTTTATTTTCAAATTTTATGAATACATTTAAATATTACTGGTGTTACTTCTAACTTTTAATACGAGTAGCTAGTGTTCCATGTATCTTTTATATACAAAGAAATTAGTGTGTAGTGATATTTTTAGATTTGAAAAATATCACTTTATACGAATAATAAAATTCTTCATTAGATGCATTTCAACAATTCAATAAGCAGTTTATATAGCGATATTGTATATTACATTTTTAATAAAATTCCACGTTTATTTTAAGAATTCTTTTATCAGAAAAGAATTTTTAGACTGTCACAAATATCAATAAGAATAATTGATACGAGAAAAGACGTCATTGAGAAAAATGATTAATGAAACGATTCATTAAATTAAAAATTGTTCATTCCACAAACTTAGTAGAAAATTTTGTTTTATTTCCATTTTTTCAGCTACATGATTCTCTGTATGAATATTCAATTATCGAAGAATATTTAAATAATCACAGATTTTCATTTTCTTTTTATAGAATCATATTCTTTCAAATTTTATCATTTCTTTAATAAATTCTTTTTTTACTCATTAAATTTTATTATTTCTAACATTGTTTTGTTCCCCAAGCATTTAATGTAGCATTGTAGCATTGCTATTATAAATACTTGATAGATTAATTAACCAGATGTACATCAATTCAATTGTTTTCGAAAATGTTTAGCCCAGATAATGAATTATATGCGTGTGGCTAAATTTATATATATAGAATCTATATTTGAAAGAGTACAAATCAATTTAGAAATGTTCTAATAGTCTAGTTAATAATTGTATATTATTAATGTAATATTATTTATGAAATCAAATAATACATAAAAATGATAATAAATATGAAACAAATAAAAATGTTTTTACAGTAATTTATTTGATTCATGCGAAACAATTTTGAGTATTCTTTTTGTAATGTTCAAACTTAGCAAAACATGAAAATAAATATTTATTAAATAATAAAATCATAGCTGGAATAACAGTTGAATAAAATTTCAAAGAATTCAAAAGAATATATCATCAGCAATTTGTATTCAGAACTTCTGACATTTATATGCAGAGACATTTAGTCAGAAATTTGATAGCATATTTATGAACAGTTTACCAAGCATTTTTAGCATAATGCCGCAGTTCTTTGACAATAAGGATGAGCTTAAAGGGAAGAAAGCAGTTGAGTGATTGCCACAGTCTAGCTTTAACTGCAGTTAAAAATATTAGTAATAGATAAAACATGTAGAAAAATAAATAAAAAAAAAGTTAGACAAAATTTGAAAAATCACTCACAAGAATAAGAATGATGTTACTATATACGGAGTAAATTTTTTCAAATAAATAAATATAAAATGCTTAAAGTAATTTTACATATTACTATTTATTTTGTATTTAAAATTTTAAAAATAAAGTAAATTTTTCCCAATTTGAAAGTCAAAATTTTATAATAAAACTAAAAATTTTATTTTTAATAATAATTTAACATTTTCAGTTTTTAGATTAGGCCATTATAACCAGACAAATGTTGATGTTACAAATTTTGTTTTTACTACTGTTGATTGAGTTTCCAGATGTATGTTTTTGTTAAAAAATTCATTTGGATTTAAATGATAAAGAGACATTTGATTTTAATACTTTCAAACTTTTATATATAAATATATAAATAATTATTTATTTAAATTTTCTTATTTTACAGTAATTCCTAAATTTCATCAATGTCCTGTAAAATTCAGATTCATCACTTGTGGTATTAAATGCTATATGACTATTTACTGACCACTAGACAAGTTGGCCGGCAATACGTAAACATTTTTTCTCCTTATATAAAGTTCCACAGCTACATATCATTAGTCAATTTCATTCAAATGTAATTTGTATATCAGAGTTTTGCAAAACTTCTTCATTTAAACATGTTATTTTCTATTTTGCCATCTATTTTATATTCATGCGTTAAAATTCCAATCGTTTTTAGATCGCATGATCATCATCTTGTTTTTTTAATTTCCTGTATGTTAATTTTCTTTTAGTCTTCTTCGTGTTGTAATTGAAATGACTTAGAATATATTGTTTTTAATATTAATTACAAAATTTATTAATTTCGGAAAAATTATCATAGTATTAAATAATTTTGTAGAATTCATAATTTTTTTTAAATTAAAGTATATCAAAATAATATATAAATAAAATAAATAATTTATATTATGAATAAAATAAATCATTAATACATAAATAAAATAAATAATTAATATAATGAGAATATTTTATGAAAAAATGGCCTGAAAATTTTGTAGTCATATAAATTGTATTGATATCTATTTTTTAACAACTTTGTGCATTACACTTTAAGTATTTCATGTTATTTGATTACAATGTTTTATAAAATTAATAAAGAATAAATGTAGTAATTATACATACATTTCTTACAAACCATTCTTAATGCTCTGAATATTATTTTGAATTTTAAAATAATTTTCAATTACAGGAAATAGCGTGAAAGATTATAAGAAGAAAAACAGATGTCGAAATAATTTTAAAATATATTATACAGTTTAAATGAATTATTTTAATATACATTCTCAACACATAAGAACTTCAGTTATTTTATTCTACAGCTGTTAATAGAATAATAATTTAAGTGTTTATTTTCCACAACACTCACAAATACACAATGTTTATTTCAACAAGAAAATTTTAATTAAAATTTTTAATTTCAATAATAAAATTACAATTAAATTACATTTTGAGAGTACTGTAAAAGATTTATTAAAAACATAAATAATTAATATTTTGTATTTGCAGTGCTTTTATATCAATATATTTGAATTAAAAATTAAATAGTCATAATAGTATTTATTTTATACTTTCTACATTTGACTGAAACTATACATGTAAAGTTATGCTCAGTTTATGCTCAAAATGTTATGCTCAGTTTTTCATTTAATGACTTGAACGTTACTTTTCTTGTATTAAGAATAAATAAGTTTTATCAGCATTTGTTAAATTATTAAATTAATTCAAAATAATCTTTCATTTTCAGTTCTAAGTTTCGAGAGCAGTAATATAATGATTTATTATTTTCTCATATCAGCAATTGTAATTAAGAATTGAGCAAGTTAATATTGATACACTCAAATAGAATGATGCTTTTTTATAAGAACTATTTTAATTTTTAAGAAATATACAATAGGATGTATACGAAATAAACTGTCAGGCAAAAAAAAAATGAAAAGTACAATGCAAACTCATATGCAAATGAGGTTTGGTTAAAACATAAAATTATAAACATTTTTGCCCAAAAATCAGTCGATCATAAATTTTGATGGATGAAACTGAATTACTTCGTTTTTGCTCTTTCTTCGTTTAAAATGAAACAAATGTTTAGTTCACATATGGATAGATTTTGATAAATGAAATATTTATAGAAGAGTTCTTTAAATAAGCAATTAATAACGAAACAGGTTTTTAAGTGAGATCTTCTTTTGAAGATGAAATTAATAAATATTTAGACCAATTGTTATATATTTTTAACATTTGAATGGTAATAGGCATTTAACATATCATAACCGGATATCCTATTTTTTGTTTAATAACTTAAAAATTGCATGCATTCCTCTTATCTTTGAAATGGGAGCTTATTAATATCATTTTCTATATTCTATTGTTTAAACTATCCATAGAAGTTTTAATATATACGTATTGAATAATATCTATAAACTTTTCCCACTCCTATTGAATTCATGCTAAGAAATATGTTTTAGTAGATACGATTGAAATTTATCCATTTGAGAATTAATTATTACGCATCATTTATTCATTATTGAAATGAAAATGTAACTATTTTTATGCATAAGGTACATAATTAGAGTTTCTTTAAAATAATTATTGACAACAATATCTGTAAACAATCATTGCAGAGAAAAAAAAGTTTCTTTTTGATATTATGTATATAAACTGTGAATTTGAATTTTAAATAATTCAATGCAAAGAAAGTTATAATAGTAATTAGGAAAATTCCTTTAATTTATTAAATAATATAATAAGCTCATACTTTTATTTTGTAAAATATTAAAGATAGTAACGCCAAAAGAGACAGAAATGTATGGAAAGTGTATGGATAAAATAACTGGATACCATTTCGGAAAATTATTGACTAGCTGTTATTGAATTTAAGAATTTTTTCTTATCTGTGTTAACAATTCATTAATGAAAATAAAAAGAATTATTTATTTATAGTAAAATTGAATCATGTGTGAGTAATAGATTTAAATGATTACTTATAGCGCCTTATAAATAGAAACAGAAAATTACTTATGAATGGCTTCTCAATGTATTAGTTATTCATTCCCATTTTGATTTTTAATTTATTTTCAGAAAATTTAATATTTTGATCTATTGTAAGAGAAAAAATTATAATAAGTAAATAATATTTTTTACAGCATTTAAATTATCGGAATTATTTCTTTGCTGTAATAAATAAAGTTGAATTACGTTTTAGAAATTCCATCCCTCTTATAATTATTGGGAGGTACTATGAGTAAAAATATTAAAAAATGCCATATAAAATTGCAAAAAATGAAACACGTAAATAAAATATAATTTTTTTCCAATGGCAGATTGTAGACAGTTACAACTGCAACAGAGTCTATTAATCTATTGTTTGCTGATACCCAAGGAACTGGCTAGAAACAGCAACCCCTTTCGTACATTCGTAGATTTACATTTCGTTTTTACATTTCAAGGCGTTGCCCCGGATGCACCACAGGGGGTGAGCCACCATCGCACCCTCAGACATGCCATAGGGACCCGTTTATGGGGTAGACATCATTCATACTTCATTCACATACACAAGGAAAAGACAAAGACAGGATAGAGAGAAAGTACATACATACCCGAAGCGGGATTCAAACCCAGGACCTTCCTATCCCTAGTCAGGAACGCTGACCACTAGACAAGTTGACCGGCAATACAAAAATAGTAAAATTGAATCATGTGAGTAATATATTTAAATGATTACTTGTAGCTCCTTATAACTAGAAACAGAAAATTACTTATGAATGGCTTCTCAATGTATTTGTTATTCATTCCTATTTTGATTTTTTAATTTATTTTCAGAAAATTTAATATTTTGATCTATTGTAAGAGAAAAAAAATTGTAATAAGTAAATAATATTTTTACAGCATTTAAATAATCGGAATTATTTCTTTGCTGTAAGAATTCATAGTAAGAATGTTAGAGAAGAAAATTTTATCATAAAAATATATTTCATCAAAATTTGCAGTTTAAAACTTTTATCAAATATTTAAAATTGTTTTTTTAAAATTTTACTTTTTATTAATATAAATATTTAAGTGAAGTACTTTTCGTTAATTACGGTACATTATAAATCAATAAAAATTGTGTATAACTATATTACTGGATAATTTATTTTTTATTCCACTTTTTACTTTTACTCACTTACATTTCTTTTGATTGCAACTGTTAAAAGCAGATTGTAAAAATAATTTTTTATTAAGAAAATCTAAGTGAAATTGCCATAAACTTGTATTATATAATAAATTTAATAAATGTTTAAATTTAACTTTACTAATTTTTTTAATTAAACATAACATTTGTTTAACGCATTCAAAGCTTTTATTAATTTGCTATTCAAAATATAAGTTGTTAAATTAATTTGTCTTATTTTGCTTACTTTAATTTATCATAATCCTATGTATTCAAAGATGACACTTTAAGGATATTTGTAAACTTCAATGCATTAGATTCTCTTAATTGTATCAAAATATTGAAATTGTGAAATATATACCAAAAACTTTTAAATAATTTTTATTTGTATTATTTCATTATTTCTTTATCAAACAAGCTTATATGAAGAAACAATCTTCCATTTCAAAGTATAAGTTCTTGATATAATTTTCTATCTATATTTGAAATACTTTGAGGTGATTAGGATGAATCAAGATATTAATATAATAGAAATTAGAAACTGATCCATCTATGGACAGTATCTATAATCCCCAACGAATATGTTTAAGGTATCACCAGTATCTCCAGACTTTGTAACTTCCCTCATTTACGATGTTTGCTCTCCTTCCTAATTAATTTCTCTGCGTGTATGTATGACAAATAGGAGGGTACAACCCTCAGCACGCTTTTTGCACTTACAATAAAAAGAAATATTCTCTAAATTTTATGACAGTTTTCCTCAGAACACAAGATATCTATACATACAGTTGACTCTTGCTGTGATTTGGCTTGCTTCCATATTCGTAGTATATACACTTTTTTCTTACTTCTAATGATTATTCTTATGAATAAGATTTTTAAAATTGACTTAATTTGCTTGGAGTTAGAGCTCAATATAATTTTCTGCTATATTTAATTTTCACACCCAATTAATTTTTTCTTATAATATCTTTCATTTATGCTAAATGAAGCATTAAAATGTAATATTTTTGAATATTACAGTTTTTGTAATTCCAGATGTTTTGAAAAGCTATTATAATCTTTTTATCCCAGTATATATATTCATCTTTATATGTTTTATAATAATTATATATATCATGAATAAAATAATATATATTAATTTAATTCATTTAAAAGAAGAAAAATATTTGTTTTTATTAATGACTACGAGAAATTACAAATTAATAATTGTTGTTCGAATTAAGGTTCTTTTCATGGGAGCCATTTAAAATTGTATGAAAGAACAAAAATGAAAAGAAGTTTTATGAAAGAAAAAGAGTTCTATGCGGTAGACTTATGTCAATTTCTGAAAAATATAGTATAATACATGAATTTATCTTCACAACCGTTAATACAATTCAAGATCATTATTTATTAAAATAAAGATATTATTTGAAAAATTGCGAAAATTTTGAATCTTGGTATATTAAGGTGAATACTTATTGTCAATGAAGTAAAACATTTGAGTTATAAAACAGATTATTGGCCACCTGCTATATAAAAATATCATTTACTACTCTTTTTGTAAATTTTAGTACTGTAATTATACTAACTGTAGTATTTTCTAGTGTTGAACCATATTTTGAATAATTACTTAAAAAACATTCTTTTAAATTTTACACAAAGATATTATTAAAATTGTTCCTTTAATTTATAAAAGGAATAATTTTAATAATATATGTAAAATTTAAAAGAATGTTTTTGAAATAATTTATGACTTTAATTTATAAAACGTTTGTGAATGACATTTTATTTTCAACGTAAATATGAGTTAAAAAATTGTTGAAATAAAATAAAATATTGCTTTTATTTCAATAATTACTTCAAAAACATTCTTCCCAAATATTATTTTGAAAATTTGTTACTGTTGAATCTTATTATGTATTTTTTGAATAGTAAATTGTAATTTATTACAAATTTTCATTAGGGAAATAAATTTATTTACATTTTAATTGTAATTTAAAGAAAAATCCTTCTCAAACTTTCTGATAAAATACTTATCTTTGTTCTGAAGGAAAGTCCATTTTTCAAAGAAAGATTTCCTAGATAAAATTGAGTTCTATAACTTCTACCATTTCAAAGTCACTGGATGACATGGATTGTTCTAGTTGAATAAATACAAAGAAACAAAGTGTAACGAAATGGTCGAGAATAGAAAAAATGTTGCTTTTCATTTAAAATCTATCCCTAGATTTCTGTAAAATAGCTTATATCTTTGAAACGTATATATAATTCTTCAATTTTTTAAACCACTTCTTGAAAAGTAAAAATTTTCTAGTTAAATGTAAATGGGAAGAAATACTTGGAGGGAGTTTTTGACTTTGAAGGTCTTATATATTTTGCAGATTCAGAAAGAATGGAAAGGATGTACAAAAAGAACGTGCTTTTTTTGCTTCGTTTAAACTAGAAATTGCTTGGCATGAGAAATTCAAATTCTCCAAATTTTAGTTTTCAAAAGAGATCTTATTAAATAAAACGCATTTAGAAAATTCTGCTTTGTCAGATTGAGTTACAGTTTTTCAATTAACACAAAAATATATAATGAAAATGTTGATTACTTAAAAAATATTTAAAAATATTTTTATTTTTTAACTTATTATAAAAGATATTACACATTTATGTATTACACTCATTTCATTATATATATATATATATATATATATATATATATATATATATATATGTGTGTGTGTGTGTGTGTGTGTGTGTGTGTGTGTGTGTGTGTGTGTGTGTGTGTGTGTATATATGTATATATGTGTGTATATATATATATATATATGTATATATATTTATGTCTATATATATGTATATATATATATATATATATATATATATATATATATATATATATATATATACATATGTATATATATATACATATGTATACATATATATGTATGTATATATATATATTATATTATCTATACGTATAATATATATAGATATATATTATATATATACTTACGTTCATTTATGCACGTAAGTGTTAGGCTCATAAATCAAATAGTTGTAAGAAAGTAAGTGTAATTTTTTTAATGTAAAATAATTTTGATTGTATCATACTGAATAATGTTAAAATAAATTTTTAAAAATCACATCTCCTCTGAAAATTGTATTGTATTTTCAGGATTAAAAATTTTGAAAAGGTATTGTTACACATATTTCTGAAAATAAATGAATGAACTATTATTGCATTTGTTATTGTTAAAATTAATTAGTATTCTATTTTTTAAAAAATAAAAATTTCATTATATTAAAAAAATTTTCTTTAAAAATAATGAGTGAAAAAAATCTTTGTAGCTTAGTGTCTGAGAAAAGGGAAAACAGAAGATTTCTTTAAAATAAAGTTATTCTTTATATTACTTTATTCATTAAAATAAAGTTTAGATAATGAAAAAATACAGATAATAAAAAATATTCATTCAATTTTAAATTTCTCCTCAAGTATTTTAAGCAGAAATTTTTGACATTGAGAAAATATTCAATAAGAACAGTTGGTTAATGTTTTCATTTTAAAAATACTTACTTAGATAATTCAGAATAAAATCATCTGCTGATAATATTTAGTAATTGGGAATATTTATTCAAAGAGACGCCCTGATTATTTCGGGCTTTTGAGCAATAACGATTGTATTTTCCCTTAGAATTTTCGAATGATATATTGATATAAAATGACTATTGTAAATTGTATTTTTTGCCATTATTTTAAATATTTTATGTTTCTAAATATAACATCATTCTTAATTGGATTTAAAATTATTTAAATCTTGTACGTGAAAGCATAAAATTTTCGAAAGTACTATAAATATAAGCATTGATTAATTTATTTTTAATTTTGCTAGAAATTTAAAATAAATATCAATAGGGTTAAAAAGCCATTATTGAGCTTCATTAATCCTTATATGAGGTTAGTTTTCTCAGATAGCTTTAAAAATTAATCAAGAAATGAAGGGGAACCACATGCAAAAATAAATTTTCTCCTTTCGAATTAAAAAATTAGGTGATAATATCGTTGCTTTTTAAAATTTTCTATTCCTATTCCGGAAAAGTTGAAAGTCAGTATTACAAAATTTAATTTTGAATTTAATCTTTCTTTGATTTATATTAAAGAGATGGCATGATTAAACAAATAAATAATTAGGAGCTCAATTATTATAATTCACATTTTAATATAACATTAATTTTAAACATCGTAAAAAACAAAAAATTTAATTATTGGAAAATTTAAAGAAATGATAGGTTTTGAAAGAAAAAAATTACAATAATTTTTTAAAAATCGTGTACCCTCTGATTCTCCTACCATATAAATAAAATACTTCTTAACATTTCGAAACACTTCGTTCTTTCAGAGAATCTTATCAATATTCTATAAGGACAGGATAGGGGCACAGTTTTCTTAAAATGAACAGAACATTCTCCGTATTCGTGATTTATTCTGTTTCGTAAAGGTTTTAGAAGAATTTTCATGATTTAATTGTAAATAATTTAGTTTCTCAATAAATTGTTAGTTTGTGAATAATCTAATCAATAAAATTCATTGCGTGATTTTGATTTATACATCCGATATAGTATTCATATAAAAGGCAAGTCTTTTAAATTTGTTGGAAGATTCATTACACAGAAATTTCTTAGAACTTTGTTTGCAAATTAAATATTCAATGATAATTCAATTTAAAGTAATAGATATTGATTATGTTTTAAGATTTAAAGTGTCGAAAACGATTCCATTAGCATTTTTTTCCCAGAGGAAAATATGTAAAACTAATTCGAACTGCGGTTTATATCTAAGTATTATGCAAACTATCTGAGTAGGATTTAATTTGATTACATCAGAAATTCTGGATTTAAAAAGAAATTGAATATGTATAATATTTGAAAAAATGTCTTTTCAATCTGAACTTTAAGCAGATTTCTTAACATTTGTATCCTGATATCGTAATTTGTTTGATTGCAAAATAACCAAGTACAACTAATGTGTTATTTTATTGTAATTTTGATTACATATAAACAATAATTAAGTTACTGCAAATTCAAATAAATGGTTTTAATTTCATATCAAATGACAGTTTATATGCTTGTGACATTTAGAATGCATTTACAAATGTATTTTTTATTTATTGATACAAATGGTCACGATGAATTTTTTTTTCTTTTTTTTTTACTTAGTTCAATAATATTTTGGAAGAAAATTGGAAAAACATTTCTAATATTAAAAAAGGAAACTGAATATATAATTAAAGATTACAGTGAGACTACAATGCTGTTCGTATAAGAAATTTTTTTAAGCAGATTAGAAGTAGCATAATTCCTAATTTTAATTAGATAAAATTTTACTTTTTAATGAAAGATTTTTACTAAGCTTTTAGTGAAATCTTTCACAATTTAATTAAATATTTTTTGCATTTCAAATTCTATTATTATTAGAATAATTGAATTTCTGATTTGAAATAAAAAATTGAACAGGTGTCATCAAGCATACTATTTTCTTTAAAGTAAAAAAAGTAATATTATCAATGAAGAATAATGTGTATTTTGCCTTTCTGACTATGTAAAAATAACTTATAGTAAACATATACTTTTTAATTTTTTACATTTATTAATAACATCCAAAAGGAAATGATTTACTACTTTATAGTCAGGTAGATTAGAAGCGTTACTAGGAATATCAGCAATTCATAAATTTTCAACAAATAACTAACATTTGTGAAAAACATTTGCTATACCTGATTTTTAAATCACGCTGTTAAATCTATTTAATTCATTTCATTGAATGCTTCCAGAATTACTTGTGAAGAAATTGATACTTCATTAAATAATTCCGATTAAGTTTATTTATTTCTTAAAATGTACAAAATCTCTATTTTAAATTTGTTTTAAGAAATTATATATATATATATATATATATATATATATATATATATATATATATATATATATATACATATATATATTTGTATATATACATATATATATATATATATATATATATATATATATATATATATATATATATATATATGTATATGTATATGTATATATATATATATATATATATATATATATATATATATATATATATGTAATGAAAGATTCAAGGGATACAAAGATTAAAGATAGAAGATTCAATAAGAAATATTACAACACGTAGAATGAGAATTTATTAAAAAATAATGTAATAAATATGAGTATATATATATATATATATATATATATATATATATATATGAGTATATATATATATATAGTTTTGATATAGAACAAAAGAGTTTAGTACATTATCATAATGGGATTTATCTCTTGTATCTTAAATCATTCCAAAAGGAGAATATTTTTTAAATTTTTTATTAAATTATATGATTTACTTAAACATTTGAGTAAAGTTCTCAGCTTCAAATTAAAGAAATTTATGTAGGGAAAGCTTAAATACATTTTTTTTTTGAAAAATTAGGAGGAATACATGAAAGTTCATAATTTAAAAAATTAAATTTTTAGTGATATTTGACCTTATCTGAAAAAAAATATATTACAATTCTTAACCTAATGTATCGCATCTTCCCATTGTTTTACTTATTATTAAATAAAAAAATAATTTTATCTTTTAATAAGTAAACAAGAACAAACAATACTTATTTTATTTTTTAATAAGTATTAACTAAGTAAAAACTTAATAATATAAAATTTTTTTAAATGTGTTGCCTTATTTTACTTTCTGATAATATATTTGAAGTAACTCTATTAAAATGTATTATCCCCAGTAGAATATTATAAATTAATTTATACAGTTGATTCATGGATGAGGAATTTTAAATTAGATCATAAAGTAACTCTAATACCTTATAAAGAAATCAATCGTATTATAAGTTATTGTTATCGTAATGTTAAAAATTATTTGCGTTCAAATTACAAATCAGATTAATTAAATGAAATTTAGCTATTGTTTAGGTTGTTTATAATATTGGTAGTATTTTACTTTAATAATGACAAGTATGCATGCAGTTTTTATTATTTAAAATTCTTTATTCTATGCATTTTCTTAAATATATATTACGAGTATTGCATAGAAATATAACAATTTGTATACAGAAAAAGATAGAGTAAATTAAAAAAAGCCTTAATATCAGTTTAATATCCTCATCAATCCCAATTTAACTCTTTTTCTCCATTTGCATTAGAATCAAAGGATAGTTCAGTTTCGCATATAAATTTATTGCTTTCCATTAATTGAAAACAAGAAAATAAAAATTATATTCATAAAGACGAAATATATAGTTCTTAAAAAATTAACGATAACTTTGTAATAATTTATTCATTCATTGAAAGACCTGAATGAATCAAATAAATTTGTTAGATAAATAAAAATAGCTTTATTTGAAAAAAAATAATTTAGTAATGTTGGTGGAAATATACATACTAGCATTTTAAGGGTATTTATTACAATAAATTATTAAAATTATTAATGCGTAAAGTTATAAAAATGGATGATAAGCATAAACTTTTTTTAACAGTAAAATTATTTTGTAATAAGCCCTTCTTCATTTAAAACCAACATTGTTGTTAACAAAACAGAACGTTTTAAGAAATATTAAGAATAAATACTAATATATCGTGAATATAAAATATTATTAAATAATATTTATATAAAATAATATAAATAAATAATTTATATATAAATTAATAATAATTTATATATAAATAATATTTATATAAAAATTTATTTTCAGAAAAATTAATTTTATTTCAAACAATTTCTGAATTTGGCTTTCCCAAATATTCAATAATATAATTCAATATCATTTTGCATAAAGTAAAGGTCTGAAAAATATTATATATTATATTTCTTTAACAATCTAAAATTTGCAGAATATTTGGAACTTTGTTATTAAAAAGTATTAAACAAACTGAATTCTACGACGATTTGAAAATTTTTTTAATTTAAATTCTTTGTTTTTTTAAAAAGTTTACTCAAAGTAGCTTTTATGTAAAGTTTCATTTTTTTTTATCATTTTGGTTCTGAAAAAGATTTTCTTTCTTTCTTCTTGAATGTGAAGAAAAAAAAAACAAAATTACCTTATAACTTTTTTTTTCTGAAGAAGTTCATAAATATTAGTTTTAGAAAATTCTGGAGAAGTAAAGTTATATATGATTTTTCTTCGTTTCTTATATTGGAAAATGCGTAGAAATATGACAGAAATAGTTAATGTATTATTATTTGGAAAAACTTTCTTTAACCTTCGAAGCGTATTTGTAAAGTGTCTTTTAAATAAACCGAATATTGATGCATTTTAAGTAAGAATAGTTTAAAAACTGTTTCTGTTTTATGTATAAGATCTCTTTGAAATGCTGTAAGAAAATTGAATAAAAATTATTATTGAGAGAAATATTATCGTGAATAAAATATTTAATATACGATATACCAAATATTAACATTTAACACATCCTTTTGTTAAAATTATTATTTTGATGATTATTCATAAACACGATATGAAACACTTTCTAAGAATGAAATATCTTTGTTACAACTGATATATAAATATAATAGTTTACTATAAAACTCTTTCACATAATTTTTAAAAAATATGTTTTAAGTTATAATATGTAAAAAGAAATATTTTTTAGTTTGCATACAAATACCATATATTAAAAGCTGCCTAAATTAAAAATATTAATTCAAGAAATTTAATAAATAAGTTTCAATTTCCTAATTATCAATTACTTGAATGTTTAAATGTAATGTATATTTATCTTTTGTATATATTAAAAACTTAAATGTCCTTTCCACTTCATTACGAAAAAATTAGTACTTAATATTAAAAATATATATTTTTTCATTAATTTATTGTTATTTTAGAATTATTATTGATTTCATGAGCTAAAATTATTTATTGTTCACTCTCATGACAAATGCAATTATCATTCTTTTTTGTTAAAAAACAAATAATTAGTAAGAAATCCGGCTAAATAAATTGAATTGTATGATTGGTGTTTAAAGGAAAGAATCAAAAAGCTTAACGTACCAGATTTAAATATAATACTATAAACTTGATTTGCTTGATGTTATTCATTAATATTTGAAAATATTATGTAATTTGACAAAAATTTGACTAGCCTTTTAAAGTTGTAATCTATAACATCATATTTAAAAAAATAGATTCATACTTAGATAGCAATAGAATGTTTACATATTTACTTACATCAATGTAAATGTGTTTACATTATAATTGAAGCAAGAATTTATATTATAAATTACTGAGAATTAGCTATAAAAATTAATTGCTAATATTATTTTCCGTTAATTTGTGTAAATAATTCTGTACAATCAAAATACTATACAAATATATTTTCATGTTTGCATTCTTTAAGGAAAACATTCAGGAAAATGAATTTGAAACTGATAACTTGTGATGCATTAACAATCGACGCCCCCCCTTTTTTTAGCAACAACATATATTGAAAATTTGTATTTTTGAAAAAAGTGAAACCATGTATTTCTTTAGTTTTACTTATGTCATTTATACTTGTTATCGTAGTTGAATATTAATATTATATTTTGTAATTAAAAAATCAAAATCTAAAAATCAGTTAAAAGGTTTAAAGAATATAGTCTAACGATTAAGAATTTCATGTACTCCAATCAAATAATATAATTATCATATGATGATAATCAAAAATCTCTTATTTATTAATAAGAGATTTTTCATAATTTTTATTAATAATATAATAATAAATAAATAAAATTTAAAAATAATGAATAAAATAAATATAAAAAAATTAATTTTTCATAAATAGTTTCAGTCGAGGACATACATAGTTGAAGTATACTGATATTTAAACTTTGCATAAAACAATTATTTTTTATAATTAAGAAATATATATATTCTACTTGTATCCATTTAATGATAATATAATTTTCAAATTTTACTATTTCTAAAGTTAATTGTAAAGCCCACAAAAAAATTTTATTTTCCAAATTGATATTTATTGCTCTTTTTATTTTAAAAGTTATTTTTGCTATTATGTAAGGAAATGAGGCAACCTCATTATGAATTTTTTCTCTAAAGATAAATGCCTCTAACAAATTTATGAGGTCATTAAGTTTTTCAATAAGTGGTTTAATATTATACCATTCTTAAAGTACCTTTAAGTATCATATTTTGGTGCTCTTTCACAAATAACGATTTATTGATAATTTGTAATCCTAATACTTTTAAGGATTTTTGTCCTCATTTAAACTTTTTAAAGTTATATAAGTTATAAAAAATATGTCAATATACACACACATAAATGATACAAATATCTTATGCAGGCTGTTGTTTGAAATTTGATAAGCATTGCTTGGTTCATATCTGAAAATTTTCTTTTTAAAGCTTAATATTCAACACATATATTTTTTTTTGGATTTAAATCTCTTAAGTTAATTTTATTGAAAATAATTTTGAGAGTTTATAAATTATATTAATCAAATGTATTTAACATTTTGAATATTCTATCTTTAGAGATCATTGTTAAACATTTTTTGGGTGATAATTGATGCAAATATACTTGAATTTATTTTAAATTTTATGTAATTATTTATATTTATGAATAAATGTATCAAGTTAAGATTATTAATTTCAAATAAAGTTGAATTACGTTTTAGAAATTCCATCCCTATTATAATTATTGTGAGGTACTATGAGAAAGATTATTGAAAAATGCCATATAAATTTGCAATATATAAAATACGTAAATAAAAAAATAATTTGTTTTCCAATGGCAGATTGTAGACAGTTACAACTGCAACAGAGTCTATTAATCTATTGTTCCTTGATACCCAAAGAACCGGCCAGAAACAGCGACCCCTTAGCCACCGAGGCGTTGCCCCGGTTGCACCACAGTGGGTGGGCCACCCATCGCACCCTCACACTTGCCATGGGGTGCCGTTTATAGGGTAGACATCATTCATACTTCATTCCCACACACAAGGAGAGGACAAAGACAGGATAGAGAGAGTAAAAGTACATCCATGCCTGAACCGGAATTCGAACCCAGGACCTTCCTATCCCTAGTCAGGCATGCTGACCACTAGACAAGTTGGCCGGCAATGCAAAAATAATATGATTTCATTTATTAAAATGATTTAAAAAATGTACTATAGGCTCTTTTGGTTAGAAAAGGCAATAAGTTTACAACATTTTGAATCAAAGATTTTTTTCAAGTGAAATTCGGTTACGGTCTAAAAATATTATTAAATTTCCAGGAGTTAAGTTGCTTCTTGGCATGAAAAGTTTTGCTAGTTGTTAAACATTTTATAGAATTTTTTTGCGATGAGTAATGGAGGAAATATATTATTCGATCAATATTGATTCATTAAAAACGTTCTCTAGCTGACAAAAAAACTATTCATTGTTAATTTGAAAGACATAATGAATTTTTGTTCATTATGATAGAAAGAAATAAAACACACTATTTCCGAATTTTTCATCATCATAATCCTAAATTGTACACCATGATCTTTAAACATTAATAAAAATAAATCTGAAATTACGCACATGACTAAATCTACTTCTATTCAGGCATTCTGAAAATTAATCTCATTGATATTTGCAAAAAATTAAATAATTTAAAACAATTTAGTGAAGTTTCCCTTTTAACGTAATGATATGAAAATTTCATTGGTTAAGTGCTAAATAAATAGCTCTTATTTTCCACTCTGGATACCACATTTTTCTTTCATTGTCTTTAAAGATATGTTTCGTGAAGGAAATAGAGGTCTTAATGTTGGTACAGTGCGTCAGCTCTTCCATTGCATATTTGAAAATTTTATGCATTTATGTTTCCCTCATCCATGGCGAGAAACTGCTCTTTGCATAGTTTAAGTCAAATCTCTCCTTTCTTTCCATATAATTATTAATTATGTCTGTATTTCATTATTTCTTCTTAGATAACGTTGATACAATTTTCCTGGAACAGTTCCTCTCTTATTACATCTTTGTTTTTCAGAAATTCCGTTAAACGAAGCAGGAAACTGTGACAAAGATAATGCTTTAAACATATAACATTTGTTAGATGCTACAGGAAAGGAATGTTGTTTTCTCTTCGATGACATATTTTAGGAACATTGTTTAAAAAGGAAACAAATATTTCTGTTGTGAGGTGATTTGTATGGAATAAATTGTGAACATGTAAATATAAGTTATTTCAGCATTTTAAGTATTTATTAAGTGTTTTATGCAACTTATTTAAGAAAATTATGTTTTAGAAAAAGATAAATAAAACAATTTTTCATTAAATTTATTGTAATTTTCCCAATTTATTATACAACTTTTCTAAAATGTATTCATTTAAAAATCATATTTTTTAATCTTTATATGATGTTTAAAATTGATTTTATTTTAAAAAGTTAGTCATATATAACAATAAAATAATGATTGTTATATTATTTAAAATTTACTTCTACTAAATAATATTTTTACAATTTGTAAATATATAACCGTAATAAAGTTTAATATTTTTATAATTGCTTCATAAACTTAAATGTTTTGGTATAGTTTACTAAAAATACTTAGTATGATAGAAAACATTGTTATAAACCATTTTGTTATATTTTATTTGATTATCAAAGTATTTTTTGTTTGTATTATTAAAGCCAAAAACTATATGTTACACAGGATTTCATATGATAAAATTTGACTTATTTTTAATAAGTTAGAAAATAAATGTATTTTCCAAAACATAATTATCCCCAAAATATTTAAATATCAAATTAAAAATTGTAATAAATAAATTTCTTAATGTTTATCGGTTTCAAACATAATTTTCTCATACACTTACACCTAATTTCCAATGTTTACGAAACAAATAATATAATATATAATTATTATTTGGAAATAAGTGAGGGTCCTTGCATTTAATTAAAAGAAAAGGAAATTCTTCAAAGATATTTATGATATTAAAAATTCTTTACTTGTTTCTATGTTTTACTTGTTTCTATAAAAACTTTTTGTATCTGTTTCATTTGTAATATTCATGGAGAATGTAATGAAACAACTGAAGTTAACTTATTAGATGTTGTGACAGTATAATTACTTTTAATACTTTATAAGCAATATTATTAAAAACACATGTAAAAGGATACAAATATAAATAATAATGTAGAACGTTTCAAAAACATCAAATTTTATATTTTTTATATTATACAAACAGAAAAAGTATCTTATTCAGTTTATTTTGCCACAAATTTTAGGATGGAAGCAATGTAAAAATGTTGTTGTTATTCTTATTCCAAATGATGTGACAGTAGCATCTCACCAGCTCCATAAATCCATGAGTTTTCAGCCTCGCCAGAACCACCATCGGACTTAATTCCACATCACCCCTCTCACAACCGACACACTGAAGAATATGAGAGAGAGAGAGGCCTGTTCCTCTTGACATTTGGGGGCAGAGAGGTAAATCTTGATACCAGAAACATGTCTCTGAGCAAGCAGGTGGCTTCTTTTCGTCAGAGCTGTTTGATCGCATCTTTTGTGTGCGCCCATTAAAGCGGAACCAGGATATTTGAAGGCAATGTAAAAGTAATAATACTCATTGCGTTCATCTTATAATAAAGTTTCCGATTTCATTGTCCATCTATATATATTTAGAATAAAACAAATAAAAAAAATATTATTAAAAGTTTCTGTAATAAAAATTTCTAGAGCAATATAAAATTTCATTAGAATTTTAGATGTAGCGAAAATTAGTAAAATACTAAGCCGAAACATTTGCTATGTATAAAGGGGAGCAGTAAATGATGAAGAATTCTAAGGTACATCAATAAATATTTCTTTTTTCTAAACGTTTTGGGTAAAAAAGTCAAGCATATGAATTTTTGTTAAAAATTTGTAACATTTTCAGTTTAACTGTCAGTTACTTAATACTACTGCAATAAATTAATTTCTGTGCAGGTTTCAGCATATATATGTATGAATATATATTTAAATACATTAATTATACATTATTTATATATGTATATATAAATATATTTATATATATATTATCATAAGAAAACCACCCTACACATTAAATTTATCACACTTTTTAAATTTCAAATCATTATGTGATACAAAACATTTATCCAAAATTATAAATCAATTCAAAAACTTCAGTTATTATTTTTTCCCAAGTTCTCCCAGTTCGAAATATACTAAAGATAAAATAATATGATAACTAAAAATATAACTGTATACCAAAAAAGGAAGAGTGTCTTTTTCTTTGTAGATTTATTTCACAGAATGAAAGGAAGTGTAAAGATAAAAAACAACTAATGTAAGAATTTTAAACATATTTTCTGGGAATATTTGCCTGAATACATGCATATATATAATTCTTCATGTCCATAAGATTAGACTTTCCAACTGAAGTTTGCATGTTTAAAGAAACAAGACTCTAATTACTTTCAGAAAGTTTCTTCTTTTGAGAGCTTTATAAATTGCGTGTTTTAAATAAAGTGATATAAATGTTCTTCATAAAGCTTTTATCAGTGAAAAGAAGCATAGCAAAAAATTTAAACATTTATTACTTTACTTATTTCAGTGAGATAGGAAGAATGATTTGCCAATTAGGTTAAATCCTTTTCAATAACATGCAACAATATCTGGTTTTTTATATATACTTTTAATATGAATTTTCCAAATATTTACAAGTTAACTTAATGTCATGTTGAAATGATGTTTTATGTATATTTTAAATTAATTTTAATAAAATGAAATATATTGATATACTGTGTGATATATGAAACATTTATTTGATATTATGAATAAATAATTTAAAAAGGAAATGTTTATCACAAAAACTGAAAAAATAACTTATTTTTATTTTATAAAAATATAAAATTTAAATTATGCAATTTAAAGTACATTTTCTACAATATTTTATAAAAGTAACAAAGTTTTCAACTATATAATTAAAGCAAAATTCTATATTTTTTAATAACTTTTTTAGGCAATTTATTTAACACTAATTTTATAACTTAAATTTATTTAGCATTTATTAATAAAAAGTTATAATCAATTTTATTTTATTTTCACCTATAAATTTAGTACTTTTTATTAGATATCTGTAATATAGCTTTTGTTGAATTTAAATATTAAATATTCAGGCACTATCAAATAAGAAAAGAAATATTAGATATCTGTAATATAGCTTTTGTTGACCTTAAATATTAAATATTCAGGCACTAGCAAATAAGAAAAGAAATCTGTGTTGATCAAAATTATATGAGTTGTATATTCTTCATTGCCTAGAAATTTATCTGTTTCCTTAAAGCAATATATAAATTATGTTTATTTAAATTTTTATAAGTGATAAAAGTACAAAATATTAAATTTAATAAATTACATTAATAAAATGATAAAACTGCTATAATTTAATCAATATAAAATATTTTAACCAATTGAATTCAATAAATACATTATTATCAACAACAAAATCCATTTTACTTATATTGTTAAAAAAAGTTGAACTACTTTGAATTTTTAAGATAAACTAAGAAATAGTCCGAAAGAAACTTCCTTGAAGCAGTAAAATAGTGGAATGATGTTAATAAATGTGAACGTGATAGTTTGAACAATCTTTTTCCTATAGGGGAGTTCTCGTGTTATGTGCACCTGGGGACAATTAGAGGGACTCTATGTGAGCCACTGACATGAAAAGACAGTCTAAATTCATCCTAATAGTTGCTTTCTTGTCAATACTGGATTATAAAGGAAGAAATTTGGTTTCAGTAAGTAAATCTGAAAATAGGTAACATTGCAATTAAAATCATTGAAAAAATATTAAATAAATATGTAAATTTGTGGTTAAAATGCAACATAATATGATTTAGTCTTAAAATATATTCCTATATTTTTGTGAAGAAAAAGCACTGAAATATTATGGGTAATTCATATTTAATTTTGTGTTGATATATTTTTCTGAAAATTACTTTTTAAAATAATAAAACCTGAAAATACATCGCTGTCAGTTTTGAATATATTTGCTATTTGAATATATTTAGTAGTATAGGAATTTAATTAATATGTTATTATAGGAATCTGAGGTAAGACAACATTTTAAAATGAATGAATATAACATTATAATATCTAAATATTTAAAAAAAATGTGGGACTCTTTTGATATAATATATGCTCAACTAGCAAAATCATAATAAAAATATATTCTTTTATAAATATTTGATTGAGTAAAATTAAAATTTTTTGTACATTATAAAATTAAACGCAATATTCTAAGTATAATACTTATATTAAATAAGGAAAATGTCTAAAAATTTTGCAAAAACTGATTAAAATTGTATTAATGATCAGTTATTTATTCTAAATGCATTTTATTGTAATGTGTTTAACAAAACTGCATCTAAGTGAAATAATTTAAGAAGTCTTTTAAAAAGGAAATATTTTGATGTTTATAAAAGTAAATCGAATAGCGGCTGGGGTGATTATCTTGATGATGCTCTGAAAAAGTTAAAAAAATCCATTTGATCTATTCCCAATCAACTCATCCCATTTTACGTCAACCTAATTTCCAGTTCCGTTTAAGGGAAAAATATGTTTTATCATGCCTCTTCAAAAAAAATCGCGCTTTTGTTTTCTTCAAGCTTGTTTTTGTGTTTATTTAAAGGTAAAAGGATGTTTTAAAAATACGATTGACCAACCACAAATAAACCAATATTCCTTACAATATGGCGGCAAATTGGAGTTAAACTAGGGAACGTCCTAAAGTATTGGACGCCCCCTTTTAATAACTTAGGAAATTAAAAAGTTGATATATCGGCTCTTTTTTGTTCACAAATTATTAAGAGATACCTTGTATATGCTAGCCAAGAAAAGTACTATGCTTACTATAAATTTTACTTGTACTAAAATCTGATCCTAGAATATTTTATTATAAAGATTGCTAAAATTATGAAACTGGTTTATAAAATATCTTACAAAATTTCAATATTTCGATACTAAAATACTACTTTTAGTATCGAAGCATTGAAAATTATAGTTTTGTGGTATCACTTGGACAAGTATAGAATGCTACTGGCTTAGGAAGTGTGACATTTATTGAAGGATGCACTTCCCTCAATAAATGTGTAAATAAATTTTGTTAAAGAAAAATTTTAAAACTTTATCCCAAACTATTTTATAATGATATTCATGAAGTTTTATAATATGATAAACTAATTTGATATATGTACCTAAATGAATCTATCTAACATTTATTTAAGATAAAAATATATGCTAGCCAAGAAAAAATTAATTTAAGAAGTCACAAGTTAATATTAATTTCTTCGTTAACTATGCAGATTTTCTCACACTGTTTCTGTTCAAAATTTCATTAATTGAAGCATAAAAAATTTAAAAATTTCAGTATTTTAACATTAAATGTTCATTAATAATAGCTAACACTTATAATTAATTTATTTCAGAATTTTATATATTGTAACTCTAAACTAAATAATTAAATGTTCAATTTGAATCCCATAATAACAATCAATCACTACGACACAAATCAATTAATTCTAAAAGACCTATGATTCTAAATAGCTTTTTAATGGGGAAAGATGTTTCTACTGCTCCTTGAGAAACTTGTATGAACTAAATTGATTCAATATTTGTTGGGAAATTATTTCACACACATCATATATTCATTTTATTTATTTATTTATTTTTGCTAAAATTGCTTAAAAATATATAATTGATAAAAAGTTCTCCAAATTTAATTTATATATTTCAAAATTTCTTTCGTTATCACAAATATGAACTTGTGTATATTATTATTATTACTTACAACAAATTTTAAATTTTAGCATTTTTGTTTTCTCTGCATCTGGTACCCAAAAAAAGACTGTTTTTGCTTTTAATTTCTGTGAAAATGATTCTAGCATGTTAAGTAAGTATTAAGAGTGTCTTTTCCTATTCTTGCAGTTGAATAAATATAACAAAAATGCAATTTTTCTTACGTAAGAAAAAATTCAAGATGTGTAAGAAGCAACATCTGTAGAGAACACTTAATTTAGAATAGTAAATGATACCTTGTGTACTTTTGCATGTAAAAAAATTGTTTCTTACTTTGTGCAACAACCAAATAAATAAACAGCGGAAACTTGCTTGTGAAGCATTCTTTATGTTCCAACATAGATTATTGATTATATAATTTTAGATTTTTTGGAAAAAGTACCGTATATTTTAAGGCTGAAAGGAAAGAAATTATTTTTTAGTTTTGACGATTAAATTACTTATTTAGACAGCTTAAAATCTTTACTTTTATAATTTTTATAAAAAGTTTCCCTTCTAATCTATATTAAATGTACTGAAAGGACAACAACATTATATAAGTTTTGACACAAAACTTGTTACAAAATGGACATAATTTATAAGCCATAACATAAAACTATGTATATATATATACATATATGTATATATACATATATATATATATATATATATATATATATATATATATATATATATATATATATACATATATGTATATATACATATATATATATACACACACACATATATATATACATGCTTTATAAGTTTTTGCTGTTTGTCATAGTGTTAAAAATTTTTAAATTGTAAAATATTTCCCATAAAAAATTCTCATTTATTTGCGTAACAGTAAAGTACATAAAAGATGACAGATATATTTTGGAAAAATAAATAACTAAATTAAAATAAAATAAACAGATGAGACAGTATAAAACAATAACATTCTCTAAAATAATTAATAGTTGTTTCACGTGCATAATGAATTAAATACATTTCATTAATGAAAAATTTTATGTATATAAAGATATACATCATTTATTATAACAAATTGTTATTGTAAATTTATAAATTACTTTAAAAAAAGATTTAAATTTCTACAAATATTTTTTACAGGAAATCTTATTTATGTGTTTATTTTTGTAAAGACCGTGTTTGCATAATAGTTTAAATATATTAGATTACTAGAGAGTCATATTCTTTGTCATATACTCTTAAATTTAAATATATTTTCATTGCTGAAACAACTTTTTATAATTATTAATAAAATGATTAATTTATTAATAGTAAATTATAAATTGAAACTTTTTTTTTACTATCAACTTGAAATTCCGTATGATGCACATGATATATAGTTTATTATTCCCTTGAAATATTATAAGTTACAATTTAAATGATGTAATGTAAAACTTTATCTAGAAAACATTTATAACGTTACATGCAGTAACTAAACATTAATCTGAAAAGATTGAAACTTATGCTTGAATCTATTTATCTGAATTAAAATAATGTTTACCGAGAATTTGTTTTTTGAAACATTAAATAAAATCACAAAAATAAAATTATATGCATAATTGATGACAAATGTTAAGCAAAATTCGATATAAAATTTTTTTTAACTTAAATGGCTTACAGATGATCAAAAATAAATCTTATAAAATTTAGTACTTTTTTTCAAATATTAATAATAAACACTTATAATTTTGATTTTTTAAATACTTTTCATAAAAGATTGTCTCGTAATTTTCCCAACTTGTAAAAACAGTTTCAATTGTAAGTGAACTCATTTGATCTAATCTGAGCTGTTAGAAGTCATGCTTCTTCATTTTAACTTAGCCTATTAACGATCAAGTAACCCTTGTGAATTCTTGTGCTATTACATCCACTCTATTAGATTCAATGGAAAAGAGAAACCAGTACTTTGAATAACCCTAGATTAGAATCGCAAACTCAGATAGTAGGGCACGTGAAACTGTTAAACGAGCTCTTTGAGAATACCGAAGCCAGTATGAACGATCTTATCTTTACATTGGGTACATTTCTGTTTGTAAACTGTTGCCTAAAATATAAGGCAACACTTTCCCTGAAAATAAAGGAAAAGTAATTAGACATAATAGTCAATAGATATAATTTATTAAAAATATATGTAAAGTTTTAAAATAAATTAATTCTATTAATAAAAATCTAAAATATTTTACAAATTTTTAAATGAAAATATTTATTTTTATGATTTTATGTTTGAGAGTAATCCTAAATACTGAACTTATTTTAAAATTATCCTAAAATTAAATTAATGTAATAGATGGATAAACTGTTTTACAAAATCTTTGAAAATAAAAACTATTGTAATTGTAATTGAATTTTAATTATATTCTAATAAATATTCAATCAAGATAGAAGAAATTTAAAATAAAATTATGATAAAGTTTACGGAAATAAAATACTAATTACACCAGGTAAATGGATTGAAAATGTAATTAGTTTTATACTTTCACAACTACTTAAATTTTTAAGAATAGAATTATTTAAATTGTAATTTTGCAAAATTACTTAAATATTTCACACAAAATATAAATAATTTATTCTGCATTAAAAAAGTAATTTTGTGTGTATAAATGTTTCATATTTATAGTAAAATTTTTTTTATTTGCTTTTGATTTGAAGAGATCTGGATTATGTATTAAAAATATATGTACAAAAATATTTTGAATAAATTTTTAGAATACTTATACTTATTATTGTAATATAGTAATACGAGGAACTTAATAGAATGAAAAATATATTGATTTGTAGTTTAGGACAACCGAATGCTATAATTAATATATTACATTATAACATTTTTATTAATCATTATATTTAACACAATGACATTTTCAATTTTGAAATAGTGTAAATTTAGGATAGGTTTATTGCGCAAAATCATTCCAATACAAAAACTTCACAATTAGCATTATTTACATGTATTTTCATTAGAAAAGTACAAATATAGGAGAAAAGATTGTTATTAGTTTTTTACATATTATTTTTTTTCATTAGTAAAAATGGTTTAAAAATAGATAATAAAGTTTTAAATACAGGGATTTGTTGGGTGCGTTATATTTTATCCAGATTATTCAAAAATACAGATATTCAACAAAATAACAGGAAATGTGAAAAAATAAGGAGTTGGGCCCACCTTTGGTATGAATAACGGATTGCATTCAATGTGATATTGACAAAAAAAGGTCTTGAACCAAGTTCATCGGAATTTGTAGCCATTGGTCTTGCAAAGACGTCTCGAGTTCAGAGAGTGTGCGTGGAGGAGGATACCGAGCACGGATATTTTTCTCTAAAAGACCACACAAAGTCTCAATGATATTGAAATTAGGAGACTGAGGGCACCACGTTAGACGTTTCACTTCATCATTATGCTCATGTAACCATGTTTGAACGCATTGAGACACGTGAATAGAAAAGTCATCATTTTGGAACAAAGAACATTCTCCATGAAATAGAGTATGAAGCATAAGTTGAAATTGATCTTCGAGAATGCTTCCGTAATGGTTGCTTTTGATAATCCCTCTCAGGACAACGAGAAGTCCAAATCCATGGACAGATATAGTGCCTTATACCATCACGAAACCACTTCCATGTTTCATGGCAGTCAACATGAAATGCTTCTGAAGGCGTTCGACACACGAACACATGTCCGGTGGTCTAGAATAGTGTAAAAGTGGATTAATCAAACCAGGTGTCTTGTTCCCTTTGCAGTTGTGTCAATTTTAGATGTTCTTGGCACCACTGAAGTCACTTCAAAGTATTCTGCACTGAAACTAATGGCTTTGGAACAGCTACTCTGCAATGAATATTATTATCATGTAAATCCCATTGAAAAACTTCAATGGATACGGGGTTCTGAAGGTAGATATTTATCTCGGATGTTATCACTTGCAGTATAGTCTTGCGCTTTTGAGCAACTATCCTCTTCACCCGTCTATCATGGTCCAACAGCTTCAACTTCTTACCACTGTTGAGCTTCTCAGGAGATACATTACCCAATTTTGTGTATGCCGACAGAATCTTTGATACATTCTCAAGGTTTGCTGTTCTAGATACGGACACTACAACGAGATGAGCACCAATTATCATGCTTCTTTTAAGGTCAGAGAGGTCTGACATAATCGAGCTTTGCTAGGAACTGATTTTTTTTATGCAACTCTTACACTGCCAAAATCTAGATTGGTATCTTTCCTTTCATCATCACTGAGTAACATACTCTTGCGGAACGTGCCCGCCGTTTATTGGACGCAGTCAGAGGACTACTCGATTCTTTCACAGGTGTTTCTATTATTTTGTTTTACACCTGCATGTTAATCACAATAGGAGAGTTGTGTTTCTTTCTTACCTCAACTTTAACTTCTTTATTTTTCAAATTTATATTCTAGTGATTATAAAATACACTGCTGGGCAATTTCTGAGAACGGATCACAAATTGCAATGTAGCATAACATTAAGCGAGAAATGAGGCCTAGTTTGATTAAATATAGTTGCCACACTGTTCAGACATTAGAATAAAGAATATTTATTGTCCTGGAAAGTACAAAAGCTGTGAAACATCTAGAAGAAAAAAAGTTTATTTGATGCTGCATACGGAAAAATGGAACAATGGATCTAAAAGTAAGCAGGCACCTTGAAGAAAGGTATCAGCACGGGATATGTCTTCAGTGGAGTGTGATGCAACATTCCACATGTCGTATCATTTTTTGCACAACATTATCCAGCAGCTGTTGAGGCAATTTTTTCATTCCTCTGAGAGTGCACTGATGTAGGTGTTCTTGTTTGTTGGAGGATAGTTTCGACCAGCAACTTGCCTCACAAAAATATCCCACATATTTTCAATGGCATTTAGTTCTGGGGAACATGATGGTCATACGAGGCGTTGAATACCCTCGATTTCTAGACAATCCTAAACAGCGAGGTTTCGATGACATATTACGTTGTCGTCCATAAAAACAAATTTATCACAAACAGCACCACGGAAAGACGAACATGAGGAAATAGAACATTAATTTATCGTTGGCCCGTCACAGCCCCATTCGCAACCACATGAAGAGGTTGATGCCGGTCCACACCATGACACTGCATGTTGGATATCGGTTCCTTTCCAGGATATTTTCTGGACGATAAGCAGTACCACTCTCGCGCCAGATCAGTTGGTGTCTACTATCCGGTGACAGACTGAACCTACTCTCATCTGAGAATAGTACGCATGCCCAGTCCTGGTCAGTCCAATTGCGATGCTCACGGCACCATTGCAAATGAGCAGTACGGTGCTGTCTGGTCAATGAGACACCTGAGGTCTGCGGGCGTATAGTCCTCCTCCCCTCAAACGTGTGGCAACAGTTTTGGGGAGATCTACTTTCCTGAGGCAGCAAGAAACTGATTTGTCACATGCTTATCTGTGTTGTGCCTGTTCCTTTTTGCTGATAGGACGATATATCTGTCTTCTGCAGGCGTTGTACTTCTAATACGACCTCCCCCGTGCCGCCTACTACACATTCCAGTAGTTTTAAATGACTTCCACAGCCGTGAAACAACGCTGTGAGCGATGTAAAACTCCTTGACAACATCTATTATTTTTTGCCCTCCTTCGAACTTTCCAATAATTCGGCCACGCATAAAATCATCTAAGTGATGTCGGGAAAACATGCCAAAAATTTTAAGTTCGTCTATTAAATATTTCCTATAAAACTATGACTTGAAACAACAACTGTCCACACGCGTCAAAACCTTTAAGGCTCCTATGAACGCTCGCACATAATGAACAGGCGTGGAAAAAAATTTGCATACGCATACTTCTTCTTACTATATCCCGCACTAATTCTAATTTTCCACATTTTGCTTCCTTTCATCTTATGATTGCTATGGATGATAGTGTTATCCGTCCTTAGCAATTGTCCAGCAGCTTATTTGATATACTGAATTCACTAAATCTTATTGGTTTCCATAATATTCTACAACACTAAAATTATTCTAATTAATTAATTGTTATCTTAGATTTATCTTTCGAGTGGCTGTTAAGTACTTTTCTAATTGAATCCACTGAAGGTGATTACTTTCCAAATAATTCAACAGCATTAAAATTACATTGATTAATCAATGGATCCGATTTCTAAAATTGACTTTCATGAGCTCCCAAATTTTGACAACTACTGTATTAAAAATGGTTTTAAGTTCACAAACAATTTTAAATAAGTTTAGTCAACTTCTATTTCGCTCCTTAACATTGAATGTCGTAGCAGTCCAGGACACCTTCAGAAATTTCGCTAAACTCAGTTCAATTCAGTCAATTACTATAAACATTTGTATGTTTTTAAATTTACAAAAAATGGAATTATAACTGCAATATATAATTGAGATAGATCTAGCAAATTAAATATTAACTATTTTGTTTTAATTTAATCAAAACTATGTAAAGCATGATTTCTAAATATTTAATAAAAATCCTTGGGTGTTGAGCATTTCACGATAAAGATTTATTTAAAACTATAAATTTAAAATGGATTGATTGGAGCAAGGAAATTTAATGTTGTAGTCAGTAAGTGAATTCAATGCTTTGTTAAATATTCAGAGAAAAGCTCCTTAAATCATTGTCGGAATACGTTGATTATAGAGTGTATTTTTCTATACAATCTAAAATAAATATATTGAATTTTAAGTTTAAGAAGTCAAAATGAATATCAAGTTTTATTCAAATAATAAAAAAAAATTGACTACTAATTAAAAGATAAGTATTTCCTGTTTGATGATTTAAATTGATTGATTTGCAAACTTTAGTTTTGCAACTTACCATTGCTGGAGATGACCTCTCCCACACACTTCAACATTGATTCCAAAAGAAGTTAGATGTGTTCTTGGGGTACAGCAGACCAAGCCGCTTCTTTACGTTGCATAAGTTGATCTGGTGAGGCAGCTGGAGATGGTAGATGGGTCAATCATTGAGCAACCATAGAATACATATTTTCTATCGATGTATATATATAAATAATACATATTGAATTTTTATTATACTATAATTATAAATATTTATACAATTTGGAAACAAAATAAATAATACTTGTTAACAAAAATTAATAAGCAATGCTTAAAAATTTTTGAAAAGCAAACTATTTCAGTTTTTTCAGTAACAATTAAAAAAAGGAGAGTTGTCAAGTTCTTAATTGATACATAATAGGTTGGAGCCTTTCATGACGTCGTCTACTGCAATTATTTTCATTATCTACTGAATTTATACGCACATGACCTCATTAGGAAATCGGTGTTTTATTCGCCCTCAAATTTTGAGAGAATACTTTTATTTTCAAATTGAAAATAAATATGCTCTCTTTCTTCCATGCAAAATTAAGATAGAAAAAAAAACAAGATTTAAAGATTAGGATTTTAAATGAAAGAGTTTTAAGGACAATTATTTTTCAAGATATTTAGGAAAACTGAGATATCTGTGAATTTACTTTTTGAATCGAAACTGAAAAATAGTGTATAATGTAAATAAATATATATAAAATTCCAAAATAGATTTTAATACCATGTTTTTTACAAGCTACATTTATGATTCGACAAATGAGATAGAAAATTGAGATATAATTGATGTATGATTTAGAGAGATAAAAATCCACCTTTAAAATTATTGAGTTGTAAACTAAAAATACTCGTTCGTTAAGAATTATACATAAGTTCATATATTTGATTATATATAATATTTTCTATTTTTGCATGAATTTTAAATACAGGATGTATCATTACGTTTGAATTATTTTAGTAAGTTTTAGTATATTTGCTTCTAATCTTTAATCTTAAAATATATACACTTTCCTCCTTTTTCAATATAAACTCTTCAACTTCAGATTGAAAAGATCACGTTTTACCCTTTTTTGTTTTTTCTCAAATGTCAGAGAATTATTGTGCATTATGTGATTGATGTCTTCAGTTACTCTTTAAGTCAGCTCTAGTATCTACTTTTGTCACCTTTTTTTTATCAAATAGTTCATTAAGTATTGTAAATAAGAATAAAATACGATGTAACTTTATTTTTATTATAAATTCAAAATGTTACTTTACAAATATTGTTTGTTATCTGGATTATTGCATTTAATTTAGAGGTTACTGATATCAGTGATAGTATATATTAATTATTTGCATTATCTTATTAAATATTATACGAATTTTAATGTCTAAAATATGTAAAAAAGTTATAAATAAATTTGTAATAATGTTTATAAATTTTTTCTTAGAAATATTAATATTATATCAAAATTTGAAATGAAGTCAAACTGTATTTCATGTAATATTTAGTTGTCCGTAGATGTATTATTCATATTCTCAAGATATTCTCATTAACCGATTAAAATGTTTATAATAAAGTATTTATTTAAATAAGCATTTAAAATATTGTATTAAATCACAAAATATTCTCTAAATTAAAAAATGAATTTACATTTATCAAATTACAATAGTAATGCTCGACTTTCTGAAATAGGTATAATTTTTTTGTACTGAAAAAAATTAATGTGTAAGGAAATATACTAAAAAATTTTTGTAATTCATTTTTCTAAATTTTATGTTTATCTTAAAGTTTAAGTGCTTCGAATTTTAAATTATTATTTTTTCTTACTTGTAATATAATAGATTTACAAACTTAATTGTAAAGGTTTTATAACGAAAGAGCATGACTTAATATCATATTCAAAAAAATGTCTAACTAAACAAAACTTCTCATTTCATTACAAATTCAAGCAATTATCAAAGAATCAAGCAATATTTAAAGATTTCGGTAATAAATGTAAATTATTTAGTATTTATTTATGTACATGTTTAGTAAGTAAGAATACATCTTCTCTCAAAAGTAAATAGAATCCTAAAAGTTCTTAAAAAATCTTTAAAAATATTTTGTGAAATATAAATTAACACACACACACACATACTTTTGTAGGATCTAAAAAATTCAATTAATAGTTACGGGAAACCTTAGAAGAAAAAAAAATTTTTAACATCACTCTTCATTTTTTTTTGTAACTTCATACGAAAATATATATATTGTTTCTTATATAATATAAATAATCTAAAAAAAAGCATTATATTTAAATGTTTAGTAAATTACTGTCTCAGTTAATGCAAAAACCTATAAAAATGAAATTATTCAAACACAACATTGCTTTTGTGGAAAATGACATGATTTTTTTCTTAGAATAAATTATATATATATTTCTTTTGTCAATGTATAAAATTGTAAGCACAGTTAATCATCTTACGCTTCCCTTAAACTTGGTATGATTGCACTCATGCTTCTGATCATTCAAAAATAATTTTTTTATATTTCATGAATTCTAGTTAAAATATTATATCCAAGACAATAAATCCTATTTATTTATAATACATATTTCTTATTTTTAAATAGAAATATTGAATTAGATTTTTTTCAAAAAGAATGCTCAGTATATATAATTTCAAAAATAAAATTTAAGCTTATGTAAAAAATATTTCTCATTTACACCCTATATTAATATTTTTATAATTAGTTTTGCATTATCTTTACATATATATATATATATATATATATATATAATTATGAGCATTCTTTTTTAAAATAATCTAATTTAATAATTCTGTTTTAAAATAAGAAGTATGTATTTATATATAATGCATATAATAATAATACAGGAAAGAAGAAGTACATATATATATATATATATATATATATATATATATATATATATATATATATATGTGTATATATGTATGTATGTAGTTATATATATTTATATATAGCATATAGTATTAAGTATCGCTATATTGAATATGGCGAAATGTTTACAAAATATAATTTTAATAAAAAGTAAAAATGAAACTGTTTCTTTATCAAATTTTAAAAAGCCATTTTCCAACAATTATTTAAAAAGGAAACTATACGATTGTTATAATTAAATTTTGTCAAGTTCGTTGTTTTTCTGGAACATATTTTTAACTACTAATAGGGAGGAAATTATTAAATAAATGTAAAATTACAGATTAATAATTACGTTGATATTTTTCATTTTTGTAATACATCGCACAAGTTTTCCCTATTTCCACATAACATTAATAATTTTTGGTTTTGCTTGAACTAATTTAATTCCTTAAATGTCAATATTGAGTCATAAATTTAAAAACACATATTTCTTGTAGAATTTATTGTATTGACAGTAACACACGTATGTTTTTAATTACAGTATTTTTTATATTGAGTTGTTTTTAACAACTATAAAAGATTATAAATTGGAATCAAATGAAATAATTCTTCATTTAATACTAATCTTCCTTTTATTCCGTTTGTCTTGATTTTTATCATGATCCTTTTTAGTAACAAATTATCAATTAAGAAATGTATATAGTTTTCTGAATGCAAACTTTTCATGTCTAAACTATTTTAAGATAATTAAATGGTAATTATTTCTTGAAGGAAGATTCCTTAGAATAAATTGAGTTTAGATTATTTTCTTAAAACCATGCTTACAATATCCTATTCAACTTAAGTACTTTTATTTGCAACCAATAAAAATTTTTAATTATGATCCTATCAAATGGTTCAGAAATATAAGCTTCTATAAAATACAATCGTTTGCTATTTTACACATTTTTATGTTAATTTTTAAATATTTTACTTAATTTCAGATACACAGTGTCTCACAAAAGTGTTGGGACACTTGTGCTTTACAAAAAGAAACTGTAATAAATTAAAAATACATGGACAAATTTTTTGTGGGTGTGTTTCATATTTAAAGTTAGTAACAATTATTACATAACATAAATTTTGTGTCAAAATATTAAATAAAATTAAAATTACAATTGAGAAAAGAGCAAAAAAGCTCACATAAGTAATGAGACACTATCTTTTCTATAAAATATTTATCCAAAAATTTTACTTTTTAAAAGGTTTTAATAATTTTTTGATTTCCTTTTATATTTAAAACATGATTTAGTCTTCTTGGGATGGATTTGACCAATTTTTTTTATGATTTCTGTAGTGATTTTACCGTTTTTTTCTTGAAGCACCAATTTTAATTGATGTTTTATAAAAATGGTGTGTTTGCCAATTCTTGCCAAATATTCTCTATGGGATTTAAGTCTGGGGAGTGTGGTGCTGTTTTCATTATTTCAGGACAGTTATACAGCAGCCAGAGTCTAACGTTCAAGGCAGTGTGCTTGGGGTCATTGTCCTGGTAGAATTTAAAATCGTTATGAAGGTTCGATTTTCATGCTGATGATATCAAAATTTTGCTTCAGAATGTCAATATACTTATACTGATCCAATTTGCTGTCAATAAAAACAAGATTACCAACTCCAGCATATGACATACACCCCCATACTATAACTCGTCCTCCACCATGTTTTACAGTTGGCATCAAGAGTTCTGTTTATGAAATTCTTCTATCGGTTTTCTCCACACCAAGATTCTACACCGTCAGGACCAAATATATTAAATTTACTCTCATCAGAAAATATAACTTTATTCCAGTAATCAGAATTTTTATTTATGTTGGATTTTGCGAAAGTCAGTCTGACTTTTCTATTCTTCTTCACTTAGGAAGAATTTTTTCCTGGCTACTCTACCGTGACATCCAGTAGATCGAATTACTCTTCTAATAGTCTCAGGATTAACAATTACACCATATAAGGTTTGTAAATCATCAGCAACTTTAGGCAGGATTTCTTTAATAATTCGAACGACAATTCGCTTTATTCCATTGGATAGCTTTGATAGTCGGAAATGTCTTCTTTTATTCTGAATCATATGATTCCTTTTATGTCGTTTAATGATATTGAAAACTGTTGAATGACTCAAGTTAACTGTTTCAGCAGTTTCTCTAATAGATTTTCCACTTTCAATATACTGATTTTCGAATTTCAGGTGCAGTTTCTTTTTGTTTAACATTCATGGCTGCACACGGCTAAGAAACACAAAAGTTCCCAAACAATCTGGCAAGAAACACTGCAGACGCGAGAGCGATTTTATAAATTAAAGTCAATTGCTTTTGAGTAAAAATAAAACACCCCAAAAATATTTCATTGCTTATTTGAGGCTCTCTGAAATCATATATATCTAATGGGGATGTAACACCATTAGATATGCTGTCTTTGTTGCATGTCTAATGGTGTTCCATCACTTATGTGAGCTTTTTTTGGTATGTTCTAAGCAATTGTAATTTTATTTTATTAATATTTTGTCAAAATGTATGTTATATTATAATTCTTTCTAAATTAAAGTATGAAACACACCAACAAAAAATTGGACATGTAGTTTAAACTCATTTTACTATAGATTCATTTTGTAAAGCACAAGTGTCCCATCACTTTTGTAAAACATGTATATCTTATTTTAAAAATGTATTTCATTAGAAATTTTTAATTTTGAATATAAGTGTTTAATGACTTTAAAGAGGTTCATATCTACATTATTTGATATTCTAAATTTTAAAACTGCGTTATTGAATGAAATGCCATTTTCTAAATTCAAATTGGTTTTTTATGTGCAAACTTCAAAAACTTGTGAAATTTTGCATCGTACTTCAACTTATTTCAAAGTAATATCTTTGAATTAAAAAATGAATTTTTCCGTTAAAAAAAATACAGTGCTGGCCACTGAAGATGCAACACCCGGAAGGTAGTATACAAATAACATGAAATTTACAACTTGCATTAGCGGAGAAGGGATATACAAATGATTAGAATTTCAGCTTAGATGCACATCACGTGTGCCGGTGTTGCCGCCTTAATGCGCTTGTTAAGGTTTGGAGATTTCAATTATTCCAAGTTCGGCATTTTTTTTTTTTTGTGGTTTTTCAAAAATAAATAAACGATCAGTTGTGGCTCATTAAAAACAGTAATCATTTTTTGATCAAGTATCCGAGTTCAACTGAGGAAGAATAGTGGTCTTCCGAGATTGTGGATAATCTTCAGGGAAATCGGTAGTCGTGTTGGGAAGAAACCAAACAACCGTAATGCTGATATGTGATCGTTGGATGCAGGAGGATTCGACGAATCGACGTATTCGATCAGTACCTCAGTGCATCACTTCACTGATGACAATCGAATTGTGCTCATGATAGTGACGAATCGCTCATCAACATCACGAACCATACCACAGCACATTCACTCTCTAACGCATCATCAGCGTGTACCGTTCGACGCCATTTACTACAGAGTTGTCTGTCCGCAAAACGTCCATTGCTTCGTCTACTTTTGACGCAGAAGCACAGACGTCTCCACAGTCAATGGCACTATGAAGAAAAGATGCGAATGGCAGAATGGAATGAAATTGTCTTTACTGACGAATCACGCTTTTGTCGGCAGCAACACGATGATCATATTCGATTCCTATGACATCGTGGAAAGAGGATGCTGAACAACTGCGTTATGCACCACCATACATTTTCTGCACTGGGTATTATGGTATGGGGTAGTGTTGCAAGGATGGGAAAAACCAGGTTTACTTCTCGAGAAAAAACCGGGTTTTCCCCCATGGGAATTTTAAAAATTCCGGGCATTTCAAAATTTTAAAAATTGTTGAAAAATTTGAATTTTTTTAAAAATTTTAAAATTTTTATCTATTAAAACTCCATAATATATTTAAAAAGATATATTTTAATATTTCTACTCTTTATATATTTATGGCAATAGAAATTTCTCAAAACATTGGAAAAAGATGACAGCCATTTGTAAAGATTGGAGAGGTTCAAGTTGTTCTCAGTGCAATTGTTATTCGTAATGTTTATTATTTGAATCTGTATTTATTAAATTTTTGGACAGATAAATCGTTTAGATATGCTGTCTTTCACATTTATATTCCTCGAAAAATATTAAACTAATGTGTATAATCTTCAATCTTTCAATATATCTTTCTTGAAAATATTATTCTACTATTATTTATAAACTTAATGTTAAATTAAACGCAGTAGATTAGATTGATAACTGATTTTAAAATTGCATACGAAAATTTTTATAACGTCATTCGTTAGTGTATATACATATTAATTTTGTTTTTCATTAGATATCTGGAGTTAACTTTGATCAATTTAAATAAAAGTAATAGCCTGGATGTACATCTATAGTTTGTGACATTCATTAAATAAAACCCCAATAGTTAAAAAGTAATTTTTAACTATTGTGGTTTTATTTTCTGTGGTTAAATCAGGTGTTTAAATGTATGTTTATCGAATCAGATTTTGTACGTATTGAATACAAAAAAACAATCATTTTCTCTTGCTATCAAAAGAAATGATGTGAAATATACTGATAATTTTATTTGGCCCTTCTAACATGTAAGACTTTTTTTCTTTTGCAAGTTTTTTATACAGAGATATACTTCATAAATGCTTAGATAATTGCTGCAGGATTCATCGCATAGTGTAGCGTACTTTCAGAGAATACTAATGCAAAAACCTTCGTGATAAAACTGATTGTTCATAGATTATAATAAATACTGATTTTTATTAATATTAGTAGAAAGTTTTCTCAATTTTTTAGAGAGTTATATTTATTAAAGTTTACAAACTTGGTGTTTGAGATTTGGAAAACATCTGAACTTTAATACTGTCACATAAAAAATGTCTGTGTTTAAAATTGCTAATAATAAACAAGTAGGAAAATGCTCTTGATATTATTTCTCATTAATATGAAGCTATTTTTCATTGGAGATATTGGCGAGAAATTAAATAGAAAAACTAGATTTAACTAAGCATGTGGGATTCCATTACTAGTTAATTTAGTTCTTAATCAATGATTTGACAAATCAGTAATTTTGTTGGACAACTTGACAAGAATATTAAATATCATTCATTATTATGGACCTTTTAAAATTTGAATATGCATGTTATTTCCAATAATTTTTGATTTGTAGAGATTTATTTCATTATTTTGCTTATACTGAAAGTTATAAATTAAATAGCGGCTTTTGAGAATAAGTGATTAATTTGAAATTATTTAAATTTTGATTAAGTGTTTCTTATAATTAATTTATGTAAATTGGTCGAGTTTGCATCGATATAATGAACTTCTTTACCAGTATTACAACCCTTTAATCCTGTTTGCCTTAACTAGCAGAACCCGTCTCTTATGAGCCTTTGCCATTTCCTCTTTTTCAACATCTTCAGATATCTGTTTCCCATCTTTTCGGTGGTATTTCTGAGGATTTTTTTCAATAATTTGGAAAAAGTTAAGTTTTAACTTGGTTGGATAGTGTATTTATAATCGTATATAAATTATTCTTGAATATAGCTTTTGTGTGTGTTACATCATAGTTAAAAATGAACTAGATAATAGATAAAACTTTTGATTTACACCAATTTTATTTTGATTAATTTATGTGAGCTGAAAAGTGCATCTAAAAACTCTGCTTAGTTAAAGGATTATAAAACATTTAACATATAGAGATGTTAGATTACATCATTTCATAATTATTTTAAATATGTATACACACATAACATAATCAGGGGCTTTATGAATCAAAATTGTTTCTCAATTCAAAAACGTGTCTTATGTATTTTCACTGTAATTATTATCAACTATTAAACAGAATATGTTGATGGTTGTTAATGACACACTTATATGATATTGTAAATAATCTTTATATGTCATATGTTAAATGTTTCTTCAAATAAGAATTTTTTTAAATTCTAAATTACATTGTATTTTACATTTATCCCAGAAAAAACAAACTTTTCATCTATGTATTTGAAATTTTTTAAAGTCATCTGAAGTTCACAAGTCTTCCTTCTGACAGCATATTTATGAGCAACATGCATTAATTTACAATGGATTTAAAATGCTCAAAACTTGTTATTTTAAACCGAGCAATTAATTTTAAGAAGCCAGAAAGGAGGTAGGATATTGTTTCTAATACTTAACTACTAGGATTTTCACCTTTCAGCATTACAAGGGCTTAAGTTTCGACAGATTTATATCATTGGGCATCAAGTTGGTGTTCCATCATGAAAGAAGTAGTATAAACATTGAAAAACTAATATTTTTAAGGTTTTATTTAAGACATTTAGTGTTATTTGCCTGTCTTAAATATAGTATTAGTGCTGTTACAGTAAAATATGTAGTTTCAATTTTATACATTATTTATTATAACAATTTTTGTTATATCCACTTCAGTTGTCATGTTGAAGAACTATATTCATAAAAAAATCAATCAGTATTTATTAAAAAATAATTTTATATTTTTAAATATTAGATATTTTCTAACATAGAAATAACACCTAATTTTATTTCAAATGGTTGTTGTTGTTACTAATCTCATCTGATATGTCTCCGTATATCAGATCCATGAGGCCGTATACCTTCAAAAAAGCGAGGAAAAAGGGAGGTCTCTCAAGAAACTCTTCCATAGTGAAATCCAGGCAATCAAATAGGAGGTGAGGACTAGCTTCGCTGGAATTGCACTTCTTACAGTTTGGAAGAGCTTAACTTGCCCCCTGAAAGTGAGACTCCTAGTGTGACCACTGGCAAATCTACAGGTAGCGGTCTGTTCAGCATTTCATAAGGTAACAGGTATAAGCATATTAAGAAGGGATCGTTTTTATTGTGCAGATTTCTAAATTCATCTGTACAATTTTTAAAATCCTTTCTGAACAAATTGTTTATTGTTACATCAAGTTTTTGAATTGGAAATATACAATTCACAAAATTACAGATTTTTCAATTGTCCTAAAATTTTTGTATTATGTACAAATTTTAATCTTGTGTGTAAAAATTCAAATTGCACTAACTCTTAAAAATATCAGTTTTCAAGTTTTTAAAACATAATTATAGAAAAATAATATACCTATTTTCTTATATCAAACTGGCATTACTATTTTCAGAGCTTTTATTTTAACTAAAAATCTTCTTTTGAAAAGAATTACACATTTCAGTCTTTTTATGAAAAGCAAGATGCATTGAATTAAAAAATATTTTTAATTTATAACAAGATTGCGTGAGTGCAAAATGTTAAAAAAAAAAGCAAGAACACTTTTTTTTTCAGAATTCATTTCCTTGACTTTCATAACTTTTTTCATAAGATCATAAAGTTATTTCCATTTCGAGTACTAAAGTCTGAAAAATAAAAATAATTTCCAATGACAGATTATCAATAATTTTTTAATTCGCCAACATTTTCTGTCTTACCATTTAGAAATGATGAACAATAGTTTAAAAAGATTTTGATTGTACCTTACTGTTTTGAAATCACTTTTAATGTTGTAAAAAATTGTTTCCAGGAACTCGATGAATAATTCAACTGTAGATATATTATAATTGTGTAAATTAATGTATCAGTTCCTTGCTAAAGAATTAGAAGAAATAAAAACAGTTTTTATTTAAAGTCTGCATTATTGTACTTAAAATTGTTAATTAATCTTAAAATATAAAAGAAAATTATTTTAAATATTTTAACTATAAAAAAGGAAAAGGTATTTTTATTCATGATTACATTTGTGGATAAATATTTTTTTTATATAAACTTATTATTTTGTGTCTTGAATATTAAATAAATTTTGCAAATTTAAGTAGCTATAAATGTGAAATTTTAGTAAATTGTTAATAATTTAAATATTGAGTTTGTCTATTTAAATAGTTATAATTTACTATTTAGAAACTGATAATAATATTGATGATAATTTCCCTCTGCAAATAAAGATATTTATAATTGGATTGGAATAATATTTGCAGTTTCAATGCAACTCAAAATTACATGCAAATTATAATATTGTTTTAACATTAGCTTATTTCATAGGATTTTTGTCACATTAATTCCTACAAGATATGATTTAAATGATGATTTGCTAAAAGAGCTCTTTTTTGTTCACAACTTACATGTCGCCTCACCCCATACTTTCATTTACATATTGGTTAAATTTGGGCACCAGTTAGACATATTCAGTTGAGAAGTAGTACATGAAACAGTATCTTTTTGTATCATTGATAAATTAAAAATTTGTCAATTAGAAGTCAAAACAAAAGTAAAAGCAATTTGTTTGGCATTATTTATTTTTAAATAACCAATTTTCTGTTTATTACAAAGACTGAAAAAAATATGTACTATATTACTTTTTTTCAAATAATTTAATTTTAAGAAATATAATACATTAAAATTAAAGTGAAATCATTTTTATAAAAAAATAAACAATTTCGAATACATAAGAAAGAAATCTACAGTATAAAGAATGATCGCAAAAGATAAATCTCTTACAACCTAAAAGAACTTAAAAATGGAGAAATAGAAATGAAGAAAAGAAACACTATTTGTGATTCTTTTCTTCATTTCTATTTTTCCATTTCTATTACAGTGAAACAATATTGTTTTTGTGATAAAATAATAATTTTCAGTTTATTTTCATAGTTTTATTAAAAATATATTTGTGAGAAACATTGGCTTCTCAACAATCTTAGCGACAGATCTCGCCATACACCGATATAAAAATATCCCCTAGGGATGAAATTTTTCAATATTATATTTTCACAATTTTAATATTCGTAGTTTATGCTTTTCACTGCTTTTATGAATGCTTATTGTAGAAAATAAAATTTCACTTTGTTTATAAATTATTTAGAGATGCCAAAATTTACTTCACTACGCTTCATATATGAGCGAAAAAAGAGTCTTAAAACGAAGTATAAGATTGGCTTAGTTTATTCCCTCAATATTCCCAATATTCCTCTGAATTCCCGGTTTTTTCAGAAAATTTCCGAGTAAATTCCCAAGCTACAAAATTCCCGTGAATTTTAAATCTCTAGTATGGGGTGGTATTGAATATCAGTCTCTCACTCCTTTAGTACGCTTTGCCAGTACTTATATTTATTGGAACCAGTTATCCTATTTATTGGAACCAGTTATCCTATTTATTGGAACCAGTTATCCTATTTATTGGAACCAGTTATCCTTCCTTTCCTTCAGGTCTTGCACACAGCCATATTTCAACAGGATAATGCATGACCACACGTGGCACGGATTCTCCAAGGGTTCTTCGTCAATCGCCAGATTGAATAGCTTCCCTGGCTTACTCACTCTCCGGTTTTTTTGTATGTGGTCCATAAATATAACTTTAAGTTTATAATAACTAATTATGAAATTTGTTTAAAAATTGTTCAGTAATTCCATTTAGCTTTTAATCTTATCATTTACAAGATGTTGTTTTAATTATTTGAATTTTCTTTTGAAACTTCAATAAAAATGCTTTTTAAGGGGTTAAATATTGTTTCCATAACTTACATAATATTTCTAGAGGACACAGATGAAATTATTTGTCTACATAATTGTGACTTTTATCGCTTAGACTGATGCAAAAATTTCTGTACTGCATCATAAAAAATGTAATCTAAAAATTTCTTTTTTCTCATTAAAAAAGAACTTTTTATATGAACTCTTTGTATATCATAGTTCACTATGTATGTGAAGAAGGTTTAGTAATACTAATAATGTTCACAGATTCAATGTTTGTTTTTAAGCGAATCTTTATTAGATTAGGTCTTATCTTTAAAAATAAAATTAATTTTTTTCCAATGACTTCAATGAAAAATATTTTAAAATGATATTTGCAAGGAAATAGAAGAGGAAAAACAAAGATGGTTCATATTTATGTTCCATTTTAAAAATGCGTTGTGTTTTCAAGTATTCGAATAAAAGTTTGTTTGACAAATATTATCCAAAAATGTGAATAAAGATTTAATATATAAGTTCATATGTTTTAATGTTTTTTCTTTCATATTTTTAAAGAACAATGCACTGTTAAATGTTTATCCAAAAATTTATATAAAAGTAGAATTTTAAAATTGATGATTAAATATGGCTATTTAATATAGTTTTTACATCATTTAGATTGTTTTAAATTTTGTTTACTGAAGAGTATAGAATTTACATGAAGTTTTCTTATATCATGTTACTTTTGAAAACTTATATGCAGACATGTTGGAAAGCATTTGTAAATATATATTTAAATGCATACGCCTAAAGTCTATATCTCAATTCTTTTTAATTTTTCTGGTCCTCCAAAACACTTTTCCCTTAAACAAATAATCGCGTTTCAAATAATTATTAGAAAGCAAATTACAATAAATGAGCAATAAAAAATATCCAAAAAGAAAATGGAGTATTTATATTTACAATAGTTCCATTGTTTTGCTTCATCTTTTTGTCAAAACTATTTCATTTGCATATTCATTAATGAAAATAAAATTTAAATATTCAGTTATAAAATAAATCAGGCATTTGATCTAATCAAATATTTGATGAAAGCTACTCAGAGAAGTCTTGTATCATCTAATTAACTTCGATGGTCAATATAAAATGTTTGACGTTTAAAGAGTTAAATAGACTACATGAGAAGTTAAATTGCTAATACTTTAGATGTAATATTTAGACCTCTGTATTCCATTTTAGAAGCCAATAGATATACAGGAAAAAAACTCTGAAGCAATATTATAAAGCACCAGTAGTTTACTAGTAAACGATTTTAAAGGTCAAAATGGTAAAGAAAAATAAAAGAAAGGTTGATTTTTTTCGTGATTTTGAAATACACAGAAATATGCAATCAATTGTTAGTAATCTAACACATTTATGGTCTTTTTACTATCCATTTTCCTTCAGTTATAATAAATCTGATGATTCTATACTAATCTCTTGCTGCAAATTTCACAGAGAGGTTATAAAATGACACGTAAACACAGACATGAATTAACAATAGCTCCGAAAGTTTTGTAATATTGTAATAAAGGTTTTTTGTTTTATTTTTATTAAATAGACACTGAGATTAAGACTAAAACGGAATGATCTGGTAATTTTAGTGACCGATTGATCTCACTAACATAACCAAAAATATTTGTGACAGAGGCGTACTAGAATTCAGGTGATCTAGATGGTTAAGGCGTTTGTTTTTGTTGTCGGAAGGTGGTGAGTTGTTATCTCGCCCCAGCCTATGATACATCGTGTTTTACAAATATCAGTTTAGAAACGTTAAATATGCCGAAATCTTAATTTTCTCTTAGTGAAATAATGCTTCTAGGAGTGGCAGGCCTAGTATTGGGATATCTACTTATAGATCCATTTTTCCTCAACTTATGGAATAAAAAAAATAGAAGAAGACGTTATTTTGTCGAAAGTGATAATGTATTTTTTTAAAGGGTGCTTGACATTGAAACGTACATCTTAGCTAATTTACAAGTTCCCTTATACATTATTATAAATTAAAAGGTAATATATACTTTGTTGATCAAGTACTTCTGCTCTACTGCATTATAATGAATTTTCGTCCACACCTTATTTGATTTCTGATATACAACTGTCAATTTCTAGCTTGGAGACTGTATTGAAAATCATCTTATTCAGTTGAGTATAGCAATTATAACTATTTTTTGCTGACTGACATTTTTTTTTCTGATAATCATAGCATGTAGTATTCCATTGTTAAGAAACTGAGACAAGGTTTTGTTTAGTACTTTGTGTAATATTACAAATTATGTATAATTATAAATTCTGAATAATAATTTCATTTTAAAATCTCGAGTTCATTAATGAATAGTGAAAAGTTCATGATAATATTCAAATTTATATCTAGAAAATTTTCTTATGTAATCAATTTATAAATTTTATTTCAATATTTTTCTAAAAATTATTCTTTTTTATATTTTAAGTATTGTTTCTAATTTTATCTATAAAACATCCATCAAAGTTGCTTCGCATTATGTCTTCCTTTAGTATCGTTAATGCAATAATTATGTATAAAAAAATTAAAAACTAATACTCGAAGACAGCATGGATAATTGCTCAAAATATAATTTCATCTTCTTTAAGAATTCTTAGTTTCTTAAATTAAATAAAACTTTTTTAGATTAAATGTAAATTTAATTTGTATTTTTAACTGATATCAATGCATTTAATTTTATCCCTTTTCATATTCTTTTTTTTTTTCATATATCACAAGAAATTTTTTTCCATTAGGTCTCCTAATATCTATTTCTAAAGTGAAAAAATAAATTCGAAAGCTATAAAACCTATAATTTGCTCACTATTCACAATTTAAAAGTCCATTTTTGTCAAAAACAATTGATTTTTGAATTGAGATTTACTAAAATGGGACAATAAACTGAAAAAGCATGAAAATAAATGCTAGAATAAACGAACTTTTATTCCTTTGACTGTTCTTAGAATGGCGGGATTCCGGCAGATAATTAAGAATAAGTATAAATAATCTATTGAAAAAAATGGTTCCTTTGAAATGATACTTCATTACCTTTGCTAATTTACATTTAGTTAAGATTAATACCCTGCATTTTTGCTCTAAATAGAATAAATTTAAATTTACACAAAATTCTCCATTGGGAGGTTTTATTTTATTAAATAAACACAAAATTGTTAAAATTACATGAACATTTTCTTAAATTGAAGGAACCTCATTTTTAACGTAAAATATATAAAATTAATGATATTGTATATATTCTATATTGTATATTGTATGCATTCAAATAAAAATAAATAATTTTTAAAGAGTGATTATACTAGATATACATTATAAAAGTAGACAGCATTTTTGTATTAAAATTTTTCATACATGATAAACCAATATTTTATAATTCTTAAGTATATTTCATTTATACATTTTATAAAATGTATTTCTTTTTCAGAATAAACTTACAGGGAAATTATATACATAATTATTCAAATATTTAGTAATTATATTTGTATTAGAAAATGATCTGTTTCAGACCAAAATGAATACTAAATGTATATAAATATAAGATCAATTGATATTTTCTGAAATTCACTATACATTCTATTATAAAAATGCTTATGCAATAACTTTACGATGAAATACGTAATCACTCAAAAATAAACATTGTTTGGGTACATTTACTTGATCGTAGTGGCTGATATGACAATTTTTAAAGGATATGAGTAATAGAAAAAATGCGATTCAAAATACACTGTTATTTCTATTTATGTTAAATGAAGATTTATTCTAAAGAATTTATATGATTTAAAGGTTAGAAAACGAACTTTCTACAAGGTAGCAAAATTGAATTGGTTGAAATATGTTACTGATTCATTATAACGGCAAAATTTGCTATCTATATTTAAGAAGTTGGAAAAAAAAAGTTGGAAGAATGGATACTTTGTGGTAGTGATTTGCGCTCTTTAGTCATTAGTCCAAGTGTTGGAAATCTTGGCGATCATCAAAAAAATAATGTAACCCTCTTTGCCAATTGAGCATTGAGGACGTCATGTTACGATCCCATACTCCCACGCCAAAAAATGTAAATAGAATGCATTTCTGTCTTGAACCATAAGGAATGTAGATGCGTGCGCAGCGAAATAAAATCGTCTATATATATATATATATATATATATATATATATATATGTCCACCTATAATGATTTTTAATAATAAATAGATAATAGATGTTAGCGAATTTTTATTGATCATGTGCTTATATAGAATGTCCCTGAATCGAATCCGGGGACGAATTAAGGTAAGAGTAAATTTTCGCTTACCATTTGATTTCTTTTGGTAATTGTATTGTTACCGGAATTTTGCACCCCTGCTGAAATTATTATTATTACCGATTATTATTATTGTTACCGATTACTATTATTTGAATTATTTAAAACTTAGATAAGAATATAGAATTAGATATGGATTTTGATAGCATTCGTAAATTAAGAAAACCGATGACAGCCAATTTCTCTAAGGCATTAAATATAGCTTTTAAAACATTAGAAAACAAGGAGGGGGACATAGATATAATAGAAACACAAATTGTTCTTTTAGAACAGAAGTATTAAAATTTAAAAGAATTAGATAAAAATATTTTAATGATTTTACAAGATGATAAAATTTGCACGCAAGATAGTTTCGATACTGAATAGGAAGCAATAACTGCTTACGAAGATATGTTCTTAAAAACCACAACTAAACTAAAGAGTCGATTGAATATTTTGAATAAACCGAAATCAGAAAATCTGGCATTAAAGAATTCTTTCGATAATGTTAATTTCCTGCGGAAATTTAAATTGCCAGAATTAGCATTAAAACAGTTTAACGTTAATATTAAAGATTGGTTCCAATGGTGGAGTGAGTTCAAAAAGATACATTAAGATTTAGATATTGAAGATGATGATAAATTACAATATTTAATTCAATCTACAGTGAAAAAATCCCCTGCCAGACATTTAGTATAATCATTTCCCCCTTCGTTGAGGAATTATGAAGAAGTCGTAAAGTGTTTGAAGCAGCGCTTTGGAAGAGAAGATTTGTTGATTGAAGTCTGCATAAGAAAGCTACTTGCTCTAGTAATAAATAATTCGAATCCTTAGGGTCAAAAATATTCACTTGTTAGACTGTATGACACTCTAGAAGGACAATTGAGATCACTTAGATGCTTAGGTGTTGCGCGCGGCTCTCTCTCTCTCTCTCTCTCTTCTCTCTCTGAGGGTAGTTTTTTTCAGCTGTTTTATTATATCCTCTTATTGAATCTTGAATGCCTAGCGATTTATTAAAAATATATGAACGTACTCATAGTGAATTAGTCATCACCGAGATTATACTGGTAACGATAGATTAACCCACATTTTAAGTTTCCTTAAGAGAAATTGAGTCGGAGCAGAAAGTGAGAATTGCGCTCTCCCCTTTCAGTTTCGAAAATATAAACCAAAAATGTTTGCCGACTTCGGCGAGGAGAAAAGCTTCGGCCGCAGATTTATTGAATAGCGTTAAACGAAACACGTGTGGGGTTGATTCGGAGGTCAGTGAGTGTGTGTTTTGTAGTAAAACTCATATGAGTCAGGATTGTAGATATAATTTGTGTTTCCCATATGAAAAAAAAGAAATAAATACTCTTAAAAGAGGTCATTTGTTTTCGATGTTTAACATTTAAACCCAGACATATTGCGCGTGATTGTAAGAATAAAATTAGTTGCGCGAAATGCCATGGACATGTTTAAAGTTTTGTGGTAGCAAAATGGAAAGAAAGAACAGTTAAGAATTTTTCAGCGTCAAAAAGTAGTTTTTGGGATTTTTTCAAGCCCTTTTTGTTAGCAAATACTTTAGAATTTCATTTGAATAACGTTTCTATTGAATACAAGGAAATTGCTCAAAAACTTTTAAAATCCTTTTATGTGGATAATTGTGTTTCCTAGTGTGAATAGTGAAAAGGAATTAGTGAAATTTATTCAGAAATTTTAAGAATTTCTTAGAAGAACAAAATTTAATTTACGAGGGTGGGAGCACACCCTTTTCGAAACAAGTGAATCTGACTTAATAGAAAAAAAAAACTGTTCCAATTTTGAATTTACAATGGGAAAACCGTATACATTGTATTTTGATTTGAGAGATTTTGATCCCATTTTAGAAGATCAATCAGTTAGTAAAAAGATTATTTTGCCAACTGTTCACAAATTTTTGATCCCATTGGATACACTTGTCCCATAAATTTAATACAAAAACTGATGTTACAGGAAAATGAAATTATTTTGTGATTCTGATTTGCCACCTTGGATGGTAAAGAAATTTATAAAGTGGAAAAATCAACTGAAAACTTCAAATGACATTTCAATACCAAGATGCTTCGATAGGAATGAAGGAAATAGAAATATAACATTGCACGTCTTTTGAGATGCATCAGAAAAGGCGTGAGATATATGTATATTTTTAAAGAGTGAAAGAGAAAATTCTACAGATTGTCAACTGATACAAGCTAGGTCAAGAGTTCCTCCCATTAAATCTGTATCGGTATCTAGGCTAGAATTTTTAGCATGCAATATAGGAGCAAGACTTGGTCAATCTGTGAAACAGAGCTTAGGAATGGAGAAAGTGACTACAAAATATGGGTCTGATTCTAGTAATGCTTTATACCGGATTAAAAAGAATGAAAACTGGTCTACTTTTGTTTTCAATCGGGTCAAAGAAATTCGTCTTTTGAGTGATCCATAGGAATGGCATTAAATTTCTGGACAGCTAAATCCAGCAGATTAACCATTTCGAGGATGTAGCGTTGAAAACTTAGCCAAGTCTAATTGGTGGCTTGGACCTGCTTGGATTAAAAATTCTCCTGAAGAATGGCTCAAATCCGATCTTTTCCCCTACGAAGGGATTATTAATTCTGAAAGAAGAAAAACAGTTGTTAGTGTTACCAATACAGAAAAAGAAGAAAAAATGCACAGCCTTTTCTCCTATTATCCTAAACTTCTCTTGGTTGTATCATGGATTTATTGATTTTTTTGATAATTGTAGGGTAAAAAAAGAATTTTAGGAAATTTGGGAATATAACTGTAGAAGAAATAAATAGATCTGAGATTTCCTTATCAAAGTTAACGCAGCTAGAATCTTTCATGGGGCCACGAGATAAAAGACTTCAGAAGTTTCAAATTTTTGTAGATGAAAATAATCTTTTCCGAATTAAGACAAGACTCTCATTGAAAGAAGATTTAGATGATTTCAAATTTCCTGTTGTATTACCTAGTGAACATCCGATTGCTGAATAACTAATACGATGGAAACGCTATTCTCTTAATCATACAGGTATTCAGATAGTAATGACATATCTGGGAGAAGAATTCCGGATATTGAAATATTGGAAAACTGTACGCAAGGTTATAAGAAATTGCCTTACTTGCAGAATATTTGATTCACGCCCAGTAGAAACTCCAACAACTTCATTACCAATAGATCGTCTCAGAGTGGCTTCGGTGTTTGAAATAATTGGAATTGATTTTACTGGACCACTCTTCCTCAAAGGAAACCAGAAATCTTGGATTGCAATTTATACTTGTGCTGTATTTAGAGTAATTCATTTGGAATTGACTACCTCTATACCCACAGAACAATTTTTACAGTCATTCCGGAGATTTATAGCACGACGAGGAAGACCAGCTATTGTCTACTCAGATAATGGGACAAATTTGGTTGGATCGAACAATCTTCTCAAAAGAATTAACTGGGATGCAGTAGAGAAATACAGCACTGTCAACAAATATAATTGCAAGTTTATTCCGCTATCTGCACCATGGTGGGTTGGCTCCTGGAAACGTTTGATTGGAGTAATCAAGAGAATACTTCGAAAAGTTTTGGGACAAACGTCTCTTTATTTTGAAGAATTAAGCACTATTTACGCGATTGCGAAGGTCTCATTAATGGCCGAACTCCTACATATGTGTGGGAGGATCCTCGAGCCTTTTACTCCTAATATATTTTTGCAGGAGGTCAAAGAAACTGGTACACTTGACCTAGATCTCTTAGATAGTAAATCTTTAAATAAAAGATATGTCTATCACCAGAGATTATGGCAGGATCTTAAACAACGGTTTTGCTCTGAATACTTGGGACAACTTAGGCAGATTGAAAGAAAAATATGAAGCTCACCACCCATTAAGATAGGAGATGTTGTTTATCCAGTGACAAAACATGAAAGGGCTGGACTGGCCTTTAGGAAAAGTGTTTGAATTCTTTCCATCTCCAGATGGGAATATTAGACTTGCCAAATTGAAGACTGAAAATGAAATATAGTTCTACGTCCAGTGCTGAGGCTATATCCTCTCGAAGTTAGTGAGAATGAAAAAGAAGTGTTCCGAGAAAATTAAACATCTACAAAAAAGATTACCTTCTCTGATAATAGTGGAAGTAAAAAAGATCCTCTCGACAAGGGTTATGATGGAAAATCTCGATATGGTAGGAGTTTAAACCAGGTAAAAAGACTTGTGTTGTAGAATTGAACTTTTCTTTAGAGAAAGAACTTTTTATCTTTGGACTTTATGTAATATCTTAAGAACTTTATTTCAGAACTTTAAGATTTAATTTTAAGAAACATTTTGTATTTTTAATTAATTTTATTGATAATTGAAACTTGTTATTTTAATATTTTTTATAATTTGTAGTGTATTGATTTATTTTTGAAACTTATTAATTTGTATTGTTTTGTTGAGAATTTTCTTAGATTTTAATTTGAATATTGTGTTTGAGTTTTCTGAGATGTAAACTCTAAGGTGCGAGGATATTAGAAACTTTGGCGATCATCAAGAAAATAATGTAACCCTCTTTGCCAACTGAGCATTGATGACGTCATGTTACGATCCCATACTCCCACGCGAAAAACATAAATAGAATACTTTTATGCCTTGAGCCGTAAGGAATGTAGATGCTTGTGCTGCGAAATAAAATCTTGTAAGTATACATATGTCCTCTTATGATGATTTTTATTAATAAATAGATAATAGATATATTAGAGAATTTTTATTGATCATGTGTTTAGATAGAATGTCCCTGAATCGAATTTCGGGACGAATTAAGGTAAGAGTAAATTTTCATTTACCCCTATTTCTGTTGGCAATTGTATTGTTACCGAAATCAAGATACGATGCTCGGGTGGAGTAAGGACAGTTTCAATAAGTGGATAAACTGAGCACAAGCATGCTTAGGAGCTAAACATAGCTGTTTAACCAATGCGCTCCATAATCAGCCATAATTGGGATCAGTAAGCCAAAATCGCCAACAGCATTTACCTAACAGTTATATAAGAAAATAACTTCTTACGGCTACTCATAGGTCACCACTCTTATGGAAACTCGTGTCTTTCCCGTGATGCTGAAAAGATTAAAAATCCTGACATGCATCCAACGTTATTTCCTACTTTTAATCACAAGGGGCTACAAAACATCATTAACATTAGCACTCAAAGTTTCAGCAGGCATATCTCCTTTGTATCTTATTATGGAATTTGATACCATAAAATCAAAAATAATGCACCTTTATTAAGACACTGTATAATAATAGCTCATACAGATTATGAAAACTAAATACACTAAGACATAGTATACCCAGTAATATTGACTAAAAATTAATAATAGGCAACATTCCCCAAACAACTTCTTCAATTCAAAAAGAAGCTCTAACACCTGCAGACTATAATTATTTCATGGATGAATTAGAATAGGCACAGTCTTTATCCTATTTCAGAAGAACAACATCTTACACACACAACAAATAAATATGACAAAAGGAAACTCTATATATAGCCGAATAATCTAACCTTCTGGTTAGATTATTCAAGAATAGTGTATTGTAGCTGCGAATTCTAAAACAATAAAAAGAAAAATATAGCAGTTTAAAACTATAAACTTCAATCATTTTCTCAGACAGATATGAATAATTAAAACAAACTGCAATTCTTTTTTATCATTTTATTCAGAATTATTCGAACCAAGCTTATGATATTCAGTTTGATTAATGCATCATTAGGACAAGACATATTTTCAGAAGCTGCAATAATTTATTTAATATAATCGAAAGCAAATATTATTTTTCAGTCATTTTATGATTTGTATATAGAATAATTTTTTTAAATTTACATTGAATATGCTAGCATTTCAATTTAGAAACACTTATAATTTTTAATTAGGAAATATAATTTCAAAATACTATTTAACAGAACAAGCTTTTTTAACAACAATTATTTCAAAATTCAAAAACGCTGATTAATAGGATACATATATATATATATATATATATATATATATATATATATATATATATATATATATATATATATATATATAAGATATATATATATATATATATACATATATATATATATATGAAGTGATCTGACTGATTTGTCTGATTTTTAAATTAATGTATAAATTTAATTTAATTTCTTAATTTATTTAGCAGATTCAAAATAAAGTAAATATAATAATTTAAGAGTTTTATAACTGAATAGTTAACTTAAAAGAATTAAAATTTTAAAAAATATGTTAACTCCACAAAATATAAGTTAAAAATAAGAAATGATAAACTTTTTTGTATATTTGTTCAACTGAGAGAAAACTGAGAAGTTATTTTTGCCATCTATCAATTTTCGTTTCTCAAAGAAAAATTTTTCTGGGTAAAGTTTTCGAACGAAAAGGAAAATGTCAGAAATCATCACAAAAAGTAAGAAAATATTTCCAATATACCAGATTAATATAATAAGTCATCTCACTCAAAAGTTGGATTAATTTTGATAAACATAAAATGCTATAATTTAATATTTTTAATAACATAAAAAGTTTATAAGGAAGATTTCTTGGTATTTATTAAGGAAATACTAAGACTGATTATTTTATATTATTCCTTTTTGAATGTTTAATCAACGTAAACATATTTGTTTATTCTTTTAGCTTTTATTTATTTATAAAATTTAGTTTGAGTTGAAAAATAAAATAATTTATTGAATAGCCGTACGCTAGTTAATTATCGATCTATTTATTATAACATATATTAAAAGCTTTATTTCTGAGACTTTCTATTGAAATATTTAAAAATACATTTTTAAAGAAAATTAAAATTTGTTTTATGCAGCAATTTGTAATTTGAATTGATTAATTGATTGGAAGTTACTCTTAATGCATGTTGAAAAAATACATGAGATATTTACTGTAAATAAAGATTTCTGTTAGTGAAAATTCACAAACTAGATTCTATTACATGAATAATTTTTTATGATAAATTCTGATATATAGTTTTTAGATTATGTAGATATTAAAGAGAGCTCGAAATAAAACGAAATTATGTATATATTTGCTTAATTTTATTCTTCAAAGTTGATAAAAATTATGTATAAAGTTTCTTTTTTTCTTTTTCTTTTACTAAAAATCTAAAAAAGTTCAATAGATCTATGATCTATTGATCTTTTTAGTACAATAGATTTACTAAGTTCGTAGTGCTAAGATCTTTTGGATCCACCCTCTTTAACTCTGAAATCTAATCTTTATGTTTTTCACATAAGCAAGGAATCGATTTGAATAGCAAAAATATTAAGAAAAGAAGCTATTTATATTAAATAAGAAAAACTAAAATAATTAAAATAATTAATTTTCTTATTGAAAGACGAATTTATTGCTATATCTAATACAAAAAATACTTGTTTGTGAGAAACTGAAATATGATTTTGAACCAAAAGACACATAAAATTTAAAATGTAAATTGTAAATTTTTAAAAAAGAATAAAATGTAACTTTTTAAATATTGCGAATTTAATTGTGTGATTAAGTGAAATAATTTCTTTCATTCTTAGTTCTTAATTTCTATAATTAGTTACTATTTTACTTAATTTTTCTTCAAATTTTAATTTTTTTATTAGTTTAACTGTAAACTTATTTGATTAGATCATATATTTCAACTTTTTTTTTATAAGTTATAATGAGTATTAAAAACACTTACATCAGAACAAATGAAAATCTTGTTTTAATTTTATATAGGTCATAAATTTAAAATGCGAGATAAACTAATTGTTAAGTACACACTTGGGTAGCTTATTCCAGTCTTCCTACTTGTAAAAAGTTAGTTAAGTCCCACAATTATGTGATTTGTGAATAACACTGATGGAGAATAAAATGATTTTCCTTTCACTGGGATGAAATAAATGGAATATTCTTAACTTTCCTTCACTGAGTTTAAATATGTGATCAGATTTTCTCCAGCAAGCAAGATTATTTTATTTTACTAGATTTACATTTTAATTTGGTAAATTTTTAAATTTCATTTACATTGGCACATTTTTAAAGTTATAAGAGAATTGATATTTAGGAAGTATTTTAAAATAAATATTTCTTTAATTTTGGCTTAACTCTCTCTAAAATGCCATATATTTAAAAAATTTTCTATGTTTAGTAAAGGGGTGCTCTTTATAGTACAACTATTACCAGCTAGTTTACTGAAATGCTAATTGATACACACTCTTCTGTGAAAAGACTCACTTTGATCGTCAGACACAATCCCAATAGTTTCAAAGAAAAAATTTCAAAAGGAGATATTATAGCCCATTATTTCGTATGAGCCCAAAAGATCACTCACTATTTTTTTTATAAAATTCTTCTTTATTATTGCCAAGAAATCCACAATTGCTAAAAGATTTCCACACTGTATTGCGGTCCTATAAATTTTCCATCATTCCATTTATCACCATTGAACTTCAGAAATTTACATTTCAGATGTATAAAAGTAGCAGAATTTTTGTGCATATCTTTTACAAAATGTTTCATCAGTTTTACGTGTAATGGAGGTAAAACACTTTTTCTGTAACCAATAAAAGAATATTTGATAAATTTTTATGTTTTGAAATAAGAAATTCACATTTAGACCAGTGTGTTCTTCCCTGTGCTGCCCCATTCTCAAAAAAAAAAAGTTTTGTGTGTCCAAGTTGTAAGCCTAAAAATAGAGCTATTACATCTTAGTCACCATATGTATTTCAATTCTATTTATTGTACTGACATTTTGCTGACAATAATTTTATGTTTCTTTCCCTTTTCTAGTATACACCAAGGTATTGATGTTAATTCATTTCCATTATACAGAAATATAACCTTCAAACAAATTTTTGATGAGTCTATGAACAATCGTCACTCAAGTGGCTGGTGTCAATACCCAAGTGGATTTAATACTGAAGAAACCTTTTGACAAAAATTGCATTCCCTTCTTTAGAGAAATGATCTTCCTGGGATAAAAAAAATGTGTTTCTGGTGATTGTGTGACCTGCTTCAAAATTATGATCACATTTTTCCTTTCAATTCGCTTTCCCCTTTGTCAGAGTCTGAGTTATAGTCTTAAAATCTGGACACTTTGGTACAGAGTATTCTTCACTATGTGAGGACAGATCTTATTCTAGACAACAAATTGGGATACTTTATTGTATATTTTATTTTGGACGTTACTCTTCTAATGTTAGTTATGCAGAAGTTACAGTGAGTTGAATGGTTCATCTGTTATTTCCAAATCATAGGAATTGAAAACGGCATGTAATGTTGTACCATTTTCCCATCCCGTCAGACACATAAAATATGATATAAAACATAGATGTGGAACATATATTCTGCATCAAATCTCCAACTTTACAATGAAATCATAACGTTTTTCATAATTGATGTGAAATTTCGTAATTGAGACTTAAATGTCAGTTCTCCACAGATGTAGCAGAATTTCTTTGGTTGAGTTAAGCACCTTCTTGAGAAAATGTAAATTTTATAAACCTTAAATAAGAGCAGTGCTTAACCATAGCACAAATTAAAACAGTAATCACTTCATACCTGTTCTCAGGATCACTACTATTTCAATTTAATCTTAATTTGCGAGAATCAATGAAAAATACAAATGACATTCTCAAAAAAAATGTGTTTGTTGATATTTATATGTTTGGATACAATTTGTTAAATTAAGATCACTTTTTAGTTCTTTTTGTGAAAAATAATGAGTTTACGAGCTTAAATATAATAAGAATTTTTAAAATACAGTTTAAACACTACAGTTTCTACTTATTTAACATTTACGGATCTGAGATCAAAGCATATCTTAGAAAGAAACAGTAATACCAAATTGACTTCTAATGCTTATAGGCTTGAAAAATTGAAGTAAATTCAATAAATTAAAAAGTAGCAAGTCGATAATTTAAGCATTTTTTGTTATACCAATTTATCTGAATAAAATATTATAATCAACATTTTTAAGATACGTAAGAATTGTTAATCTGGTTGGAAGTATATGATTCTCTCTTAAATCTCATAGCGTAACATATTTAGCAAATTTCCATTGTGATGCAATGATCACTTAAAAGATTCTATGTATGTTAAAACTACTAATTTTTCGGCATGAAGGTATATAAAACTATATAACGAATATTTATTCTTATCTACATGTTATTTAGTTTTTAGGACAGTATTAGTAGCATTGCTCTTACGCATTAGATAATTTTTTACTACTTTTCATTGATTCAATAAACTAATAAATTTTCATTAGTCATATTAAAATTGGCTATTCTTGCAAAATCAAATATTTATCATCTACTTTAAGTGACCAATCAGTTATAAACATAATATATATTTCGAAGTTACTTGGACTTAGTTCTCTTACATTTACATGGGCTAAGTTGGACATAGATTAAAGTATATAATAAAATGGGCTTTCCTCCATACTTCCTCAATACTGCTATTTATTTTATTCCTTGATAATGAGAGTAGTTACGATTCAATAACAATATGTACTGTTAATTACACTAAAATAAAATATTTCATTAAAATTCAAAAATTAATAAAAGTGCAACCAAATTATTTTTTAAATTAATTTCTTGTGTAAAAACCTTAAGAAAATATTTACACAATGCTGTAATTTCATAATTATACAAATTTGATATTTCTGTCTTGATTGAAGGGAACTTTATTTACATAAAAGTACGCTTCAAATTTTAAGTAAAAATTTAGATGATATTTTGGTAAAGAAAATATCAGTTAATAATAAAATAACACCAAATAATTCAAAATATTCCTAGGTTAAGTTCTAATTTGAAACAATAATTAAACATAAAAACGAACTAAGCAATTGGATAGATTCTAGTGAAAATTATCTAAATTTGCATGAAAGATGCGTAAATAATCATACCTAATATTGTTTTGAATGCTAAATACATTTCATTAATAGTGAATCAATGTTGCAATATTATTGATCTACCAAATAGTATGCCGAGCTGGTAGCCAAATAGTTAGCGCTCTTGCCTCCGGTTCAACAGTTTGTGGGTTTGAATCCCATCTTGGGCATGGATGTTTGCAGTGGTTCCAGTGGTTCGGAATCCACTTTAAGTCGTAGTCCGTCGTGTGAAAAAAATGACCATTGAGCGGCAAACCAAATAGTATTATTTATTGAAAGTATAATATTTGTTTCATGACATATTTTTAAATATAAGTAATTGAGCAATAAAATCTTGTTCCCTATGTACGTTACTCCCTCTACTAATGTTAATGATGCGGGTAACCAAACCGAGGACTCGGACAATGAATAGCAGGTAGCAACATCTGTCCTGTTCATGAAACATCAAAAATAACAACTTACAGGGACAGCACAAAAGAACTCGCCTCTGCCTGCCTCCAATGTGTTTCCCTCTTTTTTTTTCTTTTATTATTTTTATATAGATATATATATATTTTTACTTTATTATTTTTATATTTATTTTTATTTATTTTATTTTTTTATTTTATTATTTTTTTATTAAATATTGCAGAGATGCAGGTGCTCCCAAGCACCTCTTAGAGGTCTAGGGGGCTCTAGGTGTGGGGAAGACTTTACCCGTTAACCACATGGTACAGTCAATCAATCCCTATGTACGTTGAAATTTTAAACACCTTTCATCTAAAATCATCATTACTATGAATCATTGGAAAATGCTTTGTTAGATTGATTCGTAATGATTTTTCTTTCATTTACAAAGGATTAATCTTAAATTAAATCGCTATAATTTATTTTGTTTTGATTAATTTATAGATTGAGGGATTAAAAGCATTACAAAAAAATAATACAATTATCCTTAGCAACGTTAGAAAAGGGTTTTATTTCATATTCAAAATCTTCATTTTTATTTAAATTTTTGTTACTCATGAATAAATGACTTTGAAAATTAAAAATGAATTATAAAATGACATTTGTATTTATCATTAATTTTAAAAAATGATGTTTTATCAAATACTTAGAAAAATGTGTTTAAGAGTCAAAGATCAAAATGATATTGATTTATTCTTTGATTCCTCTTTTACTAGAAAACTTGTTTGATTATATGAAAATAAATGAACTATAAACCTAGTTGGTATAAATTCACAAAAAAAAATCAAAAAGTTTAATTAATATCATAATTAAAGAGAATCTAACTTTATATATTTCAAATTAGTCCTCCATTTATACATGTTCTATTGTAAGAATAATGACATTTCAAAATTTTGTATACAAATGTGGAAACTGTAAAATTTCTCTTTAGAATTTAAAAGATTCTGCAAATTGCATTTAATTTAACTATTAACTGAAATGAAAGTTTTTTTTGTAGAAATGATTTAAGTTTATGCAATTATAACGACTGTAAATTGTTTATTTACTGGGATTAAAAGCTTAAACCAGACAATAAATTTAATATTTGATTACTAAAGCAATGGAATGTCTGAATTTCATCTGTAAAACGGCAGAGAGCTGATTTATTTTCCTAATGTATAATTAACCTTAAAAATATCATTTTAACACGAATAGAAGGGTGTTTAAATATAGTATACATATGTAACATTAAATGCGAAGTGAATTTAGTTTTTTTTTTATTCGAAACTTTATATTTCAAAATTTTACTTCAAATTGAATATCCGTTCTGGGAAGAAGTCAAAAACAATTATTTAACTATAGAGTTTCCTTTCATAAATTTATGCAAATTGTATCATGGATTACAAACATAAGTGTTTTTTTATAACATTATAATTACAAAACATATAATAATGTTATTGCATTTCAATAAAAGTGTAAAGACGTAATGCATTAATTATTAATCTATCTTTGAAACATTGTGACTCACATTAATTAAATTTTTAAAAACTAAATGTAGTTTCTATTATTGTAGTTTACTATAGTAAAATGAAATAATAGTAAATATTGAGTGATGATAAAGTCTTTATGTGTCATGAGATTAATTGCGATGTCGAAAGTGCTTAAGAAGCAAATCCTTATTTCGAAATTAATTCATCATTTTATATCTATATTAATTTCAAATGGATGCTTTTTATATATTTATTAATCTTATTTTGATGATTAATTTAATCTTAATTTTTTGTAAATCCAAATTTGCATTTTTTTAATAGATGATAATATATTAACAAGAATATAATATAAAAAAAAATCAAAAATTTTTAGAAATATTTTGTAAGGGTTAAGAATAAGATATAGCGAATAGATCAACTATCCAAAAAATAAGGAGAAGTAAAGAAAATTGTAAGCAAGGTCTATACATACTCTTCTGAAAAGGAGAAAAATATGTTTTTAGTTTACTTCCATAAGTAGATTTGTTTTGAACAGTATTCTTATCATCTTCTGCAACCAGCTAACAATGTGAAGAAAAATAAGTTACGGTTTTATCCAACATATTGACACTGTATGAATGAAAATTTCTATAGAATTATTTTGTGTGATACAGATTAGTTTAAATATTTCTTAAAAATGCTAGCAAAATTTAACAAGTATATAAAATTATATGAAACAACGAATACTTTTTTAATGATATTTAAACAATTGATTCAATTCCAGACTTTATAAAAGCAATATTTCATTTTATAATTTCTAAATTGAGAGTATTAAAAAATTCAGTTTTTAAAATCCAATTTTATTATTTTATGAGATGAAATAAAAATATTTCACAATCAGCCTGATTTTCTTTTTGTAAAGGAATATTAAAGTACTTTTAGAAATGAATAGTTAAAATATGCATCTTAATTGGAACATTTGTTTCATGCTAAGTAACATAGTAAGTTTAAATAATTAATAATGCTATCTTCATTGTTAGAAAATGTTTTCATAGCACATTATACAGTTTTAAGTGTATTAAAAGTAATTTGCTTTCATAAATTTTTAATTTCCGAACATATTTTCAATATTCTGTTCTTATTAAAATTGGAAAAAAAAAAGTATTTTTTCTTATCAATAGCTATGTCACTATGTTTGCAATCATATGGCTTAAGCAAGATTTTTCTTGAGCAATGTTTAAACATAAAATGCATTTAATGAAATGAAAATATTACATCATTTAACCAAATATTTAGCTATGAATTCCATTACACGTATGAAGAATTGTTTTCAGAAATTTTCAATAATTAATATTTAAATATATTTACTGAACCTCTGAAAACCATCTTAAACATAAATTTTTCAACACAAATGAATTATGTTTTTCCGATCAATACGCTTTTTAACATTTTGTGAGAAAAAATATTTTTTACTACATTAAGAAAACTGGGATTCTTTACTTGAAGTTTAGATTAATTAATAACTAAATAACTAAAAATATTATCAATGTTAAAAATGTTTAGTCATGTTTAATACTTTTAACTTAATGAATAAGCATCAGGGCCTAAATTAATGGTTTCCATTTATCCTCAAAAAATTTAAATATATTTGCAAAAATTAACAAAATCTAATTTACACAATTTTAAAAGAAATTAATCATTTAAGAAAGATTTCAATGTAAGTACATTCAAAAACTTAATGACCGCAAAAACGTTGATTTAATCAAACACATCAATTTCATTCAATGACTCATTAAAGAAATTTGCTGAAGATCTTAAACTCAAGTTTAATGCCATTAAATCAATCACAACCTTTTTTACAACCAATAAACATCTATATAATTATGAACCAAAATTCATGTTTGAATAGCAAAGGCTTACCTATGAAAAGCACCCAAAGTACCTTTGATATATACTTGATCCTAAATTCAAAAGTAACAAACACATTGATTACTTAGTTCTGAAGGCAAAAAAATGTAGAAATATTCTCAAATACGTTGCAAGTGGAGACTGGGGAGTTGATGCCTCCACCCTTAAAATTACATATTTGTCTCTCATTAGACCTATTCTTGAATATACCTTTCCAGTGTCTTATGCATCAGTTTCCAATTTGTAAAAATTAGACCAAGTTCAACTAAGTGCAGCACGGATAGTTACTGGTCTGAAAAAAATTGTCCTTTTCGTAGTTGATTTGGAGCCTCTTCTCGTTCGAGGACAGGCCAGTCTTACAAATTATTCTAGTAAACTTTACAGCTATGGCTCTCAAAACAATTCTCCAAATTATCTTTCTAATTGAGAAAGTCACCAGAGACTCAAGAAAAATAACTCTTTTAGTCAAGCTTTGTCTCAGGGATCTATAGCTAATAATGAAACACATTCTCTTCATTTCTGAACGTCACCAACAAAGGATTTTTTCCAGGGTTCATTTTACTTTAACCGCTCTTCCTCCATCAATAAAAAGAATACTTTACCGGATCATCTTAGACATTAGCCTTAAAAATCAGAAATAATATCACTAGAAGTGACATTAAAATGTATACTGATGGAGGTAAAACTGATAATCTTGCATGCAGTGGCATTTCTATCGAAAAATCTAAAAACACTTTTACTCTTAGTCGAGGTAACCCAGACTTCTTTTCCGTATTTAGAACCGAATGACTAGCTGTGGATGCAGGACTTAAAGTCATTTGAAAGAAAATATTATGAAAATCTCTGGATTCTGACTAATAGCCGAATTGCAATGAAACAGCTCAATAATTGGGTCCATATTGTTGATAAGAGTGGCTATCCTTCACAAGTTAAATGTAACTCACTTGATCATGATATTCTTTTCCAATGGATATATCTCATCACATGTAGATCTTTTTGGCAACGAAAAGGCAGACTATTTAGCCAAGAAAAATTGCAACCTACCAGCATCAGCATCTGATGAACATACGTACCAAGAAGTCTTCTCTCAAACAAAAAGCTTAAATAAAAGAATTTGGCTGGAGAACACTCACGATTGGTTTAGGGATGGTAAGCCGGGGCTGTCACTATTTCTACCATGTGGCAGAAACATCAATATCTGCCTTTCACGACTTGCCAGCGGGCATTTAAAATGTCTTACCACTAATCAGGTTATAAAATCTAAATAACCTTCTTTGCCCAAAATTCCGCCAACATCCGGCTTCAGCTGATCATATTTTGAGCTGCTTGGGACTTTTCTGGGTGGAAATGTTTGTCTCTTCTCTCCTTGTTTTTGTCTTACTACTCGTCGGATTTATGGATATGGTCTGACACCGTCAAATCCTTGGAGATAAGAGCCGCGAACCAACCAACATTAATTTATACAGCTTGAACACGCAAATTTTTAATCCGAGTCATTAAAAATATAGAATATTCGTAAAATTTTAGGCAAATTTGTAACTTTAGTCTTGACATATATTTTTATTAATGGCATTAAAGTACAATAATGATTTAAAACTATATTCTTAAAACTTATCCTTATAACTTAAAAATTTTTAAAACAGCTCAGCTCTTATTCATGTTATAAATATCTTTTTATTTTCAAACATTATGAAAATGACTAAAATATCTTAATATCGATAACATTTTACATAACATTCCAAGCATAATTCAGGAAATTAGCAAATAGTATTAAATTATTCACTAATGTATTTTAGCATATATCTCTAGCAATTTTTTAATAAAATTTCTCTAATTTAAACAAATTAAAAGAAGTCTATTATTTATGTTAGCAAATGTCTTTTAATGTTTTTATGAATCCTAATAATAATTTAAAAATGTTATTTTACGTCTAAATTCATGTAACTTTCAATCTTATGATACAATAGTTTCTTGTTATGAAAAATGTGCTTGAAATGAAAAAGGTTCCCGAACACGTTCAGAGCACTTTTTTTTAAAAATTCACTGCATATATACTTTGTAATGATTTTTCTTATTTCACTTTAGAAAACATTAATATTGAGCTACTAAAATTTGATATATTCCAATATTATTCTTCAAAAATGTTAAATATGTATACAATTTTAAGGATTATTTTTATAAAAATTTAAAAAATGCTACATCAAAAACTATTAAACATATTTGAAAAAAATTAATTCCAAATAATTTATATGTTGTTATCTAGAGCATGAACTAAAATTTTAAGTTTTTATTAAAAAATAAAAAAAAATTACGGCCAGTTGAATATTTATACTGAAATTTCAACCAAAATTTCTATGCCATTATTCGAATAACAGGTCATAATTAGGGAAATATTTTAGTGATTAAAATTCTTTTATCACATTCCCTAGAAAACAATATACACGCTCATGAAATTCCAAAATGATATTATAAAAATATTTTGAGTTATCGATTTTGAAGCCTGCAAATTATAGGTAAAAGCCAGTTCTGAAAAAATCGCATTTAAAGTGTTGTGTCTACAAGAAATTCTCATATTTGCTAATTAATTTTTTTATTTGATTTTATGATTGATTTCCGAAACAGTAATAACTTTATGTATCTTTTAAAAGCTTAATAAATTTATATTTCAAAATTAAACACTGTTTAAACTAATTTTTAACATCATTCTGGCCCTTTAAACGCCCACTTCCGGTCCTTTAAATATGTCCATTTTTGGTTTCCTAATCTTTACGAAATCCTTTATATCTCGGAATCTAATTAACGTAGAGACAAAAACAAATCTGTTTTAGAAAGCTATTTAAATTCCTTATTTAATGAAAGAATATAATTAATTCTTCATTTTCGGTCGAAATTGACGTTTTCAACGTGCACGGGTACCTTAAAGAAAATGTTGACTCAATTTCTTAACAGGACTTTTTATTTTCTTTTCCCAAATTATTTTTTTTTCTTCAAAGTTTTTCAAATCCTACTTTTGTTGCAGCAAGAAGAATAGAAGCTCTTCACGGGAGAAGGTAGTGATATGAATTTCAAGTACATCTTATTTGTAAGATTCTTTTATGTGTGAGCTAGATACAACACAAAGAAAAAACCTCGTTTAAAGTAGATATTACATTTTTACAAGAGAAACGAAATTGAAGTTTAATATTTAACTGAAATGCAAAATATATAAACATTACCCACAGTAAATAAAAGAACATAAACACGTATAATTGTTCTGTTTCCAATTCATGACATACTTTTCTTCGAGGATTCAAGAGTTATTTCAATTAATTCATACTAATGCGGCTCAGGATAATCATTTTGAAATTTAAAAAACTGCGCTTTCACCCATCTTGTTAGTAGTACGCAATGTTTCATTTAATTCAAATCATATATATATATATATATATATATATATATATATATATATATATATATATATATATATATATATATATATATATATATATATATATATTAGATTTGATGAAAATAAAATAACATTAGTATATATATATGATAAATATATGAAAAGTTACTTTTCTTTTAAATATATTTTCATTATATGTATAGTATATTCAAACAGAGAAAATGTTTTCATTTTTTAACACATTATTAACTTTGTATATTTGAATACAAGCACAAAGATTTATAAAAAATTAGATATTTTAATAGACGATAGGATTATATCTTAAAATTATTACATTTTTTACCTTAATTATGAATATATCTTATAAATATATGTTTATACTGAGACCGTTGAGCCACCTTTAAATATCCTTATATATCTCTATATAACAGTATCAGTATTGTTTCTGAAAATAAATAAATATTATATATATATATATATATATATATATATATATATATATATATATATATATATATATATATATATATATATATACTCGTATATATATATGCATATATATAAACACATATATCACTCTTAGATACAATATATACCTTCATCCGTTTAGATGCTTCAGAATGATATGAAGTAGTGACATTTCTATCAACAAATATTTTCATTATATTTTACTGAAACTTCAACTTCAAATTTTAAAAGCATCAAAAATTCTGCATTTTAGAAAACTGAAAAGTGTCTGAAAGATATGCCTCAAAAAGCATAATATATTCTCAGTTTTATTCTCATTTTTGGTAACTGCATTAAATGTTAAATATACGTTTAGTTTTATAACTCCAAATATATTGAAATCAAAGCAAACAAAAGTAAAAATAGAGTAAATGCTAAATTTTATACATTTCTTTGTTTTATTTCAATTGATTGATTAAAATCAAGGAGAAATCAAAGAACATGGAGGAAATAGTTTAGTTAAATTTGTATTATTTGGCTTACATATCCCTTAAAATTATTAATTTATTAATTTTTGCGTATTTATATATATATATATATATAGATAGATATAGATAGATAGATAGAGAGAGAGAGAGAGATCTTAAATAAATGTGAGAAGTTATTATTATATTATTAATGTGTCACATGTGAAATATAGTTAAAATTTTGCCTAAAATATTGCTGTAATTGTTGTAAAGATATTAAAAATTCATTGATCATAAATAAAAAAAATTTTAACTAGTAATTTTTTCTATTATTATTTCAGAGTGTTTTTTGATATTGATTTAGCATGAATTTTGGAATTCGGATTATTGAATAATGTTTAATTATGGTTATTGTTATGATAAATTAGTCTCCTTATTTCCAAAAGGTAAACACACAAAATTTTGTTTGTAAGCAAAATAATATTCGTTACATAAAAATTAAATTAATATATAAATATCAAATTCCTTCCGTATTGATATTTATATATTAGTATATTATACTTTTTGTAGGTAATGATGATAAAAATGATGCATAGAAATTTAGTAAGACTTCATTGTAAGTCAAATGATTTCCATCGATTGCTAAAACAGATATTAAATTTTGAGTGTATGTGGTAAATCTGGGTAATCAACTGAAAATATACTGATAAATGCTTATGCGTTTATTATTTTTCGCTGAAAAACTATTATACCGGCTAAATAATTCTTAAAAAGTGCCATTCATTGTTTCATAAAATATCCATAAAATACAAATCTACAAAAAAAAAAAAATAAATAAATAAATAAATAAATAAATAAAAACATACGTTTTTCGTGTAATTAAGTAAAGATGAAGAATGATTAATATATATATGTGATATTTATCAATGCAAAAATAATCCAATTTTAAAACATTATTTACCACTGTTTTGCACGATAAGAGACAATACTGACAGATAATATAAATTTATATTTCTCTGTCCTTATCCAGAGAATTATTATAGTGAAATATAGAGTATTTTAATTGTGTGACTGCAAGTTAGTTGACTGTGGTTGATTAAGACAAAATGGTGTTCTTGGAGAAATTGAAAATTACTTATAAATCTTTATTAGCGTCATAAAAATCTGCAAAACACTTGATACATGGAGTTTGATTTTGGCATTTTTAGACAAGTTGTTTGGAAATTAAACAAAATTCTACAATGATAGACCAATATAGCGTATTTTGAGATAAATTCATCTTAATTTTGCGTGTAATTTCTTTTAAATACCACATCGACTTGTATACCACATCTACAAACAAGGTTTTATAGTGACTGATTATAATCGAATCATATCTTAGACTCTATTTTAAAATTATATTCTGAAGCAGTTGTTTCTGATTTTACTGAATGGTTCTAAGAAGTACGTTCTCATAAAGTTATCATTGTGGATGACTTAATTGAGTGGCTACTGGACACAACCGACTTGGATTCATATAAAATTTACAAGGCAATTTTCTGAATTGTTATGCGTGTGTGTGTGTGCACTGTTCTCTTTTCTCAAACTCTATAACTGACTTAAGAATTGCTCTACAATAGAAAAGCGATTACTTGAATTTCTCGTAAGTAATACTATCCTACGAATCGAGATATGAGCAGAATAAATTACCAAAATAATCCACTTCGCCATAAGGAGCAAAATTTTACACCATATTTGCTTCCTTTAAGTTTACTTAACTGAAAAATTTTTATTCTATTAAAAAACTATCTATAATTTATTGTTAAGTGAAATTAGCTTCTTGATCAATATAAAGTTAAAGTCAGTATTTAAAATCCATATCGTCAGCAAAATGTCAACAACGAGCTTCTATTCTTAAACGTGAATCATAAACGCTTCGTTCAATTTCATAAAATAATTAATTATCAGTAATGCATATTTGTTATCAAATTAGTCCATTAAATATCGAATGTTGTTTCTACGCAACCAATTTGTCTATTTAGTAATTTGTACATACTAAAAAAGTGACTAAAACAGAAATGTGAAAAAAACTAGTAACGTGAGGATTTTAAAAGAAACTTTAGAAAAAAATAGAAGAATACAGTAAATAATCCTGTTGGTAATGGTTTTATATGCTATTGACAAAAAGTAAATTGTCAATTTGCGATGGAAAAGGTACCTTCGAGGTGTACAAGATGAAGTTTATCGTTGTCAAAAAGGACAAAGGATAGGCACAATGAATAAATCTTAACAATTAATAGCACCTGAAATTTTATTGAAAATTTTAGCTGAGAATCAACTAAATTTTATTGTTGTCACCAACGCATCAGAAATATAATTTGGGAAGAAGATCATGAAAGACATCAGTCATCTCGTCACAAATTATAATACGAAATCAGTTTTGTAAGAGACATCAATACAAGCACACTGTATAAAGAGAGTATCTCTAATTTAATACAAGTCCTTAGTATATACACTACTGGTCATTAAAATTGCTATACCAGGAAGAAATGCAAATAACAAAATTATATTTATTGGACAAATATATTAAACTAGAAACAACAAGTGATTAAATTTTCAGAAAATTTGGCTGGATAGATCCTGAGAAATCAGTACCCAGAAAAACCACCTCTGGTAGTAATAACAGCAGTTATACGCCTGGGCATTGAGTCAAACAGAGATTGGAGAGCATGTACAGGTACAGATGCCCATGCAGCTTCAACACGATGCCACAGTTCCTCAACCGTAGTGACTGGCGTCTGGGGAAGAGCCAGTCGCTCGGCAACCATTGACCAGACGTTTTCTATTGGTGAAAGATCTGGAGAACGTTAACATTCTATGATGCTGGCCAGGAATCATAGAATGTTAAATGTTCTCCAGGAAAGATCTGGAGAACATTTAACATTCTCTGATGCTGGCCAGGGCAACAGCCGAACATGTTCCGTATCAAGAAAGGTCCGTACAATACCGGCAACATGCGGTCGGGCATTATCCAGCTGAAACGCGAAGTTTCGCAGGGCTCGAATAAAGGATAGAGCCACAGGTCGTAACACACCAGAAATGTAAGGTGCACTGTTCAAAGCACCGTCAATGCGAACAAGAGTTGACCGAGACGTGTATCTAATGGCACCCCATACCATCCCTCCAGGTGATGGGACAGTATGACGATGACGAATGCACGCTGCCAGTGTGCGTTCACCACGATGCCGCCAAACACGGATGCGACCATCATGATGCTGTACACAGAACCTGGATTCATCTGAAAAGAGGACGTCTCGGCATTCGTGCGCCCAGGTTCGTCGTTGATCACACCATTGAAGGCACTTTTGTCTATGACGCAGCGTCAAGGAAATCCGCAGGCATGGTCTCCGAGCTGAGAGTCCATACTGCTACAAACGTCGTCGAACTGTTCGTGCAGACCAAACGGCCAAACGTTGTCTTCCAAACGACCCCGTTTCTTGACACACGGCTCGTGATGTGGTTGCATGATCCATTACGGCCATGCGGATAATATGCCTGTCTTCTCGGCTGCTAGTGATTGGTGGCCGTTGAGATCCCGCATGGCGTTCCGTATTACCGTCCTGAACCCATCGATTCCATATTCTGCTAACAGTCATTGGATCTCGACCGACGCTAGCAGCAATACTGCGATAAGATATTCCGCAATCCCAGTATGCTACAATTCAACCTTTATCAAAGTCAGAAACGAGCTGGTACGCATTTCTTCTTCTTACACGAGGCATCACAACAACTTTTCACCAGGCAACAACGTTCAAATTCAATTTGTGTATGAGGAACCGGCTGAACAATTTCCTCATTTAAACACAATATAGGTGTCGCTACTCGTGCCTGCTTTGTCTGAATGCGCTGAAAAGCTAATCATTTGCATATCACAGCACCTTCTTCTATTCGTATAAATTTCACGTCTGTAGCATGTTGCCTTCTTGGTGTAGCAATTTTAATGGCCTGTAGTGTAGTAATGCGATAGGCTTGAATATTGAACTTCTGGCAAGGTAGATTATCACACATCTCTGTTTGATTTATGTATGTGAATGGATTAGAATTCTAAGTATAGAAATATGTAGAATTATCAAGCATTAATCATTGCAAAGTCTATTACCAATTTTATAACTTTAATCACCTTAGCAACAAAACTTAATCACAAAATACATAACCAACCTATTAATAATATGACAATTTTGGTCATATATTATAATCCTGTGTTATGTATCAGGGAACAATAGATTAATAGACTCTGCTGCAACTGTAACTGTCTACAATTCTCCATTGAAAAAAAAACTATTGAAGCTGCCTGTTATTTAATCATGTTTTCTCTAAAACATAATCGCATATTTTCTAAAATTAATAAAAATATACTCCATTATTCGTAAATTTTTTTGCACTTAATGTTTCCCTTTTATGTGATACAATACTTAATTATTTACGCAATCCTTTCTCCTTGATTTTCTTACTATTGTATGAAAAGACAAGAATTCATAAAAATTAGCTTAATCTAAACTAAATGTAACGCTTAGAAGTAATTCAAGAATTAAGAATGACAATGTGTTATTATATTTTATGTTAAGCCAAACCTGAACATTTAACATTCTAACATTTATTTCTATAGTTTGTTTATTATGTGTCCGTACTAGGAATGAATGTTACTAACGACTTTAATCCCCACATTCACATCTACTTTCATATTGTTCAAATGAAACCCCGTTTAAAAAGCACTTTTAGAAAATAAGCCAATTAATTTTTGAAAATTTTTAAAATTTATGAATGTCGATTATTATATTTTTATCCTCTATATCACACTTTCCCTTCATTTTTTATTATACGATAATTTGCTCAACACGATGTATTCATCTGTGTTTGTAAGGAAACAGCTTAAAGGCTTATTTTGAGTAGATTGTCAATTCTATAATTTCTGTTAAAGTTATAAAGTTAATGCTCATAACATTTGTTGAAATTTGTGTTATGACAAATTAAAGTGAAACTTAAATTTGTGATCAAATGTTTTGAAAGGCAAGAACTGAAATTTGAACGAGCACTTGAAATACATCAATTTGATGTAGACAACTGTATAAAAAAGGAGGGAATATATATACTCTGATACAAGAATTTTGAGCTTCAAAACAGCCTACTAAGAAAAGGGTATTGTCAAAAAAGAGACTAGCTCCTAATTACCAGAAATTCTTACATTTAATAGGAAACTCAACGTTTATAATCATTGAAATCTTTGCGTACTCACAAGTGATTCTGTAGAAGTTGAAGTAAATAACTAATTTTAATACACTATATATATAAGTGATGTGTTTTCATATTTTTAGTTTAATACACGATAAACTTCATGAGTTAACAATTATGCATTCATTTTAAAATTTAAAAAAGCAATGAAAGGAAAAAGAGAGAGAGAGCAATAAAAAACAAATTATTTTATAAAAAGTACCTTCGGAATAAAAATATAATGATTTGAGCCTTTACCATTATTTTGTACGTTTTGTTTGATTAGTTCGTATGGATGGCGAAAGAACATGATAAGCAGCGTATTTTCGAGAATCTAAAAAGCATCGTATTATTCATTTTATGCAATATAATTTATGAAAATTTACTATGCATGCCATGATTCAGTCTATAAGAGAATGCAGTACACACATCTGAATAAAAACTTATTCAAGAAAAAATTTAATGTAATCATTAGTAAAATGAAAAGAGTTTAATTTCTTTACTAGCAATTATTTTAATTTAATAAGAAACTACAATGCAAAATTGTTTTTATCTTTGATAGTAGCATTTTAAATACACTAAAACAGCAGAACAAAATAGAAGTAAGTACTTGAATCATTGTAAGGATTTAAATTTCTGAACCAAAAAAATTGGTTTTTAGAGACTAAAAATACTGATTTGATTGTTGTAATTTCGATCTATGAAACTAAATTTAAAAGATACAATCAACAATTAAAAAGTATTAAAGTCTATGTTTAAATATATGGTCATATATAGATTCAAATATATGAATAATACAAAGTTACTTGAAATAAATAGATGAAATGAAATAATCTTATACCTTAATGAGAATGTAAATTTCCTAAAAAAATTTATTATAATTCCTTAATAAACAGTCAAATGGAGAGTATATGTGTATCAACTTTATGGTAGATGAGTGTACTTTTTATTAATTGGTGAAAAACTTGGATATAATTTAGAATGGTAAAATTATAAAAATTTACTTTATGAACAAAAATTATGTGTTTGCAAAACTATTAATATAAATTTATATTACTCCATTGTGTTATATCAATAGATCTTATTATTAAGTTATTAAATTATTTCCTGATTGACATCCTTGCTTTCCAAATAAAAATACAATTCTGGGGTTTTATAAGAATACATATTTTTATTCACATTGATCATAAATTATTGATAGTTTCCTTTATAAATATATTTTATGCGCTAGATTTAGATTTGAAAATAGTTTCGTAGAATTATACAAAAACACATATGACTGTCATCAGTAATATTCAATTTCTAAACAATTACTTCATGATAGTAAATATCACCATTGTTAGTGTAAAATGTTTAAAAATAGAAAAGTAAAATATTTTGTGAAAAATATAATACATTTAATTATTTCAACTCATAAATATAACAATAAAATGTAAGACTTATAAAGGTTCTTGCATAACAAATATGCCTTTAACAAAAATTTTGTCTAGACAAAATCCTTTTTAGTTTTAAGAAATATGACATGATTTCAGTCTCTTAGCTGAAATGGTACTTGATAAAAAAATTTATTATTTACATTAAAATACATATTTCATATAAAATATATTTGCTTTTGTAATAATAGTTCATTTTTCAGCAAGAAGTACTTTTATACTTAAATAATGTCAATTTTACATATTTTATTCATACAATATGAAACTATAGAATTTCTATTGTAAAAGAGTAGGAATAAATTAAATAATATGCAAATTTCATTTTAATTGCTTAAGTAAAAAATTAGAACATTATTTAATCAAGCTGCAAAGTATAGAAAATAATTTTATTAAATTATTCCTAGTAATAAAGAATAACTATATATATATTCTGAATTTTCATAGACTTCAAATTATTACTTTAATTTAATTTATTATTGATTAATAACTTCAACTATAGATAACAGTTGATTTTCAAATTTTTGAAAAAGAACAAAGTTTTAGCAATTTAGGACGATAAAGTTTCATTAATTAACAGGACATATAGAATTTTTCAGTATATTTTAGCATTTTTAAAACAGCATTTCTTATAAACCATACATAAGCCTTTTTGTAGGTATTTGAAATTGAAAAAGTTATTTGAACTATTCACTTATTCAAAGAATAAGCGTACAGTATAAATGGTATTTTCCGTTAGAAATATGTTAACAGTACATTTTCAAAATATTGCATGGGTGTACACATTTAAACTTTTGATTTAATTCTCTTGAGAATAAACAAAATACTAATAATTTACTTTCTGGAATCATGCATTAAATTTTCTAAACTAAAACAGTGAGAGAATCATTATTTAATATTGGTGTTGCTGAAAATATAATATTGAAATGTTTATCAACATTTTGAAATTTTAATTAAATTGAAATACATTTTTTTGTTTACTCATAATTCTATAACACCAAAAATAAAACTCATAAAACAATTTATTTATATAGTATTTATCGTGTAAAGATTTTGCTTAAAAAATGTGGCATTTTAAGTTATAAATAATGTTTTTTTCATTACACTAAAAATAACAGCCAACTTTGAAATATCAGCATTAATGTATTAATTTTACATTTCCTTTATAATTAATTATGTATTCTTTTTGAGTTCTATTATTTGAAATAAAAATTATAACCTCTCATAAGCATTTTGTTATAATGTCTTTTCTTCTCGATTAAACCAGCAATGTGAAAGACCGATTAACACATATTACACTTTGAAGATAATATTTTTTAAGAATTATTTTAAAGAAAACAGTTTGAAAGGTACAAAGCATTTTGCTTCATATCACTTATATTAACGCGAAAATTATTGTTCCCATATTTAGCTAAATTTCAGCAAAAAATGTAGATTCTATATTTATACTGATTTAGTTACATTAGTGAAATTTCTTCTGCCTGCATGTCATTATCATTTTAGATAGAAATGGATTTTCTCCCAAATCTAAGTACAAGACACTAGTTTTAAACTTAAATATTAAGCACAAATTAATTTAATATTTAAATTTAAAATTCAAATATATGAAGAAATATTTTTCATTTTAAGAAGCGAATATTGCATTATAAATGACAATTCTTCATTCATATACATATACAAAAAATGTATTCATTTTCTACACATAACCCACCCACACCTATATATATATATATATCATAAAATGTAAAGTAACTCATAAGAAACATTTAGAAAATGAAGAATGCTGCCAAAAGGAAGGAAAAAAGGTGAAATATGAAAGAAATAAGAAATCAAATGATATTGTAACTCATCATGATATTTGACAGTCAAAATTTTGAAATCAAGAACAATATCCATTGAAATTATTTGTATTTGCGGTTACGAAAGTTTTTTAGTCTTCCTGAGTCAGAGTTATGATTATGAAAAAACTGAAAAATATCATGTATAGTGAAAATACATGCTGTAACATTTACGGTTATTCTTTCAGATTATTCTGTGTTCATAATAATAGAGGGATACAAAATATCTCAACCAAAAAAAATCTTATCTCTGAGATCCAAATGTTGATCCTGAAGTTATGGTTTGTTTCTGACCTGAAAGGAGATTGTGATGTTTTTTTTTATATATGTATACATCATAATTGTTGACCAATATTTCTATCTTAAAGTTGGCTTTATTCAAATGAGAAATTAAAAATAAAATTCCAACTTTATTTCTGTTAAATCAATGCTCAGTTTCACAAATGTTACCGAAAGAAAAAAGCAAACTTTGCTTGGAGTTGCACTTTCTACAGGTAGGAAAGTTTCACATTTTTCTTTAATATCTATTTCTTTAAACTTCAGTCTTCTATATCTATTTATTCGGAATATTCAGTTAAGTTACAGTCGGTTTTACATTTCTCATAGGAGAAATATCTGATATTGACAACCTGTGAGCCAGTTGCATCCCTGAAAAGCTAGTTGTTTTCAGAGCAATCGTATTAGACCCAATCTTGAATTCGAATACGAACAATAATTTAAGTAATTGCTAGCAACTCAATCAGAAGCAGATTTCCAATTACAATCGTTAAAATAATCAAATATGCCTTAACCAAAGCATGTTGTAATCTACAAACAAAATTCTTTAGTCGGTTTTTTTTTAAAATTTGACTCTTACCAGTTGTATATCTACCTACACAAATATTTTAATTTTCTTCTTCTTTATAGAATGAGTTATTATATCTATTTGTTTTTACATTATATATTTTTAACTTTCTAACGTATAAGTTGTGTTACTTATTTGATTCAAATATTTTGTTTAATAAAGAAGTGAGTCATTTTAATGTTTGCTGAAATAAATAAAGAAAAGGCGTTTTGAACTAATCACAAAATAAGTCAAATTTTTCAAGATACATGCAAAACTGAAATTTCATTGTGATTAGGCAACTTTTCTTCAACTTTGGCGTATTCGACATATTCTAAAAGTTTTTGGTGTATCATTTTAAATAATTTTATCATTCAAACTTTTTTCAAATAAAGTGACTCTCTCTAATTAGACAATAAATTACTTTAAATTAATATAATTTATGTTAATTTAATGTTATTTTCGTGTTTTTTAACTAAACTGGATTTGATTGAATTACTTCCATTTTCAGTAGAATATACACCTAATTTCTTTATTTATGAGGTAAAATAATAATTTTAGGAAAAAAAAAATTCTGTGATATAAACAGTTTGTTATGATAATGAATACTCCATGTCAAATTTGTTGTAAATATCCTAAAACTATGCATAATTTCACATTGAGAAATATAATAATAACTTTGATAGAAATAATTTCTGCGTAAGCCAAAAACAGCTTATATATATATTATATTATAAAGAGCAACAAAGGTTTTTTATTATTTTATTTATATTTATATAAACTATTCCTAATAACAACTCTTAATATATAATTATTTTCGTTTATAAATATAATGTTACAATTATAGAGAAAGTTCTAACGCTTGCGTTCAGCAAAAATAAAAAACATATACTATGATTTTCATAAAACGTAAAGTATGTTTTTAATGAGTTTTGGTAAAGGTTCAAAAGTATTTATTTTTAAAATTCTTCTTTGCTAATGGTTCTTTGAAAAAAAATTTTTGCTTTTTTATTTTTAATAGACTGCATTTCAGTATACATAAGAAGAAGGATTTTTGAATCATAGAAAATTATTTTCAAACCAAATATTTACATTAAAATAACTAAAGTATATTTTCTAACATATTGAGTCAAATTTGATTTTAATGAAATTAGTGTAAGAAAGAAAGAGATATTTATTTTTATTTTTGAGACACTGAATATTTCAAAGAATTACATTTTACCAAAATAATTGTTTAATTTATTATTTTATTCCTTTTTTAAAATTTTAGAAGCAAGCGCCGTATTTCTGTTATACAAATATAAATTTTTGATCTCTAAAATATAAAACATTAAGCTTACGAATATTCCATTAATATATTTTATGCTTAGAATTGCTAAATGTCCAAACAATTGTCTTAATGCACAATAATGTATGTGCATATACTTAAGTTTTTTCTTCTTCTCATCTAAATTTTTGAATATTTTATTCCATGTTTGAAAATAAAAGTGTGAATTTCATAGATCATTGTTTATTATATTACATGAATACTAGAGCATATTCTTTTAGTAATAGCATTTTTAGATTTCAAAATTTTAATTGAATTAAATTTTTTCTGCCAAATATTTTGACTTACTGCGTCATCATTTATCCTTAGTTTTAACTGTAATAACAAGGCTTTTTCATTCCGAAATAGCTTATGTCTGAATATTTGCTTCACATTAAATAATTTACATTTTTGAGATGTCAGACTTAAATGTTTAATTAAAAGAAATGTTTAGAAAGTGAAACATGGAACAATTATTTTTTACTTTTTTCCATCAACTGTGTTTAAATTGTTACAAGCGCAAATTAGTTTTACAACATGAAAAAAAAGTAAAATTTAAAAATTAAAAATAATATTTTTGAATTTTTTTCTTTAAAAAATATAATTTGTAAACTTTTTTGTTTTCCTTTTTAAAATAAAATGATGAGGTTTTAAGTGGTTTGGTTCATTGAATTAACTATACATCTTAAAAGCTGGCCTACTTGTCTAGTGTCTATGGATAGGGAGTTCCTGGGTTCAAATCCCGTTTCAGGCATGGGTGTACTTTCTCTCTATCCCGTCTTTGTCCTTTCCTTGTGTGTGAATGGTCGCCTACCCTATATACGAGTCCCTATGGCATGTGTGTGTACTGAAAAAGTAGGACTCCACACCAAATACGGTTCAGTTGGAAAAGTGGAGCAGAGCACCCCAATTTGCCAGCCTACCTGGCACACGAGAACAGCAACAACATACATATTAAAAATAAATTGAGTTATTTTTGACTAAATTGATGTAAAAATACACAAAAACAAAAACAAAACTAAAATTTATGTTTTACTGCAAAGAAATTGCATGTGAACAATATGCAGGAAATTAATAAATATCATTTGTTTTTAAATGAACATAAAACGTTCGCTGTGTCTTTAACAATAATCTTATATATGTGATTGCTTTTCCAATATATTATTTGATTATTTCTTTATTGTGTAGTTAAATTTATGTAGTAAATAAATAAATGAAAAATTAAATCAATTTATAAAAAAAATTATGTAAGTAGGAATAATTAAGAGCATTATTCTTATCAATATTTAAATAAAAATCAAAGCTCTTTATAAAATACTCTGTTTATTTTTAATTTTATATTTATAATTTAGAGTTAATAATTTATGAAGCTCAGCGCTTAGATTCCAAAGCTAAATAAAGCAATTCTTATGCTATAAAAATGCAAATAAATCCATAAAAGTGATGCTCATGTTGATCTTATTTTACTTTGCTAAATGATAGAACAAGTCATCAAATGTGTAATGAAACTGTGGAGGATATACTATTCTTTTCTGATTACAGCCGTATGTTAGTTATCTCTTATAAAATGCTTATTCTAAACTTAATCATTGTTAAAAATCACTAAAATGCTAAATATGATTTACAACATAAAATTAACAGATAAATAATCTCTGTTAATATAGGTACTTTTGAATTTTACTTTTTTCTAAACATTATGGGCAATGATGAAATAGGAAATATTCATAAAGAGTTTGCAAATGACATATTAAATCTTTTCTTCTAAAAACAAAAACTATCGCTGAAAGACTAAACGTGATAAACACCACACATTTTTTTGTACTTTATGTTGTACAAACGAAAGTAATTTCTTACAAGAAATAAAACTGTAGTAAATTTGTTGTATGTAATATTGTAGAAATGAAACTGCAGTAAATTGTTATTCTAATTTTTGCTCTTTAAATCAATGGAATAAAATATTTCTAATAAAAACAAATTACAAAATTAAAAAATGAAAAATTTTTAGGAAAAGCAGTTTTATGATCAAAATATTTTACTCAATTAAAAATAATTATCGCTACTTTAAAGTGCCAAAGTTATTTACTAATTAAAGTTTGGTTAATTATTGAATTTTGTACTCTCAGATGCTGTATGTTTAGTATTCTTTGAAAAGTGTTTTTCCTCTAAATGTTTAAAAACAATTTTCACAACAAATTAGAAGCAGGATCTCGATTAATAGCAGAAACAATAATGGAGCAAATATTTAAGTATTTAGTCTCTTTTGGTCATTTGCCATCCTCATACAAAATGACTGCTTTGTCATCTTTATTAAATATTTATAGACTCCAATTCACATACTCGTGATGATTTCAATTATTTGTTTCAATGCATGGCTTTCATTGCAATAAATTGTGGATGAATGAACTTTTCAAGGATTTAAATATTACAGTTAAATTTTAAGAAGCTAACTTAATCCCCTCATCAAATGAATCATTTCCCCTGATTGTTTTAGGCACTTTTGTCTCGGTATAAATTTCTATACTCCTATGCATTAAAAAACTATTCTTGCTCAAAAAAGTTTTAAGCTACATCTTCATTGTTTGATATACTTTCACACTCTGTTGTCATAGGGTTTTAGTCTTTTGTTTGCCTTTTATATATTTTTAAATAGATACTTTTCAGAGAATTATCTACCTATTTCTGTGTTGCTTTTGCGTAATCAAAATTATACTTAGCCAGAAAAAAAGTTGTTGTTTTTGCATACCAATAAATCTCCTTAAACAATAAATTTTATCTTAGCTGATACACTGGCTAAAAATAATTATAAAAGAATGCGGAGTATTATATCTCTACGATAGTTTATTGACAGGAATTTTTCTCTTTCTCTTTAGAAATATTTTTACTACAGAAAAATCGTTAAACTTTATTTATTTATTATACTTTTCATTGACATTTATGCTCTTTTAACTCTTTTAAATGGAATAGCAAACGTGTAATCAAAATCATAAAACTTACTGGATATCATTTAATTCTAAACTACACACACAATTATGTATACATATATATACATATATATATATATATATATATATATATATATATATATATATATATATATATATATATATATATATATATATATATATATATATATAAATATATATATATATATATATATATATATATATATATATATATATATATATATATATATAACGTTTGCATTCATTTTCTGTAAAAATTTAACAATTTTACGACTTATCTCTGTACATACACACATGAACGCATATACCCCATATAATGCTACTTTCAAATTACTTAAATCCTATTGATAATTACCAACAGTTATTACCCATAGTTATTTAAATATAGATAACACCAATAAAAGTATATTATAAATCGAAAAGTATTTATACAGTGCTAAGAAAAATATTAAATATCAAATTAAGATAGCATATAAATAAATCTATAAAAACAAATAGTAGTATAAAAACTTAGCTAGTATAAATTTTTCATGAGAATTTTGAGTATTTCCCAAAATAAACATTTTTTTAAGATTATTATAAAATATTTTACTATTTATGATTCGAAATATAGCCCGAAATAAACCATATTGTGAAACAGTTGAGTTGCTTAGAAGCCTTTTAACAGGCAATATTCATGAATGTGAATACTATAATTCAAGAATAATTCACACCACAAAATTATTAGCAGTATTTATAGACCAGGGCAACTAAAATGGTCTTTGACTAGTTACAAGTTCCCCTGTATTTGGTTGTAAGAATTAAGCAACTTTTTTCTTGCTGCTTGAAGCCCATTTCTACTGCTATGGGATTTCTACGCCCATAATAATTTGTGGGAAAGTGATGATAACAATACTCTTAATCGGCAGATAGAGCAGTTTATCTCAGTAAACTGTCTCTGTCTAGCTAATACCGGCAAGAATATCTACTTCCATGCACCAATAAAAATCTTTCATTCGCTAGATTTGGCCATTTGTTCACCATTATTACTGCCGCTGTTAAATTTGTTTGCGAGAAATGATTTGCACAATAGCGATCATTTCCCTTTGGTCATCTCCCGGACTGGAAATAGTAGTGTACACAAACATGTACCTACTTACGTGTACAGTCGGGCAGATTGGACACTATTTACACAGTTGGCAGTTATTGAAGAAACAATGGTTATGAATGAAAATATTAATGAGGCCGTTGAATAGGTCACTGAAGTAATTATTAGGTCAGCTGATATAGCAATCCCAAAATGTTCCTCTATACCACATAGGTGTTGTGAGCTGGTGGAATGAAGAATGTCAAGAAACTTATAAAAAAAAAAGGAAGTTATGGGAATTATTTAGCAGATGCTTCACAACGGAGGATCTAATAGCCTTTGAGAGAACAAAAGAATTTGCTCGCAGAGCTCGTCATCGAAATCAGAAGGAATCTTGGCCTTGCTACGTATCTACAATCACTTTTAAAATGTCCACTAAGCAGCTGTAGAGAAGATTAAAAGCAGCCAATGTAATTTATGAGGAATTTTCCATTCCTATTTTAAAAACCGGAGCTGCTGTATCCTCTTCTCTATAAGACATTGCTAATACCTTGGTGAAACTTTTGATAGTATCTCAAGCGTTGACTCATAGTCCTTCATTCTTAAGGACAAAGAGTCTTGCTAAGAGAAAGTCAATTCGTTACAACCTCAGGCAACTTTTGCCTTACAATTGCGAGTTTCGGATGTTAGAACTGAAGAAAGCATCACAACAAGCCAATAATAACAGCTCAGGGCCTGGTAAAATTAATGAATGGAAAATTTCTCGGGGTGATTTTTGACAGAAAATTAACTTTTCTTCAATATGTATTGCATTTGCGGAAGAAGTGCATGCGATCACTCAGTATCATCAGGGTGCTTTCTAACATATCTTGGAATGATGACCGCACATCTCTCCTCCGAGTTTACAAATCACTTATTTTATCTCGTATTGACTATGTTTGTGTTGTGTATGCAGCTGCCAGGTCTTTTGTTTTACGCAGATTCGATACTGTGTATCACTCTTCTTTGAGAATATGTTCAGACTCATTCCGCGCATCACTCGTCCTGAGTCTTCAAGCGATTTGCTAACAATTGCTATTAAACCTGAGACGAATGCAGCTATCTCTCAATTACTATGCAAAGATTATATCTAATATTTATCATCCTCTGCATTCCTTAGCACTTACTTGTGCATTAAAGAGATTGTATGATGCTCACTCCTATGGCATCCAGAGTGAGCATCATACAATCTCTATACTATATGTCACTTGAACTATATCTGATCTCAATTTGACAGACCTATGTTAAGTCCATTTCTTAAAAACAGACTTATTATTTCATCCACCTTGGTATGATCCACAGATTAATCTTATCCATAATTTTATTAGGTTTCAAGAATCGGACACAACTACGATTTTTCAACAGCTGCATCTTTTACATCACTGTCAGTATTTCTCTTACACGCCTGTATTCACAGATGGATCTAAAGCGGCAGGACATGTTGGCTGTGGTAATTTTATAAAAAAATACTACATGTAGTTACAGACTTTATGCATCCTGCTCCATCTTTACAGCTGAAGCCATTGCAATATGCCATGCTCTTCGGCTCGTGAATACAGTCAATAATCATAAATTTATCGTATTTGAGTTTCACAGTTTATTGACTTAAATTTATCGTGTTTGAAACTAACAGTTTGAGTGTCATAGAAACGTTGAAAATTCAAATAATTTAATGACATGGAATAAAAAAATGGCATTGGTCCCAACAAGAAACTATCAGGGCCGTGGTGGCATGGTTGGTTAGGGGGTCGTTCTGATTTTCGGAAGGTGATGAGTTCGAATCTCAGTCGACTGAAGACTCAGTCGAACGTGTTCACTAAAAGTGACTGAAGAACGTTAAGTCTGGACGAGGTCGCAATGTCCTCCAAATGAAATGATACCTATGGAGGTGGCAGGCCAAGTATTGGGAGTCTTTTGTTTGCTCCCTGCTTAAAAATCACAAAGACTCCACTCGGTTGCTTCTTTCTAACTGATAGAACCCAGATCAGGGTACAAGGAAGCATGCTGGTGCAACAACAACAAGAAATTATCATCAACCACCAAGAAACTTATGTTTCTATAATCAATTGGAAAGTATAGACATATATTTTTTAACCTTGGAAACATTTGAAGTTCCTCACTCCTCTGTCTTATGTATACATTTGAGTCAGGATGGGTGTTTCAGTATTTTTCAGCTTTCCTTTCTAGTGACATTTGAATACGGCAGACTATATTTGCAAATTATACCAGAAGACAGTTTATTCAGTGGAGATATCAACACGTCTTACAATAGTCTTCATTCATTTAACTATTCACATTGCCAAAAGTTATTACTTTGTATGAGTAAATAAAAGTTTAGCTGCTCACAACCCAATTTACTGACTAACGTGTATGATGTGTATGTAAGATTTTGTAAGGCTGACTTTGTAACTCATTTGTCTTTTTGGTTATTGAATTTATAATGGTATTCAAGTCCTTCTTATCACTTAAAGTGATCTTCAGAATTCATCCATATTATACTTCTTTGTCGCTATTTGCATTTCAATCATTGCGAAAGATAATATCAAGGGAAAATGATCCACATTATCAACGTAACAATCATACCTTTATTGAAATCAAATTCTTCAAATAAGAGTTTCTTCTTCTTAATCGATGCATAACTCATTACTTTGAAAACCCTTTGACATTACAAAGTGATTTAAAAATAAAAATTCAACTGGCAAATTATTTTTTAAGTGCTTCGAATGTTGATCATCTTACCAGCCTCATTCCGGATGCCCTGAATTGCTTATCATTTGCTTATGTAATACATTTTAATGTGCGGTTTGTATTAAAAAAACACGTTGTTTATAAAACAAAATCAGATAAGCAGTTTTAATATTAAAGAATCTTAAAAAATGTATGAAAGAAACATTTTAATACCGCAAAATTTAAGTGCAGTTCAACATACAAATTTGTCCACTCCCTTGAATCATTACAAAAACGTCAATATAATTTTCTAGTTTAAATACTACTTAAATTTTTAACAATATAGTATGTTTAAAAAAAATGAAGAAATAAAACTGAGAATTATTAAGTTGATGCTCAAAATACAATTAATCGTTAATGATGTTTCGTAAGTAAAGAGCATATCATTGCAAAAGATCTTTCAGTGTGTGTCAACTTTAAGTTTTTTGTTAATTCCTGGATAAGCACATGTCATTCTTCACAGTTCCACATTAGAAGGAAGACATCTTCTTTGGCTAGCAAAACATCTTAAACTAATACATTATTCTTGACCTCATTTAAATTTAGTACACTTTAGTAGTTATAATAAATATGTTTGATATGTTCTGAGAAGTATACACTACTGGCCATTAAAACTGCTACACCAAGAATGCGACATGCTACCGACGTGAAATTTATACGAAAGGAAGAAGGTGCTGTGATATGCAAATGATTTGCTTTTCAGCGCATTTAGACAAAACAGGCGCTAGTAGCGACACCTATATTGCGTTTAAATGAGGAAATTGTTCAGCCGATCGTTCCTCAGACACAAATTGAATTTGAACGTTGTTGCCTGGTGAAAAGTTGTTGTGATGCCTCGTGTAAGAAGGACAAATGGATACCAGCACGTTTCTGACTTTGATAAAGGTCGAATTGTAGCTCACCGGGATTGCGGTTTATCTTATTGCAGTATTGCTGCTCGTGTCGGTCCAGATCCAATGACTGTTAGCAGAACATGGAATCGATGGGTTCAGGACGGTAATACGGAACGCCATGCGGGTTCTCAACGGCCAACTATCACTAGCAGACGAGAAGACAGGCATATTATCCGCATGACCGTAAGACAAGAAACGGGCCGTGAGACAAGAAACGGGGTCGTTTGGAAGACAACAAGTTTCTGCATGATTAGTTCGACGACGTTTGCAGCAGTATGGACTCTCAGCTTGGAGACCATGGCTGCGGCTTCCCTTTGCACTGCGTCATAGACAAGAGCGCCTTTAATGGTGTGATCAATGACGAACCTGGGCGCACTAATGGCGAGACGTCATCTTTTCAGATGAATCCAGGTTCTGAGTACAGCATCATGATAGTCACATCTGTGTTTGGCGGCATCGTGGTGAACGCATACTAGAGGCGTGCATTCGTCATCGTCATAATGGCCCATCACCTGGCGTGATGGTATGGGGTGCCATTGGATACACGTCTCGGTCACCTCTTTTTCGCATTGACTGTGCTTTGAACAGTGCACGTTACATTTCTGGTGTGTTACAACCCGTGGCTCTACACTTTATTCGAGCCCTGCGAAACCCTATGTTTCAGTCGGATAATTCATGCCCGACCACATGTTGCCGGTATTGTACGGACCTTCCTTGATACGGAACATGTTCGGCTGTGGCTCTGGCCAGCACGTTCTCCAGATCTTTCACCAATAGAAAACGTCTGGGCAATGGTTGCCGAGCGACTGGCTCGTCACCAAATGCCAGTCACTACGGTTGATGAACTGTTGCATTGTGTTGAACCTGCATGGGCATCTGTACCTGTGTATGCAATCCAATCCCTGTTTGACTCAATGTCCAGGCGTATAACTGCTGTTATTACTGCCAGAGGTGGTTGTTCTGGGTACTGATTTCTCAGGATCTATATCCAGCCAAATTTTTTGAAAGTTTAATCACTTTTTATTTCTAGTAAAATATATTTGTCCAATAAATATCATTTTGTTATCTGCATTTCTTCCTGGTGTAGCAATTTTAATGGCCAGTAGTGTATTTGTAAGATTCCTATAGGGGGATAATTTTTTATATTTATCCTGAAAGGCAATTTATATGGTGCATATTAAAATGCCTCGCAAAGTGGACAATTAGGCTGTCCACTTTGCGGCATAAACATAAACAGCAAAACATGTGTTTCCTTCTTTAATTTTGTTTAAATATTTCAAACTAATATTATATTCATATTTTAAAATTTTCATTCTAAATTTTTGTAGCTAATAGGACTAATCATTGATCACAAATCTCTAATTCATTAGATTTCAAGCCCCTTGAAGAGTATTCAGACGAGATGGAGTTTCCTTCAACATATTTTCATTTTAAACTGGAAATGTTATGTGAATTTATTGAAAGTCTGTTTTTCATAAATCAGTGGTTACCTTGCTTTTATTTTAAGGCTGGTCCATTATAAACATAAAGTTTAGGATTCAATCCCAACTACTATTGCAGAACGAGATGTGGATGTTTCCCTTTTGTCTTCTGCATGCACATATACCAGGGTAAGCGCTTAAAAACTTTGAGTACTTGAAGAATTCTTTTCTCTTGATAGGCATGAATACAGCCTGATTCAAACAAAAAATTCAACAGTATCTCGAAGAACGTTATTGAGAGAATATAAAGACATAATTGATTTTTCCTTCAGTCTAACCGCTACATGGTATCAGAGTCAACCTGTCGATTCTGAAGTGATCCAGTAAAATTTTATAATAGAATCTGAGAATCTGATGAGGCAAAATTAATATTGATGAGTAGAAATATTTAATCATTTCGCAACTATTTTCCCCAGTAATCTAAAGTATAAAAATGAAATTTGACGTTAAGCAAAAACTATATTTTAAAAAGCTTTTCTTCCTTTCTCATTTTTATGTACAAATATTTTTTTCTTCATTTAAATAAGATTTATTATAAATAGTTGCATTAAGCAGTTCCATATGAAAAATAATACTTGTATCTTTATTCTTTGTATATGTTCAATAACTAATAAGGATAAGAATTTTAAATTACTAAGCAAAATTAATAAAAACTGTTCCAGACATCAGCCTTAATAAAAGTAGTAGAAAATCTTAAATTGAAATATTTTGTAAAATAATAATGATAATATAATATAATATTATATTATGTAATATAATAAATATGCGAAATACAAAAATAGACTGTATTCAGTAACATATTTTAATGTGGTGTTGAATTCAAAAATGCGAATTTTACAAGACAAAATCAACAGCACAAGACAACAGCCCATGACAAATACTTACATGTGAATACAAATGCATATTGTGTAATACAAGGAATACAAGTGTATACATAAATATGTAATTAAATTATGAATAACTATGGTGTTTATTTATTGATAAAAATACACGCATTATGAAAAAAACTATGATTTTTATAATTATTCAAACGCATTTGTTCGCAATCAGACATTGTATTCTCCTGGGAAAAGAGATAATTTCAAAGCTTATTAAAGAAAAGTTTACCAAACAAATTCTTTTTCAGATATAAAATGACTTAACAAACATTACTTCAAACCCACACAAAAAATGCAATTTATATTCCTATCAGATTTGTTGAAGGAAACAAAATAAAAAATAATCCTTTCCAATTCCTTTCATTGCTGAAACTGATATTTCAAACACCCAGGAGAAATAAGTTGAAATTCTGCGTGAAATGAAACCAGATTAGATTTAATAGTAACGCTTCAGATTCTATTGATAAAAACATTGGAAAGAATGTGTTATTTCTTCGTTTTCATCAATCAAATAATGAAGGTGCATTTTGTACAATAGTTGTATACACACATGTGGATCAAGGCCTTGACAGTTTCAAATAAATTATTTTATTTTTGTGATGGAAAACGTGTTTCATTTTTTCTTACGTATTATTCTACAAAATGTTACTGCTCAATATATATGAACAATTACTGAGTGTAATCATACTAAGCTCAGCAAATTACAGTTTTTATCATAATAACGATGACTATTCAAATAATAGATTAAAATACTTCATATATTTAAGTGACAAAGTTCCATTATTTAGCTTTTCTAGGGCAAAAAATCAGAATTTTACTAATAGGAAAATAACAATGATTACATCTAATCATATTTTTATATTATTCTGCGAAAGCTTTTCCAAAATTTAAATTTTCTACCTAATTCACTACATATGTTTGATTAATTTGTATGTAAATTAGTTTTAACAATGTGCCTCATTAATAACTCTTAAAATTAACTTCTGCAAATTATTCTCAATAGTTATTTTTTTATTTTAAGTGAAATTTCTTAAAGAATACAGACATTGTAAATAATTCAACAGTAATGTTTTAGAGCTACTGTTTGTCTATTTTAGTTCTTAATAATATCAAGTGCTTTTGCTGATAGGCAGCAGAATCTCTAGTAGACTTACTTGAAATTCAACAGTTTATAGATTCGAATCTCCCTTTAGGCAGGGGTATTTATAGTGGTTCAGAATGCACTTAAGATGAAGATTGAAGTCTAAGTTGGCCTTTCTGCGCGAAAAATAATTGCTCAGCGAAAAACAAAGAAAACTTAATATTACATCAAGAAATTGATTGATTTTGATGTAAATAAAATAATTCAGTTGCCAAGATAATATCACAAGAATATTATGTAAAATTGATATTCTTGTGTCATTATCTTAGCAAAATAATTTTTACCGATTACATCAAATGCACTTAAAGTTTAATAAATACTAAAATTATGTAAAATTAAAATGCATTATTTTTGGTGTAAGATTTCTTAAAAAAGTTTTTTTTTATTATATAAGTAATGAATGATAGTAGAAGAAAGTGTTTTCAGTAAAATATTAAAGTTTGGTTACCTGAAAATTAACTTCTAAAATTAGAACCTTCATTAATCAATGTGTTCCTTTAATGTGACCACTTACAGATTCTTAAAAATATTTTATTCGTAAAAATTCCACTAGAAATACCAGCTGTAATAATCACAATTATACAGATACAATTCGTCAGATACGATAAGTTACAGCTTCCAATCACAGGTCTCAAATACCTCAGGCAGAGAACAGCTTCTCTAAACTAGCAGTCACGGCTAATCGTCTTCACAAAACTGACTGTGTGTACAAAACCTTACTAACTATGTCAGGCTCGGTATTTATACTTGGCGGGGAAATCTACTAATTTCGCCAAGGCTCTGGAAGCTTCTAGGCTATCTCGCGAAATATTGGTCCTAGAGCTTAGGTGATGGATGTTTCGAGAAGTATCCATTTCTCGCCAAGTCGCCAACAATGTCACCAACTTGCCAAGTTTTCTCGCCAAAACATCGCGAAGTCACCAAATCGTTAGAAAACTCGCTTTAAACGTATAACACGTCCAAATACCGAAATTTTTGCCCAAAATGTGAGCATATCCGATCTGTCTGAGATATTTTAAGACATATACAATAATTATTTATAAATTTGTAACATTATATATATATAATAACACTTAAATTAATAATAAAATATTTTTTATTATTAATTTAAGTGTTATTATATATATATATGTATATATATATCATATATATACGTATTATAACATACATATACATATAATATATAATATATATATATATATATATTTAAACTTATTTGTGATTGATAAGATGTATCAAGCTAATGATTTTTGATTATAAGTTCAGAGTTGATATTGTTTCCTCAAAAAGCACTTTGGTCAATATATCAAGACTTAAAAATGAAATTAATTTTAAAATGTAATTTATAATACTATTCTCATTTATCTTTATTCTCATTTACTTTTATTCTTATTAATTTTTATTCTTATATATCTTTATGTTCATTACATATTATTTGCTATGGTACGTTTCCCAGATTCATTTCTTTTTTAAGCATGCATTGCAAACATATTCACAGAATTATATTAAGAATTATATATTACTACTCACAAAATTATATATTGATTTTAAAATAACTTATTAGCAGGACAAGTAAAATAAATTCATTCAAGGAATTGTTAAATTAGTTCTTATGTCTATATTTTATGAAGATAAATAAGTACCTAAAAAGTAATCATACAATTAAAATTTTTTGAAACTAGTTTTCACTTATTTAATGTGCTTAACGATGGTATAGTTATTCAAACATAAAAATAATTAACTATACTGCTGTGAAAGTGTGCAAAACAAAGATTTGAAGTATTTTCTGTCATTTCTAAAACAATCTTCATTATAAATTTATTAAACTAATATAAGTTACTTACAAATTCGCCAATAAATAGATTACATCTCTGTTGTAGACAAAATATTTGATTCTTAGATAATTCAAATAAGCGATAATTCTTCTTAACAAAGTTTTTTTTGAAATTTAAAGTTTTATGAAAGATTGCTTTGATCTTCAATGCTTCCTCTTTTGTTTTAAATATTGAAGCGATGAACGTAATTGATGGTTATTTTTATATTTTTTAATGTTTGTTATTTTAAATGCATAGACGGCGTTAGTATTAGTTAAAAAAAGTGGATATTAAAAACTTCAACAAGATCAAAGTATTATTAAAGAAAACTCAATTTTTGTGATTTGAAGTTTGGTGGATTAAGGATACAAAGAAAAAATCTAAAGATCAGAAGAAATCTTTTTAAGAAAATTAAAAAGAAACAGAAAATATTTCTTAGTAAAATTTGTTAGCAAATATTTATGATGGTATTAATTATAACGATTTTTAAATGATGTTTTTGTGTAAGGAGATTTAATAAATTTCAGGAAAAAAATAACAAAAAAATACTAATTTAATAAGTTTATGTAAATATAATTTACATACAGTACATAGACAGAAAAATAAGATTTTTTCTATAGTCGGATGTTGTGGATATTACATGTGTATAGAAATTTAAACTATTTTAATTAAAAAAAATAAAGTTTATGCAATGAAAATTAATCGTAAAAGTATAATCAATAAAATGAAAAACTTTGCAGCTATCGTTATGAAAAATATTAAATAAGACTTTTTTCATAAATACATCAAGAGGTTAAAAATTTTGATTAACATATTAAATTAAAATTACATACTTTAATTGAGATTAATTTTACCAAATTATTTTGTGCTCAAATAAATAAAATCAAATATCTTATTCCTTTTACTTTAATTTGGTCTAGGAATTATTTACGAATGTTACTTATCAAGTAATTATTAGAATAAAATTTAAAGCAGTTTAAATTTAAAGCAGTTTAAATTTACAGTACATCAAATAATGAACTATATACTTTAACACAATGTACCGAGTAGCTCGTATCCAACAGTATTAGCAGAAATTTTAATTAACATACTTTAAATGCAATATGTCTTTTTAAATTAACAAAAATGATCATTAAATAAAGGAAAAAGTGTTGATCTTAAAATAATTTTCCTTACATTTTGTGTCTAAACAAAAAAACTAAAATCTTGGTTAAAATTTGCTTAAATTATTAAAGTTTTTAGAGTAAATATATTTGACTTGAAGTAGTAAACAAGAAGTATTGCAATACTTTATCTTAATTTCTTAAATTTGGGTAAGTTATGTTTTAATTAGAGGAAACTGAATTTTTCTGTTCAAGCAGGAAATTTATTCTAATTTATTTTTCAAACTTAATGTATGTTTTGCACCAATAAAGAATATACTTTTTTAATTTAAACTGCAGAATAAATAGATGATACATGACATAATACGAAAGAATAGATTTCACTAAACTTCGCACAAAAAATTTTTTTCACCCATTTTTAATTTATTTATTTTAAAGTTTTTCAAAGAGTGAGAAAATAAACACTAAGTATTATTCCTATATTATACTGATTATTCCTATATTATACTGATTATTCCTATATTATCCTATATATTTATATATATTATCCTATATTATACTGATTATCCTGTATTATCCTATATTATTCCTATATTATCCTATATTATACTGATTTAAAAAAGTGACAAAGAATTTACGATGCATTCTACTTGCTTATAAAATATGTTTCTAACTTTGTTTAAAAATTCAAAATATAGAAAAGCAGAAGTGTTAAATATTATTTTATTCAATATTGTTCTTAACAGTATTCTTATTATAAACTTCCACTTTACTTCAACTAAAGAAATCCTATTATACTAATTATTGGTTAGTATAAATTTACTGGATTTTTTAAAAATCCTGGATTTACAGATAAGGTATATTTTTATACTAAGTTAAATGGTCTTATCTAGTATTTTGATTTTGGCCTTTCTTTCTCTTTCTCTCATTTTCTCTTTCAAAAATATTTTTGTTCTGTAAAACAAACTTTCACATTCCTAATTGTAAAATAAAGAAATATGATAAGAAGTAAGAAAGTTTTAATATTTATTATGTCAAAATTTAACACCTTTAATTCTCCATTTTGCGCCTCAATTTTTGTTCTACATGTTTAAGATCATATAAATATAAATGAATTAATTTTACAAGAAAAACTTCAATTGCATTTCAGATTTCTAGAGTTTTTTTTTATATTTACTTAAAAGAAAGTATTTCTTTAATAAAATCTTAAGACAATAATGCGGTATTGCAAAGCTTTGTATATTCCTTTTATAATGAGAAAAAATAGTTAGTATAAATATTTTATTATAAAATTTGCTATTATCTTAAATCTAATAACATTTGCAATGTTTATTAAGTAAATTCTTAAAAATACTTCTTACAATTGAAAAAAAGTATTTTATAGCGTAAGAATTGATCAAACAGTGATATTGTTAATTAAAGTTTAATTAATTTATAAATGCATATTTGTTTAGAATTTTTTTCATTAGATTTTCAGTGTTTTGTTTAATAAAATACACAACAAAAAATCATGAAAACATTTACAATTATGTATTAATTAATGATGCTTTTCATTTTTTCAAGTTATATTTACATAATATTGCAAACCCAACAAAATTAATCAATCAGTTACATATTTAAATACATGGCATTATTCAAATTTATGGTTTAATAATCATAATATTTACTTTTTATTACTTTAATTTCTTCAATTCAGTAAACTTTATTTGGAATTATACAGTTTTTGTTTTGAATTATCAATTTCAATTTTTACTTAAATTCAGCTAAAATAACACCAATTTTAGCTTTACACTTGCAAATACGAAATGTCCTTTGTTCAAATTTTTACCATGTCACATTGTATAAATGGAAATGATAACGATATACCATTAAGTAAAAATAAAAAAAATATTAAAAATTAAATTTTAATGCTGACTATTCTCAGAATATATATATTTAATGTGAAGTTAACGAAATAAATTAAGTAAATGTCTTGCACAATTCATTTCATACATTTCTAGACACATTTGTCAGAAAATGCACTTGTCAGTTTTACAGGTAATATTATTTGTGATATTAGCATACGGTACATATGCTACTATTCTTTTCATCAAGGTTACATTATACTTATTAAGGTTACATATGATAATATGTTCTAAAGCATACCCAATTTGAAAACAATTAATACCAACTAATATTAATTTACTACTCTACATAATAAGTACTATTTGGATTAATTGTTTCCACATAATCCAGATCTGTAAGCATATAGTGAAGAAATTTCTATACACATATCTATTTATATATCCTGATAAAAATTTAGAAAGCTGTAGCTTTTACATTCGATTATTATACTTGATTTAAATATAATTTTATTCTTTTTAAATGAAGGTTACAATAAATTCCATTGTTACATATTTGAGAGTAAATATAAAATGTATTTAATAATCGTGCCATATAACTTCAAAATAGTTCATAGTTAATAAAATATTTTAATATATCCTATTACAGTAGAGTAAATTATAATATATTTTAAAATATTAAAATTTAAAACTATATAATTTCAATTACTTCTTGTGTACACATAGATTTGTATCACTTGAAAATTGAAAAGTGTTTATAATATTGCTTTTCTAAATACTGGAAACAATAGGTAACTTTATTTAACATTTAACATATTAGTAGATGGGATATTTATGTGACTTTAACGATTATTTAAAAGTTAAGATGCTTGTGTGTTGAGAGGAATAAATTTTACGTTATTAATAGGATGTTATTTAAAATGTTTAAATTAGTTTTAAATCACTTGTTATTGCACAGAACAATGCTTTAATTTTAAAATAATAAGTTCAAATCAAGTGTTATAAATAACTATATTTTAAACTAAGAAACAAAATTTCTAATAAGCGCATTTTTTAATGTCATGCCGCAGTGGCAAAATAATTTTTTTTGAAAAGTTAAAAGTTTCTACCTACAGAATATATTTTGTCATACATAATACGTTTTATTAAAAGTATTATTCAATTTAAACACAGAATCTGAAATTCTTCTCTCAGAGTAATCGTTTAATTTTACATTTAATTTCAATTATATACTTCAAAAATAATAAAAAATATTTTAATTCAGATAGTTACTAACATAAATGAATATAAGATTTTTAATAAATACAAATTATTAAGAAGGTTAGTGTAATTTTTTTATCATTTTTGCTGCGACAAAAAAAGATATTATAAAATATATTTATTGAAATTCTACTATAACATTTATAATGCAAAATGAAAAAATTACGTTTGTACAAAAAGGCAAAATCAAAAGATTATGTAAAGTTCCAATTATTAGAATTAATGAAAACATTTTTTTAAAACCTTGAGGAAATAACAAATCGTATTGAAATATTTTTTCCAAGATAAAAATAATCATATAAATAAACTTTCATATGGTAATTAATTTTGAAAATATATCAGAATTTGTTTTTCTTTTAAGAAATTTTTTAGTGTAAAAATTGCTCTTCTTTGTACTTGTCTTTCACTTTATATATATAAATTTATATACGCATATAAATAATTCTCAATTCTTTTCTAGAAATTAATAAATTTACTTTTACTACAAAAGCAGATTGACATCATTTAAATTATCTAAGAGTTATTTTGCCAATTTTTTCGCGCTATTTTGGGGCTCACTTAAATTATGCTCAGCCCAAAAACGAATTATTTTTCATATACAATTATTTGGGAATGATATTAAATACTGTGTCTATGTTAATTTTTAGCTACACAGAAATACTCCTTGATTAACATTTTTTGTACAACAGGCACATCTGGATTAAATGTTAGAATAGCCTTCCTATGTGATTTCTGAAAACATTTTAAAAGCTGTAAAACTTTAGAATGCTTCTGATTAAGGCACACCTTTACAACTCCACTATAAATACAGATGTTTATTTTATTCTTTGTTTTAATTGGATTTTTTAATATCATATATAATCATTTTACACGATAATGTTCTAACTTCGAATCTCATTTTATTCGGACTAAAATTTATTTTTTGCTAAACTATTTACAATTGGCTTATAAAATACCCCAAATCTGATAAAATATTTTTGTATTTTCAAATCTAACAACTGATTATTTTCTACTAGTTCTTATGAGCACGTATTTCAAAAATTTCCAAAAGACACTCGTAATCCTTTTTTAACATTTGAACTTTAACATGTGGGTAAAATAAGTGTTGTTTTTATAAGTTAAATCACTTTAACTATATATTTTAATGTAACAATTTACATTTCTTTTGAGGATAACTGAATAATTCACTAAGATGAATTATTCACAACAGTTATGTGTATCAATGTTTAATTTGTTATAGTTAAAGTGTTATTCTAACTGATTTTCTTACATACAGAAAAAATAGTTATTACGAGATGCACAAAACTTACATGAATTAAGAATTTCTTACTTAACAGAATTTCATGTATTTCTTACATTTTTTTTCTCAATTTTCATGTGAATATTTCACAAATCTTCTCGAACAAACTTATGAAAAACTTTCAAATCTGTCAAAAATTATCTGAGATAGAATTAACCAATTGAAATTATTAATAAATATGTATAGTAAGATAAAAAAAAAATATACTATTGTTGTGGTGTCCTCGGTAATTTTAGAAAACTCCGAGGAAAACCCAGATTCGTTATTTAAATAATTGAATGACAGAGATCAACTCAAAACAAAATACAATAAAACTTAATAATTTATTTTAGCAAATTCATTACAAAGGTATTTACATTTATAATTGAAACATTCTTGATTAAATAATTGAGAAAATTCTAACATTATTATTATTTTTATGATATTTACACAATAACCATAATGACCAGCGGGAAATGGAACGAGAGATCAGACTCACCCCTTTTAGAAGTAGTATTGTGGTGTCTGAGACTTCGCCGCTCTCCGGTGTCGATGATTCTCCTTTTTCATCTATTTCCCGTCCTCTACTCAGCATCTCCGATTTGCATTTCCATTCGCTGATATCTCCGCTTTGCATTTCCATTCGCTGATATCTCCGCTTTGCATTTCCATTCGCTGATATCTCCGCTTTGCATTTCCATTCGCTGATATCTCCGCTTTGCATTTCCATTCGCTGATATCTCCGCTTTGCATTTCCATTCGCTGATATCTCCGCATCTTACTTGGCTTGCTGCTCAATATACCTCTTTTCAGACTTTGTCACCTCTTCTTCATCTATTTGTCTGGCATCTGCATTCCCATTCAGGACAGTCGAAGCAGGACTTCTCCAGGCCAGTCCAATCATACTCCGTTTACTCCTTTTCTTTGTCGGGCATCTCTAGGGCTTCTCTGCCTTATGTATCTCAGGAACTTCTGTGTGTGAGGACTTTCTCTGTCTCTGTGTCTGCCTGTCTTCCATTCTTAGATGCAGTTTTTAAATTCTCATCTTAGCTCCTCCTCTTTACACCATTGGTTTTCCTAAGTTCCATATAATTTCCTACACTCCTATGGGATAGGTCAGAAATCTCTCCCCCTTAATCCCGACTGGTCAGATTCACAAACAAAACATATCATAAAACATAAACTTCCCTTGCCATTTTCTCATGATCATCCATCCCATCCGAAAGGAAGAATTTATTCCTTTATTGCACTTGGCTCCTTGTGCCAATTTTTATTGCATCCTTTCCTTTATACTATTACAACTTAGTTTGAAAGGAAAAGAGGAAACTCTTAAATTTAAAGGGCAATAAAAATATACATATCTATTTTCCCAGGGTTTGGTTATGTCGTTTTACACTACGACAACTATAAATTCTAATTAAGTATTAAACAAGTAAACACGTGAAATCGTAAAAAATTTAGAAGTTTATTGAATACCAAACATGGTTAAGTTAGAATTACGAACGATAGGTTTTACAGATTTATTAACCAAAATATGGTTTTTTCTTTAATTCCAGTTGAGATAATGATTATGCTACTTTATTACAATTATTCATTACGATTGGTTCTCATTGGTTTAGAATATCGATGATTTTACATTATGCTTCATCTAAGTCACATCGTATTAAGACGTAGTCTTAAATACGACTTGTCAACGAATTTGCTTCCTGCTTTCAAATCACATTCTTCGAGCAGCAGCAAATAGTGTGAAGTTCATCTTCGAATGTCTGAGTGTAGTCACTATGAGAAAGAATCTAATCATAAATTTTACCAGTAATGAAGAAGTATTTTTTATTTATAATTTTTCTCGTTTGTAAAAGGTTTCAAAATGATGTAAATTACTGATTATTCTAAATAATTATTCTAATTTTCAAATCTTTAGCAATATTACTCCCAAAATTGAACACTTTGAAATATAACAGAAGAAAAAGCAAGATGAAAAAGATTAAACAAAACGTCTATTTTATGGTTAGTTTAAATCGGCAAGGCCGATTTAATTTTTTTATTTAACTTAATTGATTTTTTGGAATACAAAATTCTTAATTTGATTTTCAATACCTAGGTTCTCTCTTACTATGGTTCTCCATTTCCATTGCAATATAACAGCAAATATAATACTTAAATAAAAATTACGTCTGTGTTTAATTAGTATAAAAATTAATATCTAGTAAACATAATGCGCTTTTATAAAGAATAAATATTGAATCTGCATTTAAATTCAAATCATGTAATTATATATTTTATATGGCATGACTAACCTTAATTAGAGATGAATAAATAAAAGTATTCTATAAAAAACTAGCATAAGAAATGGTTAAGAGCATTTACAAACTTTTTTAATATAGATTGTTACTTTTAAATCTATATAATAATTAAAATTTTTGTAGTATGATAAAAATAATTTTACATTTCTTATTTGTTTGAATATAAGTTTTTAATAAAAAATAACAAATTCAATGAGCGAATAAGAACCAAATATATTAAAATGCTTATAACAAAAGTAAATGGCAACAGTCAAAAGGAAAGGAATCTGGATGTTTTTAGTACAATTAATTCAAATGAGTTCATTGCATACTCATTTGTGTTTTCATTTATTACCGTTCAGATATATTTTTTATTTAAAAACATTAAAAAAATAAAAGAAATTTAAAATTGTATTGAATTAAATATTGCTTTTTTTATATTTTACTACTAATTAGTTTGTTAAAAAATACTCTTATTATTTTCAGCCCAAAACTATTGAACGAAAAAAATAAATAATTGCCCATCAAACTAAGTTATTTGTTAAGTTCCGCATAGTTTCTTGAAAATGACACTAAAATTTCCATTATTACAATTTTCCAAAAAATTAACAATAATAATGCATATCGAATCTTTTCTGCTGTTACTATAAAATATGTAACTTAATTTTGCAATGTTTCAATGATTACAAAACACGTTAACAAAAATAAACGAACTAAGAAGGAAACCAAAAAAAATTTATATAAAAATATTATATGAAATCATTTCTATATTTGAATTTTTCGTTCCCTAAGCCCTTGAAATCGTTCTAATCTCATACACAGCGGAAACAGCTGCAAGAATAATTGCGAATGTATCAATCTGTGCTTGCTACATGTCACCGAAAGATTTGTGCAGGTGTTAGTGTCTAAAATATCGCTTGTTGATATTTATAGGCCTAAAAATAGCAGGTCTATTTTTAAGGCTTGAGCTAAAATCCAGTATGGCTGCATCAAATCATATCGGTGTTTAGTATATCGTTCTCATATATCAGTGATTTTTATAATCCCTAACTCTGCATAGACATGCTTTTGATCATGACTATTTCTATTAGAAATACTACAATGAAATAAATGATGATCCTCATACTATACAATTTGACCTTATTGAACTAGACATTTGTCGGTAAACGTCATTTACTTTTTAACAGGAAAATTATTTTTAAAAGCAATGCCAAAGGAAAATTTTTCATAAAATAATTAATCCCTTTTTTATCAAGACTCAATTTCCTTGTTACAACAGCCTAATTACCATAAGGATACAATGAGAAAAATTTATTAAATCAAAGCAAATTTTATCTTTCATATGGTTATCAGTATACTTTAATGTTCAATAATAAATAAAGGTTTTATATATTTTATATGTTTTATTTAAATTTTTATTCGCATCACATTTTAAGAAACAATAGACAAAATTTCTCAGTTTAATTTTACAGGTAAAACTTTTACTTTTTAAAACAACGATGAAAAAATTAAAAATACTTAAAGTGAAACAATAATTTACAATAAATAAACGTACATTTCAATTTTAATACACCTATTTTTAATTTATTTATTCTGATAAATAATTATAAGCAGCTGAATTATTAAAATATTCAGCTGCTTAAGAAGGAAAATTCAGATGGCTTCTAAAAAAATATCATATACAGTCAAAATGATTGCATGAAATTCCATGGAATAAGAGTAAATGTAAGTCCTTAAAGGAAAAATTTCTCATTAAGAAACAGCAAGATACTTTTATTTAAACAAAATATTATTTACGAGGTTGAATAAAATAAAGCGAAAAAAATATGCATAGCAAGTTTTGACGCATAACAAAAGTTGAAATCGAATTAACTGCTTATTATGAAACTACTAATCAGGAATTGTCCTAAAAAATGCTTTTGATGAAGTATATAAGCTTTTTCATTGCTACCTAAATTAAAAAAAATATTTTTAATTAAATGGTAAATCATTAAAGAGTTCTTGAAGATATTTTTAAAATTCAGTTATTTTTAAAATGTAAAAGAAATGTTTTAATCAGAAAAGTGTTGATTTAATTATGAAATTAAAAGATTTACACGCAATGAATTAGATGACTAAAAATTCAAAACTTTTAGATTAATTGAAAGGTGAATATAAATTAATTATTATCTCTTTTTAAGTTGCAAAATTTAATAAGAATAACGAAATGTATTTTCTGAAAACTTCGAAATTGTTTTCTTGAAGAGCAATTTAAGTAATGAACAATTTTAAGTAATAAAAGTTGCAATTTATTATTAAATGCAATGAAATAATTTATGACAATAATTGATAAATATAGAAATCTGAATACATTTTAATCATCTATCTAAGATCTTACAATTTGATAGAATAAAGTAGCGTACTATATATGTAATCGATCTAAGTTTTATTTATTATTTAATCATAATTAAAAATTAAATTTAAATTAATGCATTTCATAAAAGAGATATAGAATCTTTACCCATTATTTTATGTTTTATTTCCAATATTAAATCCTTTCAATTATATTTTAAACATAGATTTATGCATCAAAGAAAATGTCTACTTTATAAACTTTCGTCCAAAAGTTAGTGTTTTTTGTTTTTTTCAAAAAAATTAATTACTATTTAACTAAAGATCAGATTTTAAACTGTTTCAAATAATTGTTAATAAAAAATGCATTTCTTACATTAAAAAAGCAAACAATAAATTTATAATATTCCCTTGAAAAAATTATTTTTACGCCGGTAAAATATATGGTTTGGTTTTAACATTTACTAAGTAGAACGTTTAGATTCCCTTAAGTATTTTATGATCAATTAACTGAAACAACCAAAAGATGAAACATTACTGTGTTTTTGAATATATTAATATATAGATTGTCACACACACAATTGTCATCACAATCGTTTATGTATATAATTTTATAAAATTGTATTGAATAATAGGTTCAAAATCGTAAAAGTTATTTTCAATAAAAATAAGTAAATTCAAATCGCACTTATTCTTAGAATAAAACTATAAATTTATTTTTAGACTTATATTTAAGGACTACCTTTGAAATATATTTTTATTTTTTCTATAAGTATAAATGAAATTGATTTTTCTTAAGAAAAGTGCCAAAAAATATTCTGACACTCTTACTGTGGAAGAACTTGTTGAAACACAAATCTTTGTGCATGCTATATAACAAGGTAATTTTAGAGAAAATAAATAGGTGAAATATTTTTTAATATACTAATAATATAAAGTACTCTTATATTTTTCTCAAAATAAAAAATCCTTAAGATCCTAAATAGAAAATATTTATATAGATTCCTAAATAATATGTTCAAATTTAAATTTTATTTCGGAGAATCTAAAGTTTAAATGATGTATCTAAATTTAGTAATAAGTTAATATTGAGGATATATTTTTGATTATAATGATATTTAAATTTATTAATATAAAAAATTGCATGTATGGAAGTTATAAAATGTTAGATAGTTTAAATTTACTGAAATATGTCTGGGAAAATTCATAAAATAAGAAACAAACAAATATAAGCGTTGGTTATTTAGAAATGGTTGCGTATTGAGCTGTAGTTTCATCTGTTCATGGTTCAAATCTTAACCACTGTGATTTTATCAGTGGACTCAAACGCTTTATCTCAAATATTGTATACTGTTTATATAAGTTCTGAATCATTTTAGATCTTTCTTTATTGAAACAATTGGATATTTTCCGACTAGTTTCGAGCATATTTTCTGTCATGTAATTCGGCAAGAAGCTTCTTTCTAATGAATTTAATTGTTACTCTGTACTAATTGTGCATATTTTTATCTATCTTCATAAGAAGTATTTTTTGTGTAAATTATTTAAAATAATAAAATGTTAATTGAATTTAAGCATTAACAATAAAAAATTTATATTATGATATAATTCAAATAAGGCCTACTATTCCAATTTAGATGAAAAACGGTATTATTGAAATAGTATTCAAATAATTAAATCATTATTCAGATAAAAAATCTGCAAATCGTAAAGCACTATTTTCTTTTGACATGATTAAATATGAAATAATAGAAATTCAGTTATAAGGTATAAAAATTTGATTGCATGGAACAAAATAAATCGAGTAATTAAAGATAATAAAAAATAGTCAATATTTAAGCAAATAAAGTTAAAGCAAAAGCGATTATCTTCATTTTTTTATTTTCAATGTTTAAATAGTAATTTATATTTCCGATAATTTGATGATTATATTGAAACTATGCTTTGGATCAATATTTTCATATACTTCATTTGAAACATTTGTTTAAAAAAATTGCAGCTTACGATATTAACTAAGTTTTAAACATATGTTTCCACTATATTATTAAAAAATGTAGAATAATTCAAGTAAAGTATCTGGAGAATTAAATGCAATGTGAAGTAAAACAGCATAAAATGGATTTGCTTCTTAATACATCTGAGATATTACAAAATGTTTAACAGATTTTTTTACAAAGTAAGCAATAAGTATGACTTATTTTGTATAGCACTAAGGAAATCTACAGTTATTGATTGTTCCTAAAATAAAATATAAAGAAACTCCCCAAAATATACAATCAATTCACTCTCATTCTGCAGATTGTCCTACAGAGAGTAAATGTGTAACCTTTATTCCCCGTTGATTGAAATTGATTGAGAATGACATGAAAATACAGCTAGGAAGTTTTAAATTAAGTTATTTCATTGTCAGGTGACAAAAATAGACGAAACGTTTTCCCCCTTTACTATCGTTAATATATCCTAAATAACTAACCTTATTAAACTTTCATGATCTTGACCTTTGAGAATGAACGCATTGAATTATGTGAAACAAAACGAATGAAAAAAGGAATTATGTGGTCATGAAAATATCCGCGAGGGCATGGTGCAAGTCTGATTTACTTTTTTATTTTTGAAAATAAAAATATTTCCCTGTGCACCAGTGAATACCATATAAGGCCCGAAGGTACAACAAATGTACAGCATAAAAAATTAAAGACAAATCATGAGATGGAAAAAATAACAAAAGAAAAAAAGAAAAGAAAGCAGAGAGCAAAAAATAAGATGTAAAAACAAAAAAGAAGTTAAATAAGAGAATGTATAACTTTTTAAAAAGTACAAGAATCTCTTTAATCCATAAGTCCACCAAAATTGGGTGCCATCTATTATTCAATTCTTTTCAAAGCTTGTTCCTTTTTTGCGAAACAAATAGGCATTCAAGAAGAATGTGAGAAGGGTTGTCAATCCCGGAGTTGCAGATGCACACATAGCTGTTTTAATATGGAAATGATGGAGATATCTGTTGAATTTCCTAGGTACGGTGAAGAATTGAGAAATTTTAAATTCGGAATGTTGTTCTTGTTTCTGCAGGGAACTGAAGGAAAAACAGATTTAGTCCACTTGCAATTGGAAGAGAAAATAAAGCCCGAGCTCTTTTCTGTGATGTTCTTTTGGGTAATGGATTTTAAAAAAAAGATTTGGGTAGACTGGTATCGAATTTATCTGTAAGTGCAAGAGAAGATTTGACCAGAAAATCTGCTTTTTTATTTCCATGCACACTACTGTCACTCTTAACAATTGATAAACAAAAAAAAAATATTTTTAATATTGCACATGTGAACAGAAGTCTGGACATCTAAAATGAGTCTGATTCATTGAGGAAGAATTTCCACAAAAATGAGTGTCTAGGGAATGAAAAAGGGATAATATAATGAAGCAAGATCTGGTAAATAAGGAGGATGGTACAAATAACTCCAACCAAATAACTATATGATATTCTGTTACACCTGTGCGAAATGAGACATAGCTTTATCAATGCAGGTCTGCAGTGAATGTTTGATCGGTTGGTAGCAGTTCATCGTGAGCCACTAGGTGACTAGTACAAAATTGCGCTATCCGGGACAGTGTCCAGAGATGACAAGCAATATTTTGAAAGCTTGGGAGTGTCATCACTCTACTGAATATAGATGTGCTATAGTGGGGGAAAAGGCAACTATAAACAGGCTGCTACTCGTTGCTTTTGGAATTTAAACAGCACGTGTGGAACCCACTAACTCAGCCTGTACATCTTACCTTAGTGGTGCAATTGAAGACTAACCCCATTACAGAAAATGTTAAATTGTCTGGCAAGTTCTTCTAGCGTTTGACTACTGTGCTCCCTAGTGACCGCCTCAAGGGCTTCGTCATTCAAGGTCTGTGGTCCTTCTCAATGAGCTTCATCATAGAACGACGAATCTACAGTCTTCAATTTGTGAAACCTATGCCTTACCAAACGTAAATTCATTCATATCACTATCCCCAAAACGCTTGACATTTTCGGGGACTTGATGTAACAGCTGATAAGCCTAATTTAAAGTCATAAAGCAAACAATACCGAACGAGTTCCTTCTACAGTTTCATTTTACTTTGTTAATGTACGATTTATGATTGATGAATGTGCACTGTTTACCTACTTTTATAAGACTGATATTCCTACTTTCAACTGACCATTGTCTCAACCACATCATACACTAGTTTTCACACTCATTCTCCCTTCATTTAATGAAACACAAAAACGACAATAACTTTCTTCTTTACGTTGTAGTATTTTGATTTATTTCTTAACTCTCTTAATGAGCATTTATAATAATATTAATAAGCTCTTAATAAGAGCTTTTTTTCATCAAAACATTTTAGAAAATTTTGTAAAACAATTCTTCTAAAATATTTAAGTCAATTTTCATTTAATAAAAATGTTTGAAATAATTTTGTCAAATTCCAATATTTGGTTAAAACATTGTTTCATGTTGAAAACGTATCCAGAATAAATTTTCTCAAACACAAATTCCTTTAGCATTAATTTTAAGCAAATAAAACAATTCATAATTAATCAACATACCAAAAGTATTGAAATAAATTATTATAAAATTTGAATATAATTTGAATGACATCTTTAAGAAATTTGAAGTGTTTTTAGATGAGCTAAAATATTCGAAAGATTTTTTAATAAGAAAGATTATAAATTAAATAAACATTAAATCTTCTTCCAAACATTGGAAAGATAGATTGCCTTTGTTTTATTTCTAATCTTTGCATAATAAATGTCTAAACTGTCTGAACTGCTCACGAAATATTTAAAAATGTGTTTGTAATTGATAACTTGATTAACTTATTATTAGTCCAAATTGGTAAAAATGCATCTTGCTGGATATTTATAAGATTTTTTTTTATATATTGACAATAACTTTTTGTGATGAATTGGAGAGTTAAAAGATTTTTAACTATATGTGATGAATATCTATATACTACATTTTTCCGCAATAAAATCTAACTAATATTAAGTTTTCATTTTATTCTTTTTAATTGATTATTATTAACTATATTTGATGTTTGTAAAGTTTGAATACAGATCTTTGATGGGACAAATTATTTAAAAATGTCTTTTAATGTATCCAAAATCTTATTCAATAAATTTTAATATTGTGGATGAAAATACAAAAAAGTGTATTTGAGAGCAAATCATTTTATTCTGTCCAAGATTTTTTTAATATTGACTATGCAAACTAAGAGAGAGAACCTACTTAACGCAAGTACAAAATGTTTTAGTAAAACATTATTCTTTATGTTTCAGATTGTCTTCTGACAATCTAGCAAAATAAACAAAACAAGTAAAGAAGAAAAAAGAGTTTAATTTAACAAATGTAAATATGTTTGAAGTAGATGATTAGTGAATTGGTAATAAATTACTTATTATTTTATTTTTCATAAATATACCTTTTTATCTGTGATTTTAATATTCTGTATTAAAGAAAGAAATTTTTCCTTTTATTATATTATAATTTGTGCGTGATATATTGCTTTAAAAATAGCTTATAATTTATCTTTTTAATTTTTTAAAGCAAATCAGTTAATTATTTAATCTCTTCTTTGCCTTCTCGGATATTTTTTCATAGTTTATTAATTTTCCATAACATATTCTGAATTAAGGGAATAGTTATAAACTTATTTTTAGCTAAACTATTTATAAATTATTTTCCCATGTAACGTTAGTCCTTCGTATAATTTTAAGAAATTAATTCTAATGCAAATCTGAAAGATAGTTTTCCATATATGGTACCTTACTCAATAAAGAAGTATATTGTAAAATACAGAAACTCTTATAACGAATAAATTTTAGTCAAAACTTTATTACTACTTGTCAATTTTAATTTTAATCGTTTTATATAAAAACATTTACTTATATATTTATCAAAGAAATTGCTTATAGAAATTAACAAATGAAAGAGAAATGAACTCTAAAAATAATCCCATTATAAATGATGTCCTACAGTAGCGGTTCCCAAAGTTGTGTCATTCCACCCTAGGCTGCCACGAAGTAGCCAAAAGCCCCACATTTTTTGTTGACTCATTGCATCATTAATCGAGAAATACTTGCATCGAAATCATTGAGTCTTACACTAAATCTCATCCTAAAATGTGAAATAAACACGGTAAATTACATAAGCACAATGCAACTTAAAGCCAGATTTTTCTTAAACTTATCATAAAACTTATGAACTTGTTACTAAAATAAATCCTTAAGAGCCATAAACCATGAAGAAAAGTCGAGTACATGTGCCTTATATAATATTGCATTTCACTTTGGTTTTCATGTGACATAGTACTATCTAGAACTTTTGAACTTTAACAAGAATTTACAGTTTTTAGAAAGGAAATGTTCATGTGAATGACTACCATTTCATTAACCCCGAATTCCTGTTTAAACTGCCATACTTGTGCGATATATTTGAAAAGATAAATGATTTGAATGTTTTTCTTCAGAGCAGTAGTATTCATACCAGGTCTGTAACTTTAAAATGCGGATTTTTTTTCCAGTAGATGACTCACTAAGCCTATAGATGCTGGTGTCATAATCAATATATCATTTTTAGCTGTGACAAGCAAGTTTCAAAATACCATATTTGTTTAAACGCTTAAGAGTTAGTAGCATACTTTTTTAGGTGGCAAACATGTTGAATTTTGAGCCAAACAAAAGAGTATTTGCGGCATGTGCTAATTTTCTTATTCAATCAGAAGAAAAATTCAGCGGAGGCACATCGAATTCTCGTGGAAACATACGGTGTACATACTATATCTGCCGACACTTGCGAACGGTGGTTTAAGTGATTCAGAAGTGGTGATTTCGATATAGGGTACAAAGAACATGAAAATCGACCGAAAAAGTGTGAGGATACCAAGCTACAATCGTTATCGGATGAAGACGCCACACAAACTCAAGACATATTGGTAGAGCAATTAAATGTTTCTTATATAACCATTTGCAAACGCTTAAAGCCATGCAAAAGATCCAGAAAGTTGAAAAATGGGTGCCACATGAGAACTTTAGCAGCACTTGATTGGGAAAAATTATATCCCACCCGCCATACTCACTTCTTCCGACTATCACCTGTTTTCATCCATGGGGCACGTATTTGCCGAGCACCACTTCCATTCTTATGAAAACCTCCAAAAATCTCTCAACGACTGGTTTGGTACACGCGACGTTCAATTCTTTTGGAATAACATCCATAATTTACCTACTATATGGCAAAATTGTGTAGAAATTGAGGGCCGATACTTTGAATAAAATATATCTTTCCATTTTTTTTTCTAAATCGTTGCGTATTTTTATAGAAAGAATCGCATTTTAAAGTTACAGACCTGGTATATGGAATCTTGAAAGAAAATTTCAGCATTCAAGAAAAAAAAACTACAAATATGTAAAAGAAAAAGGAATGGTAATGGAGTCAAAGCTTGTTTTCCTGTATTGCAGCAGTATATAGCTTGCAGTGGAGACAAGTTTCCTTATAATATGCTGACACATATCATAAATAATTGACCGTTTCTCAAAATACATTCCAGAAGACCAAATCGAGAATTTTGCATACATGCAATATCCGTTACATTCTGAATCTCCAAAGGAATTCACTTCACAAGAATAAGAAAATCTAATTGAGTTATCAAGTGATAAAATTTTTTTAAAAAAAATCGCCAGTTTGGAGTTGGTGAAGTTTTGGATATCTATAAAATTGAGAGCTCCATTCTAAAAACAAAAGCAATGAGGTTTCTTATTCCCTTTGCAACTTCTATTTCTAAGTAGCTGGTTTCTCTGCAGATGCTATTAACAAGAATTATTATTATATAAATATATAATAAGCAAATATTTTTATATAAATATTTTTCAAAAGTTACTGTTGAAAGATAAATGAGAGTAGCTGTATAAAATTTTATTTCGCAGTTTGAACAATTATGTAAAAATCAACAGACTCACCAATCACCAAAACAAACGCGCGTGCGCGCGACCCTTATAATAATATTATATATAAAGTCAATTTACTATTAATTAAATTTTATTAATGTTTTCCTATTATATATAAATAAATAAAGTACTTTCATGATTTTTAAATGCAAGTTTTATTAGTTATGTTTATGCCCTTATCATTTTTGTAATTTCTTTTTCACAGTCGTAGAACTGTGAAATGCATTTATAAGATGTAATATATACTATAGGTAAATATTATATGACGAGAGACGAAAAAATAGCTAATTCTTTGACTGTACCCCGATTTTAATAAGTATGAAAACCCCTGTTCTATCGTAAACTTAAAATAATTTTTCTTAGACAGAAAACTATTATAATTTTAACTGGAAAAATATAGTAAAATGTTGAGAAGTGAAAGTAAAATATGTTGTAGTGACCACGGTAATTTTAGAAAACTCCGAGGAAAACCCAGATTCGTTATTTAAATAATTGAATGACAGAGATCAATTCAAAACAATAATACAATAAAACTTAATAATTTATTTTAGCAAATTCATTACAAAGGTATTTACATTTATAATTAAAACATTCTTGATTAAATAATTGAGAAGATTCTAACATTATTATTATTTTTACGATATTTACACAATAACCATAATGACCAGAGGGAAATGGAACGAGAGATCAGACTCACCCCTTTTAGAAGTAGTATTGTGGTGTCTGAGACTTCGCCGCTCTCCGGTGTCGATGATTCTCCTTTTTTATCCACTTCCCGTCCTCTACTCAGCATCTCCGCTTTGCATTTCCATTCGCTGATATCTCCGCATCTTACTTGACTTGCTCTTCAGTATACCTCTTTTCAGACTTTGTCACCTCTTCTTCATCTATTAGTCTGACATCTGCATTCCCATTCAGGACAGTCGAGGCAGGACTTCTAGGCCAGTGCTATCATACTCCGTTTACTCCTTTTCTTTGTCAGGCATCTCGGCTTTTTGTGTCTGAGGGACTTCTGTGAGACAGGACTTTTTCTGTCTCTGCGTCTCTGTCTCTGTGTCTGCCTTGCTTAGATGCAGTTTTTAAATTCTCATCTTAGCTCCTCCTCTTTACACCATTGGTTTTCCAAAGTTACATATAATGTCCTACACTCCTATGGGATAGGTCAGAATTCTCTCCCCCTTAATCCCGACTGGTCAGACTTACAAACAAAACATATCATAAAACATAAACTTCCCTTGCAACTTTCTCACGATCATCCATCCCTTCCGAAAGGAAGAATATATTTTTTATTGAACTTGGCTCCTTGTGCCAATTTTTATTGCATCCTTTCCTTTATACTATTACAGCTTAGTTTGAAAGGAAAAGAGGAAACTTTTAAATTTAAAGGGCAATAAATATATACATATTTATTTTTCCAGGGTTTGGTTATGTCGTTTTACATTACGACAGAGAAGTGAAAGTGTTAAAAGGCAATTTTGTATATAATAGACTTAAAATTATCATTCTTAAAACAATTGTGTAATAATGTGTAAATATTTAACAATTTGCACATAACATTTAAATATTTAACGATAGTTTACAGTATTTAATATATTTTATTGTATAAATTTAATATTTAAATATTTCTATAATTGTGTTTTGAGTTACAAATTCACCACAATACAAATTTTTAAAATAAATCTGCAAATAATTTCTTTAACAGAGACTAATTTAATATAAATCTGTATCATTTTCTATACAGAAAATATTATAGATGGTAAGTAAATATAAAAACACCACTCTCATATATGCATAATTTAAAAAGAAATTAATTCATATATTTTGCATTTATAGATAAATTTGATATGTTTCATTCGAGAAATATTTTTTAAAATTAAAGATTTAATTTCATTCAATTTTGCAATTGATTTTGTGTGTGTGTGTTTAAATTATTAAAATTTTCTTTATTGTTGTGTTTGTTATAAATATAATAAAATAGTATAGGACTTGAATTATTTTTTCCCAGTTTAAATGGAAAACATTTTAGAATTTTAACACATGAAATTCGGTTAAATTATTTCATTCTGATTAATATGATTAAATTAACAAAAAAAAACATTGTTGTACTTTCTACTTATGCTTCAGCAGTACATTAATTTACATTTTAATTCTTTAACATTTTTTATTAATTAATTATTTTTTCCTTAATTAAACTTAATTTTTGCATTTCTTGCCTTTTATTAAATTAGATCATTTTAAAAGTTCCTAAGTGAAGGAACTGTTTTTTCAAGACTTTCATAAATTTGTCTTATATTAAAACTGCCGGTAAAATATACACGTGACCTGCGTAAAAATACCTAGTTTGAATTTTGAGACTCGCTGTTGGATCCGAGTTCATTGATCAAATATCTTTCTTCTTTTAAAAAAAGAAGAGACATTCCTTTATGATTTTATTCCAGAATATTTTGAATGTCTTTCATAAGAAATTACTAGAGAGGAATATATTTTTTCACATTTCAGTGGGCGGATTATTTATTTTATATTTGTATCAGAGCCAAATCCTCTGTATTGTTAGATTTAAGAATCACTTTAATGGCAACATTTTTTTAAAATGATAACAACAGCTATCTTAAAATATAAAATATTGACAACTTATAATCGATTGTATCACTTGTTGTATCTTTTAAATAACGATGATATGGTGAGAAATTTACATATAATTATGTTGAAATGTCTACTTATAAACATTATAGATGTAACCATACTTTAAAACTTAAATAACTTACCCTGTAGAAATTAAGGGAAAAAATCATTTTTAAGCTCAGCATAAAAAGTGTGGTCACTAATAATAAAATTTATATAAATGTAGAAACCAACTTGTGTAAGTTAATGAAAAACTCTACCTACCACATTTTTATAGAAAAGTGCAAATATATAAGTAAAAGAAAACGATGCAAACACCAGAATTTCATAGTTACGTGTATAACATATGTTAATTTTCGACTTTTGTTTGAAGATTCGTTGACATACAGACAGATAACGAGAAGGAGAGGCCCTGGTCTATACCTATAGCTTATCAGGTTTAGCCCTTTCTTCATTTCTAGAGAAATGGACACAAAGTACAATGTACCGGTACACACACTTGGAAACGCAACCGGCTGTTAATCAATTGAATATTTGATCACAAAATTTTAACTTTAAGGCCTTCGGTGGGTCTACAAAGTACTTTACCGTATCACAGTTTTGGTACAAACCTGAAGTGGGCACTTATTATAAATACAAGATGAGCGAAGATATTAGATAAAAACAAGTTAAGTAATTAAGTATGTAACATATTAAGTGAAAATGAATAAAATTGAGATGTTGATTGGGAAATATTCTTTTTGTGAGTGATCAAAGAGTTCTTAAGTTCATGATTTGATCTCCAGCTGTTTGAGAGTCCAGAGAGTTCAATATTCGATTCGTTGACAATAGCCACTGAGGTCTTCCAATATCTTAGCGTCAGTTGTAATATTTGTGTCCCCTCTTGATTTTACCCGATTAGTTAAAGTGGTGGGTTGTTTGATGGATGGAAATTATGATATCGTAGGCTGATTCTGCGACACACCATAACTTGTTGCATAGTTTGGTCCACCGTCTCTGAAATAAATATCAAACCGAAGCTTATATGTTCTATCAACATTCTCCTAAAAGACCACGAGCTACAACACTTGCATATACACATGCCATATATGATATATAGCTCTTTTGGCCTGAAGGGGAAAAAGTATTTCTGGGAGTATCTAGTTCTAGACCAATCTATTGCTTTAGGGAGAAGAATATTTGCTTGTGCGGTGTGAAGTAGTCTTCACTATGTATGCTTCTATTCAAGGTGACCAGTTTTGTGCGTCCTTCTCACTTGACGAAAGAAAATATCAAGCTTATTTTCCGGGATCATACAGCGTTGGGAGTCTCTACTTTTTACAAACAGGTTCAGATTAACACGGGAGAGCAATTCATAACGCGTACTGTTCTGGAAAGAAATTTCACGAGATACCATCAATTAAACACTGTAGAATGACACAGTTACCACGATTTTGGAATAATGATCTCGGCCAAGATCTCATTCGTTCATTGACGGGCATATGTTCTCTAGAGGAATTGTGATTGCTGTGAGATAGCGGGATGATATCCTTGATTTATATGTCCTCCCATATACTGTTGGGAATAAAAATGATTAAATTCTGATAAATGGTAACGCATTTTATCATAGAGCTGCAGCCTTCCAGGAATACATTGACGGTTTTTGTTTCGAGTGAATGGAATGACAAGCTTGATCTAGGGATTTGAATCTCAGAGGTTATAAATGTTATCTTGTTAGAAAAATTTCTACTTTAAGTCTTTCAAGGTCAGTAGAATACAGTAATTATATTTTAACTCATATGTTTCTTCACATCCATTTTGGTAACAGATAAATTAATTGACAGAAATGAAACTTGAGGACACTAATGCATTCAAGCTAGGGACGGACATAAGGTTTATTAAAATTCCTTTTTGTTATGTTTCTATGATATCTTACAACACAAAAAAGGGCTTTTTTTCTAAGAATGGATTAATATAACTAGATTTTTTGATAAATCTTTTATGAGTTTTCATAATTACACTTTTAAGTTTGAATCAATACAAGCTTGTTTTGTGCACTGTCCAAATTTGATACTTCTATATCCTTTTATTTGGAAATCTAAAGAAAAAAACCCAGCTGTTCTTTAACTTTTGGAAGACATAATAATTACACATTTACCTTTATATATTTAAATTTAACACTCATATTTTTATTTAGAAGGAATTAAACCCTTATAGAAACCATATAATTGAAGAAAAGCTATACAAAAAGTAATTGCCATACCATATACATGAGACTGTTAGCGCATTTAAAAATTTTTAAATTATACATTCATTAAAAAATATTATATAGTAACAATAAATTTTCTGTTCAAAATTAGACTAGTGAGACAATAAATAGCTCTTCATGACCATCAAAATTTTTAAAAATATTTTCTGCTTCTATTTAAAGCTTTTGCCTTTAGTAAAATCAGTTCTGAAACAAAAATAACTATTTAAATTGCTAATAGAAATTGTTTAAAGAAAAAACACTTCCTTTATTTTAGTCTTTGTTCATCTTAGGTATTCATCAAAAATGGTTTTTTTTAAAAAGCTAAGTTTTCCTGAATCGAAATAAAATTCATTCAAAAACAGTCCTTATGATTATTAAATACATTTATTAAATGATTTAATTTTATATATATATATATATATATATATATATATATATATATATGTGTGTGTGTGTGTGTGTGTGTGTGTGTGCATGTATGTATATATGTATGTATATACATTCATTTCTGTGTTAACTAAAAGGTAAAAAATAATAATTCTTATATTGGGAATGAAAATAAAATAAAGAAAGTCCAGAATTCTAAGATAAGCTGTTCATATTGTTTGGGTTGCCACTGTGATAATATTACATTAGCGTTTAACAATATTTAATTAATATTTAATAATATTTATTTACAAAATAAATATTTGCTAATATAGACGAATGAATACAAAATGGAAGTTAAAGGACTTATCATTTCAAGAAAATTTGATTTTGTTTATGAAATTAACAGCTTCTTCATGTCTCTGATATTCAATGACAATATTAGAGCGAATACAGTTATATGACTTATTTTGAATTATATATTACAGTGTTTTATAAATAAAAAAACTTTCCAAGTAATTCTCTTTCATGATTAGAGTATCCATTGTGTGCTGTATTCAATTTGTTTTTGTTTTCTTCAGAAATAATATGACAATGATATTCTTTTAAAAATCATTTGAGAAGGAAGACCAGTTTGAAACGTTTCCTTAAAAGTTTGTATAGCAAGTGAGTGATCTCACAGGATGTAATTTCTCCATTTATGCTTAAAATGAAAATCTTTTTAAATTTTTGAAGTTATCAAAAAATGTTCTTAAAATGGAGGCAACATTTTTAGCAGATTTATAATTATTATTTAAAATCGATATTATTGGAAAGCTTTTTATGAAATACATTGAAATCACAATTTTTAAAATGTATTAAAAGCAAAACTTCATTTACTTGTGGGTTTGTATGTACATGTATATCACAATATTGTATATGACATATATGATGACTTTGTATATGACAACTTATTATTTATTGTTTAATATATATAAAAAGTATTTTACACAACAGAAATTATTTTTCAAAGTTTGTGGCAATATCAAATTTTTGCAACGCCACTTAAATTTATTATTTGGTAAAATAGTTTGATATTTTGTGCGTTTTAAATATTATATAAGCAAACTGTAAGGTTTGTCCTTGGTAACAATTAAATTATAAAAATATTTATCGTAATATTTGAAGCTGTACTTTATAATTCTTATATTTTGTTAGCTTATAAATTGTTAAGTACGTAGCTATATTTTACGTAAAAATATTATGTCCTCTAATGGTGATATGTAAAACTAATTTCTTTTTATACCAAAAGAGAATACCATCATTTTACTATATGTTTTTTTTAATTTTTATGATAAGGTCAGCATTTCTCTCTGGTCAGCATTTTTACAAAAGAATTTGTTGAAAATTAAAATTTATTTTTAGGCATTGCATATTTCAAAACACTGCAAGTAATTATTTAATCAAGAACTACAAGTATATTTTTAAGTGAAACAAATGATTCAAATTACACGCATGATCAAGTTCTTGATAAATATATTTATGTTAATTTGATTAATACTATTTATTGTTACTTTTGTTCTTATTCCTAATATACAACTCGTATTGTATTATTTAAGAATTAATTAATTTATATACAACTAGCCCTCGTGTGCAAAAAATGACCGTTTAGCGACAAACAAAACAAATCAAACCTATTAGTTTATATACATTGTATTGTGCTTCTCAGACAAATCTCATTGTATTTTTCAAACCAGAATCAGATTATGATAACAATTTTGAAATATAATAAATTTCCCATAAGCAATTTATATTTAATTGTACTTGAATTCTCATTTAAAAATGAATTCGCAGACATGTGTATGTATTAAATTTTTTTCATTTTAAAAAAAAAGCTTATACATTCGTGCAACATTCATTGTTTTAAAATGAAAATAACTAAGCAATTATCTTCTTTTGTGTTACATTAGTGAAAATAAGAGAAAAATCAAATGATTTAAAAAATATATATCAGATTATATGCATCAAATATTAATGCATACTATGAACACTTGGTGGGAATTTAATGTTTAAAGTTCTCACATTTAAGAGATTTTGACTACATAATATTTAATTGATCCTGATTTTAGTTTACAAATTGGTGTACTTTCAAGGCAAAAAATATTGAGTAATTAAACTTCATAACTTGTAAATAAATGTTTATTACATATATATATAATAGCTTTAGTTATAAAATCCCAATTTACATACATATCACTCAAAAATATTTGCTTAGAAACATTAAGTAAATATAATCACAAGAAATCCTTGAATAAATTTCAAGTTTTACAGTTTTTAGAGATAATTATTTCTTTACCAAGATGCCAAAATAACTTTGCTTTTATAAGAAAGTATATTTCATTTCATTAATAAAATATTTATGATCGAGTGGTTAACTTTGCGAAAATGTGCTAAAATATTTGAAACTCATGTGTGCAATAGAATGATGAAGAAAGTTTTCAATAATAATAATAATTCCGAATAAATTTGTTTTAAAATTTTAAATTCATAAAATTCAATTTCCTACTTACACACACAAGTTCCTACTTGCAAACACAAGTTCCTATTTACACACTCAAGTTCCTACTTGCAAACACAAGTTCCTACTTACACACACAAGTTCCTACTTGCAAACACAAGTTCCTACTTACACACACAAGTTCCTACTTGCAAACACAAGTTAATACTTACACACACAAGTTCCTACTTGCAAACACAAGTTTCTACTTACAAACGCAAGTTCCTATTTGCAAACGCAAGTTCCTATTTGCAAACACAAGTTCCTACTTACACACTCTATTGCACACATGAGTTTTAAGTCAAAAATTTGTTGCAATTTGAATGTTATTATACTTAATATTTGTTCAAAGCAAGAGTAATTGTTATAAATATTTTTAGTAATGACTTCCATTTTTATTTACTTTAATAGTCTTATTTTTTTCATACTATATTCAAAATTTATGAAATGTTGTCTTTTTTCATAATTAGTCACAAAACTATTGGAAAACATAGGCTCTCACTATCATCATAATTTTTAGTATTAACACTGATCAAAAAGATCTAATAAAATTTTTTTATTTTATTATAGAAATGTTTAGGAAGATCTTAAAAAGTTTTATTTATTGCAGCAAACTTGGTTTTTATCACTTTTTTGAAGATGAAAACTTAAGAAATATTTTCTCTCTTTTATTTTAATAACATTCTTTTTTTCCTATTAAAAATTCTTCCAACAAAAAAGATACATAATTTTTGTGGATTATTTGATTTTTGCCTTTAAACTTTTCCCTTTAAGGTAAGAATAATTTAAAATAGATGTGTCTATAATAAACATAGAAGAACTTTTTTTTCTTACTATATAAAATAGTATTTTAATAAAATAATTTGGTAATATTTATATACTTCACAGCTATTTTATATATTTTATTATTAAATATATTTGTCAAATATTCTCTCCTCATTTCCGAGAAAATTCCTTTTTCTCATTCCCTTTTTTTATGAGAAAAACTCTAATTTTAAGTGTATAATCATTTTTCAAAGCATTAATATTTTACTTAAAATAATGAAAGTGTTTAAAATACTAAAGTTAAAGTTAAGAAGTTTTATAGCTCAAAGTTATCTATGATAAAATAAAAACTTACTAGGAATAAATATGCGAAATAAAAATTTTTTATAACAGTAAAAATTATGCAACTTGTAGAAAATTACATATTTGCGTAATCTTTTTCTAATAATAATTTTGTTTTAATTTTAATTATTTTAGTGAGTTATTAAAATTACGTATATGAAGTGATGTTCAAAAAAATGCTACACATTCTAACCATAACTACAATAGATGTATTGAATATAGAAATGAAAAACGTTGATAGATTACACTTTTAATATTATAATTTTAAAATATTTTTATGTAATAACTCTTTCTTTAGTTTATTTAATATTTCCCAGGTTCTGTCTTTTAAGACACGCAATGTTTTGCTCATAATTTATAATGTTTTTAAAAAGTAATCTACTTTTTACTTCATAGTTAATAACTCAAACAATTCAGGTCATAATTTATACATCAAAATAAAGGAAAAGATTGTGTTTCATAAACTTAGCCAACAATGGCAATTATTTTAAAACTATCTTTAATTATATAAGTAACACAAAATAAAATGTTTTAAAATGTTTTTGCAGACATTATAAAATTTCAATGTATAATTGAATTGATTTAATTTTTATACTTATTTAATTTTACGAATGCTACGATACCTTAAAGTATATATAATATATGAAAACATATTATTTAAAATATTTAATTTTCTTACGAATACTTTTTAAAAATGTAAGACATTTTAGGAATGATATATACTACCAAAAATTAAATCTAGGTTTTTTATAACAAATGCCAGAAAATATCTTTTTATAATTTTAGTTAAAACTTTGTTATACATTTGACTAAATAATAACTATGAAGACGTTAGTTGGAAGTGTAACCAACATCCGCAAAATTTGCGTGATGGCTTTACTCAAAGTAAAGTATAATGATCGTATTTAAAAAAGGCTTTGCAACAGGAAGGGTAGTTAATTTTGTCCTTTACTAGAAGTTACTTTTATTCGGTCATTATTCATGTGCTTCATATAGCATCGTAAAATTTATTTAAGTTAATAGTTATGGAAGTTTGAATTTAGAGTTAATTTCCACAAAAAATATTTTAAAGCATACATGATCGTGTTTATCAAGGAAATATTTATCTAGTCTAGATGCATTCACATGATTATTTTATTTCACATTACGGATGTCAAATTTTGGTAATGTTAAATTTAATACAGTTGGGTTAAGTTTGGTTAGCACTAGTTATAATCAAATTTATTATATTGATAATAATTTTGATGTAAAATTATCTACATTTTCATGATGTCATAAAATATATAAACATTAAAGACATAATATTATATCGATTAAAAAAATAACTTCTAAATCATTGGAAAATCAAAATATGTTTTACATAATTGAAGTTTTTCCAGTCAAGCTCATGATATTTTAAGTTTTTAGACTAATCAATTGGTTATTCCATAGTAACATGAATATGTTATTATATATGGAAATTCAACATTATTAAATCCTTTAAAATCACCAATTTAAATATTTAAAAAAATTCTTGTTGTTACTTTAGATCAATTTAAACTTGATTCAGTTTAAACTTGGCTATCAGTTTGGTTCATCAATTTAAACTTGGCTATCAGTCTCATATATGGCTCATACATGGCCCAAAATTTTACAAAAATAGTTATATTTACGATACTAGTTCAATGGCAAGCATTAGTTAGTACAAGGAATTCGTTTTCTGTACAATAATATAACCAAATTATGTAGGAGATTTATTTAATATATTTTTCGTAAAGAAGAAATTTACAATTATAAGACTCGTTTAATTAGGGTTTTGTCTATTGTTTTTGAATAAATTTTTCGGAGTTTATTCTTTTACTTCTAGTACCATTTTAAAGTGGTGATCCAATAATTTAATTAAAGTTCTGAAATATAAAAAATTTATTTTTCGTTTCGTGATTTTGTTTTCAAATAAATTTGATTATAAGTATTATATAAATGAAACATTTTATTTATTATCAAATTGTATCAACAATTTCACCAAATAAGTGTAATAAATATGTAAATAAGAGGGAAACATATTTTTAATAAATTATTCTATTAATTCTTAATACAAGGTTTCATGACAAATACCTTTCAAAAACAATAATGTTTGTTAAACGATATCTTTCTAAGCATTTTGCATTTATAAAACAAAGTAGTTTAAACCTATTTTACGTAGAAATTGAAATTTTTGAAAAGTATATTATAATGTCAAATTGAAATTGAAATTATAAGAATGAAAGCGTCAATACTTACAATTAACTTTTTAAAAACATTTTGAGGAAAATTTATACTTTATATTGATCAAACTGATTAGTTGGACAGTTTATGTTTAATATGTTCTTCCAATTGAAATGAGATGACTAGTTGCCTGGGCAAAGTTTCTGTGGTGTAGCCTTGTTTTACATTAAGAATAATTTATTAACAAAAACATTTTCCTGAAAAATATTGAAGCATTTTGTTGAGAGTCAGTAGATAACTATATGTATGAAACTTCAAATAATTAGTAATGAAAGTATTTCCGACCCGCATAATTGGCTACTAATCACGTAGTCACAAAAACTGTATCATCTGCAAACATAAGTAAAAGAACTTATTTTTTCCTCTCATTTTTTAAAAGAATTAAAATCATCAAACCCCTTTTAAGCTACAGAAATGATAATGGATATTAAATTGTTTCTTATGAAATTATATATTTCAATACGGGATTCTATAGTGTATATATATATATATATATACATATGTGTGTGTGTGTGTATGTATATATATATATATATATATATATATATATATATATATATATATATATATATATATATATATATATATATATATATATATATATATATATATATATTTATGATGTGTTATGTATTTATTACATGTTTTCAATAGCCTGGAATGATTTATTAAATTTATCATTATATTTAGTCTGCTGCTATTAAAATTGCAAAATTATAGAAAATTGCTTGTAAGTATTTATACGAGTATTCAAATTCTTTTATGAATTTATTTAATGTGTTTGAATAATCAAACAAAAATAATGTTTTCAATTTCCAGCAAAGCTATTTAGTTACTGTGCATGGGATAAATATAATTATTTTGATATATTTTTATTTAAATTTTTATACCGTAAATTTGAAAGCTTATATTTAGGTTTAGAACTGTGTAAATTGTTTATGTTAAGGAATCAATGAGAGTATAGAGAAAATACTTAGTGCTTTTTCAATTATAAGTTTCATTTATTTTGAATTAGTACAGATACTTCTGAAAATTATGTTTTTAACATTAGTCAAAAATTTTCAAGTTTTTAAAGCTTTTATCGGTTACAAATATCTTTACGGATACATATTCAGTTTAGTAAGTGTTATTAAATAAAAAAATCTCTTTAAATTAATTAAAAGCATCACATAACATATTTAATGTTTTTTCAATCTGGATTATTATGTGTATATTCAAATATTTTTCTGTGGTTATCTAATCTATACATTTTTAAAACTATTTGATATTATACCATAAATAATATTATTTTATAAAATGATATTTAAATGCTTCATGTATTTTTAAATGTTTAAAAAGATTAATGCATTTTTTTGCGTTGTAATTTTTCCCAATTTATATGTGTTAACTTACTTCTTCTATTGATTTGATTAAGATAATTTATTTTCTATACCCAATATTCTATTGATTTTCTTATAAAAAATATAGAATTTTTAATATTTTTGTAAAGATTACACTATTGTGCTTAAAAAAATTTATAGATAAATAATCACAAAATTTTTAGTTACATATTTTTTACAGAGACATTACCATGTTCTATTAATATGTTGAAGCACAGTAAAATTTCGAAAACAGAAAATACTAATTTAGCATATTGATTGTCAATTTCATAATTTTACTGTAATTTCCTTTTGTTGTCCCATTTATTATTTTAATAAGCCGTATCATATCCTTTTCAAAAGGAAGGAATGAAAATAGTTTTAATAGAAAATAAATTCATATTTATAAAATATTTAATTACTATTCTCTCTTCCAGTATTACCTTTTTATGATAGATTTTGTTCTCTAACAATTTTACATGAATGTTACTAGATGACCAAGAAGACATTAACTCACAGAAACTTATTATACATATTTGCAATAAATGCTATTAATATAAGAAGTTATTAGATAGAAAGAAATATAAACAAATATATAATGTTTTTTGACAAAAAAATGATTCCCTTTTCTAAATATGATTTAATCAAAATAATTTTCAAACAATTACGTTTATTTAATATGTAATAAATTTATGACAGAAACATATCTTTATTAGTCTGGCAGTAACAGATAAAATGAGCAAAATAATATTCAGAATTGGAGGCATTACACTGTGAGATATTAAATTGATGAAAGTATAAGTAACATATCTACTTCCGTTTGAGGAAATATAATTGACTGAGTGGATGAAACAGCTACTGTTTTTTACAATGATGGTTACTTAAATATTTATATTCTTGGTAATAAAAATCCTACGTGCAGTAAAAAAAGAGATAATATTAGAGATAATTCTAAAGAAACCACAAGTTTCTAAATGAGAGTAATAATTATTTACTGCTTTTCTCCTCTTTGTTCAAACCATAGCCGTCACAAATATTTTGGTAAAATATTCATTTGTTAGAAGTAATAATATTTATACAAAAGAAATATATGAAATAATTCAGTAATATTTCATTATTTCTGTTAATACATGCTTATTTAAAATAATTTATGAAAGAGAGACACAGACGGTTATTTAAATATTTATTTGTTAATTTATTAAAGGTTAGATAAACTATTGTATTGAAATTTACATAAAGATTTTAAACAGAACAAAGTATGCAATGGATTTTTATAATAATTCAATATTTTATATTTATCATGTATTTTGTATGGATTGCAGTTTAAAATATAAAATGTTGTTATCAGTATAACAGAATTTGTTGCATTTGATTTTTTGTTTTATATTAATAAGCTTTAGTCTTTTTGTATAAATAGCGATTCTAATGAAGGTAAGATTCTTAAAATATATTATTCCATAAAATATACATATTTATAATTAGTTAATAAATGTCTACTAGTTTTTCTTTCATAGAATTCTTCAGATTTGTGTATTAAAAATGTAAGATTTATGTAAAATATCTGGGCATTAAACATTTGATATATTGGTATGGTTTGAAAACATTTGATAGAAAGTACGCTTTACATTGGATTCAAATCTAAAATTATTATATTTCACTTCCAAAAATAATTCCTGTCTTATTATGTATAACTACAAAATAAATTTAAACATTATTATTTGTCATTGATATTTTATAATACATCTATGACAGTTCCTCAAAATAATTGAAAACCGTCGCTAATTGTACAATTAAAAATAAATCTTGTTATTTATCGTACCAGCTTAAGACAATTCTGAAATATATGAGATTTTTGAAATGCATTTCCCCTACCAAATTGCATTAATTTTACTTTTGTAGACCAAAATGCATATTAAATAATCCTTAATTTAAAAGTTAAAAGCTATGCGTAGTAACATACAGAATTATAATTACTTTAGATTAAAGAAGACATTAAATATATTTTGAAAAGTTATTTTTCTTCTTAGCTTTTAAAGCAATTTATTCGCTCAAAAAGGAAAATATCCTTTGCAAGAAATGATTTACAACAGTAATTTTTGAAAAAATAATCTTTCTTAAGAACTTAAAATAAAGTGTTTGAAAATTTATATTTTTCGTTTCACTTAATTTAAATGATTTTATATTTAACATTTATGTTTCCCTATTTTAAATATAAAAGCAAGAATATTAAAGATTTTGTAAAACTATAAAATAAATTTATATATATATATAAATATATATATATATATATATATATATACAAACATACATATTGATATACTTATTGAAATAGTTGATTTTAGGGATTTGTAGATCAAGGAATATTATTTGTAAGAAGAGAACCATTCTATTTAAAAATTTAAAACAAATAAAGAAGAAAAAGGGCATATGATAATATGTTAACAACTTAAATTTAATAAAGACTTACGAAACTGCTGATGTTGAAATAGATGTTTTTTGGTGTTTTTCGAATGAAAATCAGAGGAGAAATATAATATGATATGACACAACTATATATATATATATATATATATATATATATATATATATATATATATATATATATATATATATATATATATATATATATATATATATATATATATATATATATATATATATATATATATATATATATATATATATATATATATATATATATATATATATATATATATATATATATATATATATATATATATATATATATATATATATATATATATATATATATATATATATATATATAATATACATATATTCATGAAATGCTTATGAAATTTTTGTTTAAATTTTTATCATTTACAATCTTTGCAATAAAATTTAAAAAGGAATAAAAAGATTTTCTGTGAGAAATGTTGTTAGTATTTCACACATAATGAAAGAGTTAGAAAATGGACTATATGGAAATAAATAAATTTTTTCTTGGTCAGAAATGAAATACATTTTTCAAAAATTTTCAGTTGTTAAAATTTATTTTTAAAATATCATTTGAACAAGCTAAATGTTTTCTAGTAAAATATAAATGTACATTCATGATAAATTCGCAACAATAATGCTAGTGTATTGCTCCCGTACACATTAATCAGTTAAACTAAGGGAATTAAAAGAATTTTATTTTATGATAAAATTATTTACATAATCTATATTGTTAAAAAAATTTACTGTCCACACTTTTGTAAATTTTTATTTATATTTTAGTAAGTCTTTCTTCAAATCAAAAATCAAAGCTGTCAAATAACACATAATATTTATAAAAATACTCAATTTCTGTAACGAAATAATATGTTACATTTGTTTGATTTTTATTAAAATATGTTCGCTTATATAATCTCGTTAATATATTATATATACCTCATAAATTTATATTGATCCATTTTTATTTAACATATGTATCCTATTTAAAGTTATAGAATTTTTTATTTAAAATTATTATTTTATGAGCACTAAAAATATTTCTTTAAATTATTCAAAATTTTATGTTTAAATAAATACTTCCCTTTCGATTTCCAATACATATGTGAAGAACAAAGATTTCTTTTAAAACATAACAAAAATTTGGTTATCAATAATGCAACACTTTAAATTGAAACAAATGCTCAAAAATGTAAGAGTTTAAAACAACTGCTACCATTCACGACTCTAAAAATAATTCTTTTATTATTACGCAATGAAAACTAAATAAGAAAAGTTTCAGGAGCAAGAAAATGGATACAGTAACCTAATGTGAATGTTAATGTAACTCCGCCTAAAGTCACATCGTGAAATCGCAAGAGTCTTGATGCAAATATTGATACTAGCTATTTACTATACATCACACGTGTTTTGCCGAAAGACAGTCAATAATAATAGTTTCCGAAATATAAAGATGGTGATATGAGCAGAAATTTTTATCAAGACATCATTCCTTACGGCAACATAGATAATTTTTATTTTTGTAATTTATTATCAAATTATTGATTATTTCAAAAAAAGTCCTCTTTTTTGAGTTATTTATATTTTCTTGAAATATAAAATGATTTTTACTTTAGTACTCTTTAATAGAAGTCGTTTTTATAAAATCAAATGTTCAAGAAGGTAAGAAATGTTTCTTTTGTATGCTGTGATAAAAATATTTAATATATAAATTTAAAAATTAATTTAAACTAAATTACAAACCCCATGGATTATCGATATATTGTGAACATTAAAAAATATTAAAATGAATGCACAAAAATATAATGAAAAAATTATTTTCATATAAGTTAATTAAAACTTTGTAAATATGTTCAATGAATTATATACATATATATATATATATATATATATTTATATATATATATATATATATATATATATATATATATATATATATATATAGATATATATATATACACTCACTTCCAAAAGTTAAGCAAGGAGAGGAAAATGCTAATATCTGAAAGTGAATCAGATTTGAAGAGGATGCAAATCACCGCAGAGGTAGATGGACGTATGCTAATATGTTAGGAAACAGCCAATCACGCTTTCATCTCAAGAAATTTGAAAAAAGGGCAGTCTAACAAGATACTAGCTTTATGAATGGTTACAGAAGTTGAGTGTAAGTGCTGATAAAAGGTGTTTAAAACTTTTGTACAGTTTGTTTTCAATACATACGTGTATCTATGACTTCCAGAAGACGAAAGGAAGATTCTGAGCGCTGGCGTACTATGGGGCATTGAAGCAAGACAGTCGATTTTAGTGGTGGCTATTTCCTTCGGCGTTCACAATTCTTTAATTTCACGTTTATAGAAACCATTCTAAACCACACAGACACTTATCAGAAAGTCCATAGCCGGTCACCCAAGGGTTACAAACCCCGTGGATGATCGATATATTGTGATTTTAGCCAAGTGGAATATCACAGAGCGACCTCCACACGTGTGACATCTATGGTTACGCTGTCCATTGTTAAGGTGATGTCTGCAGCTACTATAAGCTGAAGATTACATATAAGTAGACTGAATGCCCGAGCAACTCCAGTTTGTTTATTCATCTAATCAAGAGGAGCATGATTAAAGAGGTACCAGGAATTTGTTGATTGGACTGTGTCTGACTGGGCCATGTCATGTTTAATCATGAGTCAAGATTTGCTCTCGTGCGAGATGATAAGCGTATAAAAATATGGCGTGAATAATAAACACAAGCATTCAGCCCCAAAACATCACGACATTCCGAGCATTCCGCATTCCGAGGTGGAAAGTTCGGAATTCATCAACATGCATTCCGAGGCGGATGTCTTATGGTGTGGGCAGGGATTTCATTAGGATACCGTACTGATCAGCACATCTTTAAATAGGGAGCTATGACAACTGTCTGGTATCGAGATGAAGTCGTAGAACCCATTGTGAGATTAAACGCTGCAGCAGTTGGAATAATTTTGTTTTAATGGTTTGGTTGGTTGGTTTGTTGCTCAACGACCGTTTCTTGCACACGAGGGCTAATTAGACCGGGACTTACGGTTTAGAGATGATTTCGCACCAAAATATACATCCATGCCCAATGTGAGATTCGAACCGAACTGTTGAACCGAAAGCAAGGGCGCTAACCATTCAGCTGCCAGCTCGGCTTTTGTTTTAATGGATGATGGCGCACATCCCCATAGAGCTGATACCGTCAATGACTACATGGAGAGTGAAAGGATTGCTCATATGGCGTGCCCAGCATATTCTCCCAACCTTAATCTCATTGAAAATCTGTGGTATGCTTTCGGCAATGCTGTATCACGTTTCCCATCTCCAATTACTCTTATTTAGATGGAAACTGCTTTACAAGAAGAATGGATATTGCATAATTCTGCTGTGGTTGACCACCTAATAATAAGCATGGTCACAAGCTGTAAACTTTGTATACAGATGAGGGGATTACATAGCCTATTAATGTCTTTTTTTTTTCATTTTATGCTGTTTATTTTCTGTTTATACATAGTTCTGTTTATATCTCCAGTATGTCATTTTCTGACAACTTACAAAAATTTTATATTGTTTTCACATTTCTGTATATAATTATTGATTTTATTTTTATGCATGTATATAGGTGTGTGTGTTACTTTCCTGCGGTGCTATCAATCAAAGCAGTATTTGTTGATTTTTTTGCATTTTACATCCTTGTGCTTATTTTTTGGAAGTGTGTGTGTGTGTGTTATACAGCAAGCATATCTTAGTATATTTATCGTATGTAATATACACATGCAATTATTTAATTTCCAATGACGAATTATTTTCTTGAAAATTGCGTTATTGGAAATTAAATTAATTTGATTGCAAATGGGATTAATAATTTCTATTTATTTATAAAAAGTATGTAAATACGTCTCAATTGTCTCAATTTCATCTAACAGATCAGGTGAGTAGGTAATTATACTTTATTGTATAAAATGAAAGCTAAAAAAATAAAAATTGTTATGAAACTCGGCAAAAGGGAATGTCACCAAACTAATTTGGATTCATCTTATTATTGAAGATAAGAATACATTCAGAGCAAAATTTTTAACATTTTTTTTTACAAAATTAATTATATTAATTTACATCCAACATAATCTAATTACGGTTATATCATCATCACATTTCTAATCATTTCTTTTAATATATACTTTTAGGCAGCATCACATTAAGGAAGAAGAGATCAATAGACTCGTTCACCAGAAGCGTAGATCCAAACATCGGATGCTTCTACTCATCGGAATGTTTGTGCATTTCAGAGTTCATCTACTCTAGCTCCACAACAGTTCCTCTCTCAGTTGCAGTTAACTCATTTCTAATTCTAGTCTGGTTCGTGTTATCAATTTTAGTCCCTTCTCACTGTTCTATTTGAGCATTCTCTCCAGAAATCTTTATTTTTATGTAAAATTAATAGATGAATAGGATGATTTGATGTGATAGATTGAAAAATTTATGAAGATGCAATTCTTTTGTTATTGAATGTATTTGAAGTTACACATTAGAAGATGTCTAAAATTAATTCATTCAGAGCCAATTGTAAATAATACAATTGTAAATAATTAATTCAACTGCCGTTGAATTAATTATTTACATATTCAAAAGCGTATTAATAGAATGTTTTTATATTCTAGTTTATACAATCTTCTTTATTTGAAATATGTGAAACGGAATAAAATAGGGAAGTAGTTAGTTTCTCGAATTTTTATGTTCCAACAAGGAAAGATTTCGAATAAAATAATTAACTTTATATCTTAGTGATTAATTCCTCCTTATTTTCAAAACTAAAAAATATTATACTTCTTAAGAAAAATTGTTCATCTGGGTTTTTTGATTTTTCATCTGTATTATTATAACCAGTAAAGTATTTTTTCTAATAAAAACTCAGAAATTTTATCCACTAAAATTAATTTTTTATCATATAATCAAAAAAGAAGACTAAAATATTATCAGTATTATTTTAAATATCACAGTATATATAATAATTTTGCTATTAATTAGAACCTATATAAATTAGATTAAATTAAAAAAAATTGCATTATATAAATGTTCTGAGTATTTTCTGAAAACCTTGATTCTTATAATTCAAGGAAATTAATGCAAGTTCAATGTGTTTTATTATTTTTTATGTAATCCGCAATATATTTTTTTGATAATACTGGATTTTTATTCAGTTTATTTTAGATAATATACATATTTTGGCAATTTAAGTTTCAACTGTGGAATAATGGGATTTTAATTTTTTAGTTTCAAGTAGCAAGTTAATCTCTTATAGGAATTTTGTTTTCAAAAAATATATATCAAAATGTAATTCTCAAAAATGTTTATGTTTAATATAACAATTAGGAAACACTTTCATGAAATAAAAAGGCTTGTAATTTTTTAAATAAATTAAAATCCTGTTAAATTGTTTAAATTATGGAACTAATTATGAAATATATTACTGCTTTTTCTGTATGAAGATAAGTTTGTCAAAAGCACCATATTCTATCCTATTTCCGAAATAAGAAGTCAAGACAAATTACTGAAGTATGATGTATCAATAAAATAAATTTCTTATTCCTAATTATTTTTAAAGTATATTTAGATTTTGCTTCTTTATTTACATATTAAATTAGTGCCAGGAAACATGAAAACATTTTTCAATCTTATAATGAAAATGTATTTTCTAACTCATTTAACAAATTGTTGAAGAATGCTTTAAGTGAAATCAATGAAAAAACACTTATTTTATCTTATTATCTAATTAACTCATATAGTTTATTTAATTAAATGCAACAAAATTAAATTATACACTTTCAAATTTTTGCATACATGCGTTTCTGATTTCCAAAACTGAAACATGCCTTATGAAAAAATGCGTTTTTATTAAACATATTAAATTAATTTGAACTAATAGTGAAAAACTAAATACATTATAAATTTGAACAGTAAAGAAATTGTGTAACTGTTAAAAATTATTTCTTCAAAAAATGAATATTCACTCTTAATATAATTTTCAAATTAAAATATCAAATTTTGTTATTAAACACTTGAAATTGCATTTTTCTTTGTTATTACATGGAGTATTTAAAAAAAGGCAGGAAAAGGATATTGAGTATCTAACAATTTTGATGGCATTTTAATATAACAATTTTAATAGGATGGAATAAAATGTTGTATAAAAATGACAAACTATTAAAGGCAGAAATATGTCAAATGAATAAAAATATAGATAAATCTTTAGAATAATATACATTCCGCATACAAAACAAAGTAAAAGTAACAGGCATAACAAAAATATAAAGAAATGCAGAGTATTTTTGAAGACTTGTGAGAAATGTTTTGTCAACCAATAACAAACAGTTGAAATTTTCTTTGCTATTTTCCTACAGTGCCGAAAAGCTATGTTTTTCAATGTAAAGATATTAACTTGGATTGAAAGAAATCAAAAGAAGAAATTTACTGCAGACAAAAATTGTTACCTTTTCTCAGATGGGATCCCAATTTTCAAAGAAGGATTTACTGACTTCAAGAAGAAATATTCGAAACATTTCTATAATCGTTATAAGGGAAAAAATAGAACAAAAGTTATTTTTATAATAAAAGTGTTACATTTGGGACAAAAAAGGATGTAAAAGTATCTAATTTGTAAGAGAATAAGGGCATTTTGACATATTTTAAAAATATATATACGCATAATCTAAATATTTTTTCAATTGTAAATTAATATAAACTTTATAAGAAAATATTAATTTTTCAGCACAGAAATTTTATATAATTCTTATACTTGAAATAAAAAATGTATTTACCTGAAATCTTAGTAATGCAAAAATATCAAAAAGATTTTAATTATATATTTTAAAATAGATGTATACGATATATATGTATATACATACATATCGGTGCAAGCTATCTCCAGACTGTACCTTTAGGTTAACCTAAAGGTACGGGTTTGAAACATTGCCCATCACCAATACCTTAGTATATTTTAATCAATGTCAGATGACAAGGCCACACCTACGCTATCACCCTCCTCTCTACATCCACGCTACACCAGTGGAAGAATTTGGAGTCACATATTAACGTGGACACGTCCTCAAACTACGGAGATCCAGCAACCTAGTGAATGGAAGTGACTGGAAGAAAACACATTCGATCATATGCTTTGGGATTACGTGTTCATCCTCTCTATCACTGCCAGCTGCAAATGATGTTTCACTTTGCTAATCTTAACGGGAAGCGGTGCGAAGCTACTGAGCCACTTTAATTCAATTTATACGTACAGGTGGTTTTATAAAATAATAGTGCCTTAGATAAAGAATCCTTCATTATTGTGATATAGAATGTCCTTCACCGTGAAAGAGGGCTGTGTAAATAGTCCTGCACCGCGTATCCCAAGTAATACAACTTGGATTCACATAGAGCAGATTCTTTCAAATGATAAAAAGTATTTAAAGGAATATTGTATTAATCTTCATGGAAGTACAATGGAAGTTCTTCTAAAGATGCTGTTAGAGGATATTGAATCTGCATTAAAAGCACATCATAACGATTCTATTATATAGAAGCGGGGTGTCTGGTCTGACCTTAAAAGATTTTAAATTTAATTCTTGTGTTCATCAAATCACTATTTGACAAGTCCCACTACATGGAAATTTGCATTATCATACAAGAAAATTTCCTCCGAAACAAGAAAAAATTAAAATCATAGGAAGAACGTATTTCAGTTAAAATATCTTCATACTTTTCTCCAGTCCCACCACGATGCAGCTAATCATATTAAGGCTGATCCACCTTTATGCAGGACAGCTGGAAGAAAACCCATTCGATTATATTCTTCAGCAAATGTCCTTCAATCTCATCCTGTTAAAGGGAAAAGTGAAAAAGACTATTTACCAGACCACATTAACTTCTTTCCCTTATCAATCAACCATTTTTGTGAGGATGACAACAGTATAGATAATATTTGGCATTAACATCTGTGACATTTCTGTGGCCAGTGTTAATATTCTGTTTATGAAGGTGCCTTCTATTTGTAGTAGTCAATTTGAAAAATCCAAATGCTGATTGAGTTATACGATCAAATTTGCTGCAGTTGATCGTTTTTTTATATATAATAATCCGCTCAGTACCCATCGGTCTGTTTTCTTGAAAAATTCTCCTTTTACAGGCTTGTCTTACATGTTGCTGTATTTCTTTCTTTAAAATAATATTAGATTTTAAAAAGGATAAATCATAGTGTTAGTTGATAAATAGTAGAGTTTTTGTTGAAAGTGACTTTATGAAATCATAAAAAAAATTTTTTTTTATTTACTACCCCAACAATTCCTGTAACAATAAAATTGAAAAACAAATAAATAATTTACTTAATTTTGTAATATCTAATATATACTTGTCCTATAATAATACTGGAAAAAAGCAAGAACAAAATTTTAATCTGCAATTTAAAAAACCATCAAAAAGAATGTTCTTAAATATATATATATATATATTCATATAAAATTATATAAAAATATATATATAAAAATTATATATATATATGTATAAAATTTTGTTATATTATATATACATATATATATATATATATATATATATATATATATATATATATATATATATATATATATATATATATATATTCATATAAAATTATAAAAAAATAGATATAAAAATTATATATATATATATATGTATAAAATTTTGTTATATTATATATATATATATATATATATATGTATAAAATTTTGTTATATTATATATACATATATATATATATATATATATTCCTATAAAATTATATATATATTATATTTCCATATATAGGCATTCATTAAATTCCTACATATTTATAGTGCAAGGCATGATGACAAAAAAAGGAAAATCTAAGTTTGGTTATAACGTTCATTCGCAGAAAACTCTTTTACATATGTGCAGTTATATTAAATGAAAATATTGCTATATACGAAAAATATGTTTTATGTTTATATCTCAAGATGTTAGGTAAAAAATTTTATTTTGAAGTTCTTGTATGTATACCTGTTTCATACAAGCAAATGAAAGTCATAATATTAAATTCATAGATTATCATGCTTTTCATTCAAGCTAGGTTATTAATAAAAACATTATTGTATTTTTTACATCAATAAAAAATTTAATCAGCTTTTTATTTAACTAACTGTTATAAATTTATTATATGCAATAATTCTTTAAATGAATCTATGATAAAATTTGGTAAAAGTTTTCTTACAAATTATATTTAATAAAATATTTCACTTTCTTCTTTTTTTTTCATTTGTATTAATATTTTAAAATATTTTTAAAACAATTTGGAACTTGAAATTAATAACAATAAAAATATTTTTTTTCATATTTTATTGCTCAAATGGAATTTATTTTGTTTGCACTGAGAAAAAAATTAGTACGAATTTATTTATTGCCATTATTATGACAAACACTGAATATTCATTCATTTTTCTTATATCCATCGCTTAATATTCAAAGAATATCTTAAACAGTATAAGAAGTATATGTATGAAGTGTAGAATATATATAATAAAGTAATGCATATTTTGACACTGTGTTTGAATAAATTCTTGCTTCACAGAAGTACGCTGTAATCTTAAAAAAATAAAATTCTAAAAACGTATCCAATCTTATAATTTTCTACTTATCACTTTTTTTATCACACACTGCTAGTCGCCCAAAATCCAATGACGAGACAAATAGAATTAAAACGATAATTAAGGTAATAATTATTTAGTAGATAACACGTTGAAGAAAGATAAAATGGTTAAAACTCCAGTTTCTTGTAGAGAGTAGATGTTGAATCAACAGTTGCAGCAGTTGTCATTTTGGTTACAACCACTTTTACCAATCTTGCCACAGAATCAAAGAAGCTTTGGGTGTATTCTTGTGATATATCAATCCATGAGGCTTTCATGTCTCACCAAAGTGTTTTTAAAGAAAGAGGAAGTGGTATTTTGGGGCAAGTTTATTGTGCAAGCAAAAACCGCATTTATTCATTTGATGATAGGTTGGAGGAACAAGGACTATAAGGAATTATTAAATTTGATACGTTATAAAGAATTTTTAATCCCAAGACATTCTGTATTATTCTTTAATGTATATTTTATGGCTCACGCTGAGGTATGAAAGAAATAAGGTCTAAAACACCTCTATGCTACAGTGCTTCCTATGCGGTGTACCTAAAATGCATACTAGAGGGATATATGAGTGAAATTCAATCTCATCTCGAGCTATGATATTGGATGAAGAACCAGTGTGGTGATACATAAAGCAACACTCTGCAGTCTCTTATCATGGTTTATTCAAACAGGAATCTGGCCATTGTAATGCTTTAGTTAGAAACGGAATTTATTAGTACAGACATTGTCACTTTCTTTCATTGTTCATGGACGTTGTTTACCAATCATTGGGGTCACTAACACCTACAGTTTTGTATCAGGTGTCAATGAAATCATGAACACCTTGCAGATATCTCTTCAGTTACAAAAGACTACAAATAGACTCAACAGTGTAGAAATATCCTGTTTGGCAGCATTCAAGATTTTCAGAAGCTGCATTCATGGTTAACTAATTTTAATCAAAGCAATTTTCAAAATTTTTCTTCAGTTGTTAATGTGAATGTCTTTAAATTCCGGTATAAATACCTGTGTATTTCAATTTTAATTTACTTTTCTGAGTTATAAAGTGAAATAAAATGATATTTGTCACAAAAGGAAGAGACGAAATGTCTTGAATCTATGCTAAAACCATATGAACTGTTGAAGAATAGACAAATCTCTTTATTTATCAACAAAAGAAAAACAAAAGTATTAGAAAATTTTAGGGAACACAAACCAGCAACGGAAAAAGATAACTCTCACGACAATACAAATTCACGAAAATAAAAAGTATTTTACCTGAAATTTTTATGTTGGCAAACATGATAAACAAAGTCTAAATAAGAATAGATGAAATGGAAATTCATGAAAGAATATATTCAAAACACCAGAAAGCATCAGGACATCCTTCTGGAATACAGAACATATTATTTCAGAAGGATGTCCCGTTAAATTTGACCTGTCACGAATATGCTTTTAACATGCAGATCTGTTCTGGAGCCCAGTATAATGCCTTCTTAAACAATCCCACCTGGACCATCATGACATTGGCTTTCAATGATACTGTCATAGTAGTACTAGGTACCTAGCATTCTCCATATGAACGAACATCCGACATAAATCAATCCGATTTACATCGGAATATATTCAGCGAAATCATCAAACGAAATCCGCAATCGTCAGAAAACTTAACACAAACATGTTGTGACGATATCCTCATTAGATGTTCTCTATCCCAGGAAAGCAACAGTGAATCGTCGTGAAAAGAATACACCTGATAGATATGCAAACATATAGATCGCATTGTTTCAAACGTTTGTGCATGGATTGCTTTTAAATGGTCATAACGTGATTTACAATAGCTGATTTGGTAGGTGCACTTGTGTTCTAGGAATGTTCTTTTTGACAGTTACTGTCCAATATAATTCGTCATTCATGGTTGTTTCTCGAGGAAACTTGTAATTTAATTTCTATGATATTTGTGTTATCTTGGAATCGTTGCCGCAATCTAGAGATGATACTATGAAGATTACGAATTCCTCGGCTTCTTCCATTTGCGAATGCATCATTCCCGGAAACAGATATTTTTACGACGTAAAACATCATCGATATGCATCCTCTGTATTTTACCTCTGATCACAATGCGGAACACGTATCCTTCTTTGCTACATGTTCTTAGATAACTCTCTCTCTCTTACCCTTCTTTTATTGCATCATGCCTTCTTATAGTGTTTGATCTTGTGTTTTATATATATTTACAGGTTGTATTTTTTCTTTCACGTTCACTTTCCGTAGGCTTCTGGATTATCAATAAATTGTGAACATATGTGTATTTTAAATCATTACATTTTTCATTTAATACTGTAAATTAGTTAACAAAAATAAATAGTTATTAAATTTATAACTTTGAGAGCATTTTATGTTCTTAGAAATATGGTTAATACAAATGGAATTTTTGTAAATAGCTTAAGTAAAAAAATTACATAAAACAAAGCAGACTAACAATAAAGTAAAAATCAAAATCCTGTCTTTGTTTTCTTACGTATATATGATTTTGGTTTGCATTGAATAACAAATATAAACTTCTAATTTCTTAGTGAATAGAAAAACTGTACGTCTCCATAAATGTATTCTTGATGTTCAGTAATGTTAGATTTAAGCTAATTTAAATTAGATGTTAGAGAGAGTTCCATCACAGGCTAGAAACTTGATGAGATGCATATAACTAAAAGTAAGTACAAGAGAGATTTTATTTAAAATTATTGTAGAACTGCTATAAATATATATTAACTTTAAAACACGATTTAACAACTTGTATTATTTAATTTACATTAATGAAGTCATAATAGAGTGTGATATTTACTAGGATTACTAAATGACTATTATTATGCATATATAATCTTTGATAAAAAATAATTATATATATAATCACTAAATACAAACTCTATTTCATACGAAATCAATAAAAGGTTAATTTCATTCTTCTTTCATTTGATTAATTTCAGAGGAAATCTACATTTGATCTTACAGAATTAATAGGGAATATGAGGGTTTAAAACATTTTTAAAATAAAAGATTTCATAAAATGTTTAAAAAATTTATTTTAAATTTTGTAATCAGAAAAAATTGTTTTCTGAATTTAATAAAAACTATCTTATATTATAAAAATTCAATTCCTGCTAAAAAACAGAATATAAATTCTATTTTATCTCGCAAAATTAAAATTAAAAAAGGAAGCAATTCAATGTGTTATTATCACAGGTTTCACAGTCATTATCAAAATCCGTGGGATAAACCTAAAATAAATACACTACTGGAAATTAAAATTGCTACACCAAGAATGCGACATGCTACAGACTTGAAATTCATACGAAAGGAAGAAGGTGCTGTGATATGCAAATGATTAGCTTTTCAGCACTTTTAGACAAAGTAGGCGCCAGTAGCGATACCTACATTGTGTTTAAATGAAGAAATTGTTCAGCTGGTTCCTCATACACAAGTTACATTTGAAAGTTGTTGCCTGGTGAAACGTTGTTGTGATGTCTCGTGTAAGAAGGAGAAATGCTTACCAGAAAGTTTCTGACTTTGATAAAGATCGAATTGTAGCGTACCGGGATTGCGGTTTATCTTATCGCAGTATTGCTGCTCGCGTCGGTCGAGATCCAATGACTGTAAGCAGAATATGGAATCGATGGGTTCAGGACGATAATACGGAACGCCATGCGGGATCTCAACGGCCACCTATCACTAGCATCCGAGAAGACAGGCATATTATCCACATGTCCATAATGGATCGTGCAACCACGTCACGAGCCGTGAGTCAAAAAACGGGGTCGTTTGGAAGACAACAAGTGTCTGCACGAACAGTTCGACGACGTTTGCAGCAGCATGGACTCTCAGCTCGGAGACCATGGCTGCGGCTTCCCTTGACGCTGCGTCATAGACAAAGTGCCTTCAATGGTGTGATCAACGACGAACCTGGGCGCACGAATGGCGAGACGTCATCTTTCCAGATGAATCCAGGTTCTGTGCACAGTATCATGATAGTCACATCCGTGTTTGGCGGCATCGTGGTGAACGCAAACTGGCGACGTGCATTCGTCATCGTCATACTGACCCATCACCTGGCTTGATGGTATGGGGTGCCTTTGGATACTCGTCTCGATCACCTCTTGTTCACATTGACGGTGCTTTGAACAGTGCACGTTACATTTCTGGTGTGTTACAACCCGTGGCTCTACCCTTTATTCGAGCCCTGCGAAACCCTACGTTTCAGCAGGATAATGCCCGACCGCATGTGGCCGGTATTGTACAGACCTTCCTTGATATGGAACATGTTCGGCTGTTGCCCTGGCCAGCACGTTCTCCAGATCTTTCACCAATTGAAAACGTCTGATCAATGGTTGCCGAGCGACTGTTTCGTCTCCAAACGCCAGTCACTACGGTTGATGAACTGTGGCATCGTGTTGAAGCTGCATGGGCATCTGTACCTGTACATGCAATCCAGTCTTTGTTTGACTCAATGCCCAGGCGTATAAATGGTGTTATTACTGCCAGAGGTGGTTGTTCTAGGTACTGATTTCTCAGGATCCATACAGCCAAATTTTTTGAAAATTTAATCACTTGTTATTTCTAGTATAATATATTTGTCCAATAAATATCATTTTGTTATCTGCATTTCTTCCTGGTGTAGCAATTTTAATGGCCAGTAGTGTAGCATCCAACCATATATTAAAAAGATAATGGCTTCTTTTAAGTTCAGCAATGTTAATTGTACAATTGTGCTCATTTTAGGAGATATTGAATTACGCTTTTATAATTTTTGTGGAACACTTGTATTGACTTAAATGTCGAAATTTAATTAAAAAGTTTATATGAAAATTTAGTACATGATTTTCAGAAATTAAGCTAAATTTGTATTTCTATAATGAATAATTGATTAACATATTTTGATAAAAGCTACTGTTATCTAAAAAACATTCATTGAATTAAAAAAGATAATTAAATAAAAGAAATACGTTTTCTTAGAAAAAAACTGAAATGAATAAGGAAAGGGGGAAAATTGCACATGATGACGGATATTGAATTTAAACTCCATAAAAAATGAATTAAAATCATGTTTTTTCTAGAATAAAAGTCAAAAATTCTTATTAAGAGAAAAATTAGCAAAAAATGGAAAGTAAACCATATATTTACAATAATTAGAAAATAGAATTGTTGAGAAAATTCTATATAAAACTTCCTTAAAATATTCCTTTAAAAGTAATTGTTAAAAGCATATTTCAGTATTAAGGTATGTATTTGTGTTTGATTATCTAAAATGTTAATTAATAAAGCACATCATTTTGTAACGTTGTTGTTGTTGGCTTATCCTCTTTAAAGATATGACATTTGTCAGGTCAACTCCAATAAATTGTTGACAGTTAGAAAGTCGATGACTAGCAGGGGATCTGAGGATAAATCCTCCCGGTAAAGTCAGTTGCAATCCAGAATAGGTTTCGGTGAGGCTGGATGATCATAGCGTTTATTACAAGTGGGGTTATTTTTGTATACCACGTTCAGACGATAAACATTTTAGATGTCTACTTGAGAATCTGACTAAGGTAGTCTCAGATTTTCAGTCATATTTTATTTCCAGAAGTGTTTCAGCAGATGTAGCAAAGTACCATTAGTGTGTAAGCGGAATTTCCAGATTGAATATCGTCTAGATTTTTATTAGAGTGAAGTTCCTGCTATGTAAGTGATGAACAAGTGGGCATATCTTCCTCACTGCCTTCTTTAACCAGTCGATCTGTGGTCTCCTGGCCACTAATATTTACATGGGATGGAATCCATATGAGATGTACAACCTGGTTTTGGGAGATCATTTTCAATTTGAGCAGAATAGATATACTTCTTTCATCGTATATAGAGGGACAGTCTTGTGTGTGGATGCTAGTAGTGGTTCGGAATCCACTTTAAACCTTAGGACCCGGTCATTTGCATCGGTATACATTTGCATTGCATCGCAGGGGATGCAATTAATAATTTCTGATGATATAATATCGAAGCATGTATTTACGTCTGGTTTTATGAAGTGTTAATTAATAAGGAGTGCCTTAAGGAAATTATGACCGTTTTCACGCATCAATAAATGTTTTCTCTTAATCTTTGGACTTGTTCGGACAAAATAATCTGTAACAAATACAATTTACCTTTCTTGATGTTTTTTGCATTCATTTTACAGTTACTTACCTTTTGAAATATCAAAACTTAAAATTAGTGATAAAAGAAAATAAATTTCAAGAGTTTTAGTCACTGGTTTATATGATTTTATCTTTTACTGAATTGTTCCAAAAGTGAGAGTAGAAAACTCTACAAAAGACTTATTTTATAAATTTTAAGAAAAAATTAAATAACAAAAGTTTATTATTTTGCAGATTTTCACTTATACAAACAAACAAAATACCTTGTTAGTAAACTAAGGTTGTGTTTGTGATAAATGTCTTATAAACTGTATTACTTTGCTCTATTCTTCATAAAGATAGATAATGGCTATATACATACATACATACATACATACATATATATATATATATATATATATATATATATATATTTAAAACAAATTCCTCCAATTAATTCAAAGGAAAAATTCTTGCATTATTTTAGTTGAGGTATACTTTATAATTCAAAAATCTTTTTATATAATAAAATGCTTATAGATCCACTTATCTATTTATTTTCTTGAATTAAGATAAGCAGAAAACTTAATTCAGATAGTAAATTTTTATCCTAGATTATTTTATAAAGTAATTAATGTAGCAGAATGTGTAAAACAACTCTGTGTAACAAGATTGTAATTTACATAGATTAATATTAAAATCTAATCATGTGAAAATACACATGTTGTAGTATTGAAGGCGTTTGTTATAAATATTGAAATTGATACCTTTAAAAATATTTATATATTATAAAGTAATTAATGTAGCAGAATGTGTAAAACAACTCTGTGTAACAAGATTGTAATTTACATAGATTAATATTAAAATCTAATCATGTGAAAATACACATGTTGTAGTATTGAAGGCGTTTGTTATAAATATTGAAATTGATACCTTTAAAAATATTTATATATCAAAATTTTCTATTCCTCAAAAAATAATTATCAGATATTTTCATAGTGTTTTCCTTACCTGTATCTAATGGGAAGTCAAACATACGCACTTAATTGTAATAATTCACTTATTAATTATTTAGAGGCTTTAATAATTATTTCCAGCCTAATATTTCTTTTATCTGATTCATAATATATAGCAATTAAATAATATAAGCAAAAATGCAAAACTTTTCTTCATAAAATTATCCAAAGATTATTTGAATAGAATTTATGTGCTAGAAAAATATTTCAGTGATATTAAATTATTTTTTCTGCAAAAATTTAAAATGGAATAAAAACTAGTGGTAGTATAAGAAATTAATCAAATTCTTTAAAAATATTTTCCTTTTTGGAATTCTGGGAAAATTTTTCAACTAGAAAACTAACAATATCATTGTGTAGACCCTAGTAACAAAAAATTCGTATTCTTATGAATTAAGTTATTTATGCTTATGCTATTCATAAACTTTAATAATTAATTTTTCAAATAATAATTGTGATCTAAATTTTTTTAAAAAATAATCCCAATTTGAGTTAAAAGTTAAGGAATAAATAAATTGTTTTAATAAATAATCAAATTATTATTTTAAGCTTAACTTTTTATCTTCAAATAGAAAAAGAAAGTTCTACTGTTTTGAATTTCATTCAATCTAGTAATTTAAAAGTAAAGTCAATAGTTTTGTACTTAATTAAAAATATAATCCATATATTTGGCGCTTTTAAAAAAAATTTGACATATCTAATTATTTTACACTGAATTTTAAAATGCAAAAATAAAATAATATTAATAATAATTCACACTATTTATCCAATTTTATATATTTAAATGAATTTCTGAAAAGATTTTTACTACTTCCTAGTATATATAAGAGAAATAACTTTTAATTTTTACCCTGTGTTAAATTATTCGATTCAGTACTATATTTATTAACAAGAATTTCTCTCGACAGTTTTGGATATTTAATTTATATATAATTATTTTATTTAGTATCATTAAAAACATTCTTTTTCTATTAATATACTCAAGTTTCCCTAGTTTATTGAGGAGTAATTTATCAGGTAGGATTTTGTGTTAACCCTTTTGATTTGATAAATAATATCCATAAATGTTTTTCAATTCTGTATTGAATAGATACATCAGAATGGTTTGAAGGGTCAAAACACTTCTGTCAGAAAAATTTAGATTGTTGAACGAAGTTTCTCTTTTAAATTCGTAAGTTTACAGAATTTATGTGAAAGGAGGATTTGGAAGAAGGATTTATTTGAATGAAGGATTGAAAATTTAAGGATTTATTTATCAGTAGGATTTAAAATGTAGAATATTTTAAATGAAATTCTGCATGAAAGTTCTCTTTTATGATAATGATATGAAACTTTTTAATTAAACATACGTGAAAAAATCCACGCAAACAATTTTAACTTATAAGATGTTGTGATAATTGTTATAAATCGCTTATTGTCTTGAAAATAAAAATCAGAATCGGCGCATAATAAAAGTTTGTAATCAATTAAAAATTCCTTAAATTAAATTGATCGACTAAAATACATTAAAAGAACATAAAACATTTCTAACTAAAAATGGAAAATAGCGACAAGACAACACAGTTTTGTATCATTTGAATTCTTTATCGTTTTCAATGTTTATTATATACAAGTAATACTATTTTTACATACAAGTATATACTATATATATATATATATATATATATATATATATATATATATATATATATATACATATATATATATATATATATATATATATCACTATACTATAATTACTATATAATTAATTAAATCATTAAAAACACTTCAGTGATTTCAAATCAATTTAGTATATAGTGTGTTCTTAAAAATTACGACAGAAATATTTTTTTTCTTCTATTTTGTTTCAGGTTTGCTTCTGGGATTTATTAAATACTCGTAAAATGAATTTTACTTTTTGCTAAATAATAGCTACCAATACTGCTTGTATTTATGTCAATTAAATAATTAAAACTTTAAATCCTTCAGAGAACTTAATTATTTCTCATAAATACAGTGAATACACTCAAAATTACAGTGAAAATTTCAAATTTAAAAAAACCGCTACAATTATTGTTTGTTAGAGTTAATATTTCGGTGACAGGAATTAGAAAGATTTTTTTATTATAAATTACTCTGCAATGCTTCAATTAATAATGCAAGTTTATAAATCAAAATTAAAATATCAATAAATTACATTTAATAATCCTATTCTCTAAATAGCCTTATTGAAAAATTTCGACAATCAAGTAATTCAGTAAAACAGAACAATATTAGTTAAATATTCCTTAAATTCTGCTTTATATAAACTTTGATCACGTTTCCATATTTTAGTTTGCAATGTAAGTTTGTTTTTTGAAATTTAACTATATGACATATTTGTTATCGTTTTCCTTAAGAAGACTTCCTTTTTGATATTTCCTATGAACATTTTAGTATTAAAAAAATTCTGAAGCATTTTTGTGTAAATAGGTAATTCCCATTCATTGGGATTACATATTATATATGTTTCTTCAAAATTTCAAACTATATTTTACTTGAACCTTTACATGAATTTTCACTTGATTTTAATAATTGATTAATAGTTTATTCACTTCAATTGATTTAAATGTTAATATTGTTCTGTTTTACTGAATTATATTCACTGAAATATGGATACATACAACAATCTTCCTAAACTTCTTTTCTGTCTCTAGTTAAAGTTACCTAAATTATTTCATTTCTTCAGTAACACCATCGTAGACGTTTATTCCAAATATGTTTTGCTTCAAATTTGTTGATTCATTACCAACAGAAGATTGGAATTCTTATTATGTTCAGAAAAGATCTAACCAGAAACATTTCTCACCTTATACAGACTAAAAGAAATATAACTGCAGGCAATCGATGCGTCTTGTCAATTAAATGCTCACAGCATGATTCATATTTCTCAATAACTAGTCTAAGGACTTAATGCTCTAGTGACACTGGATTAAATAGCCTTAATAGACATAATGATTAATTGATTATATACATAAAAATAGCAACAAGAAATATAAGAATTTTCTTAATAAGTAGCATTACATCCTTCATACTAGAAGTAAAATTTTTTAAAAAAAACTTAAAATTTTATAAAATCATTTTACATATTTGATAGATTTTTCAATAGACAAATTCTTTCAGTCTGATGAAAATTTTATTTTCAATAAAAATAATTTTCATTCAATCAGAACCTATCAATTTTTTTTTTTAAACTTATATGTGAATTGGTGATATATCATTATATTTAGTGTTTCCTTTAAATTTATATTGAAAACAACAATGATACATAAAAAAATCGTAAAATTTTAAAAATATATAGTGAATGAAAATTTTTGACATGTTTCCTTTTCTATAGATATTATGGATAAATGATTTTAAAGAGCAAGAGAGAAAGAACAAAATAAAAGGGTATTTAATCTCAGAGTTTTCTAATATATGAATTGTTTAATTCTAGAGTAATATAAAAAAAAGTATAACTATTTAAAAATGTAATACACAATATTTTGTATTTCTACATATATCTTATTAACTGACATTTCCGACAATACTATTGAATGTATGATATAATCAATACTTTTATAGATGTTTCTTATAGTTAATTTATAAATTTACGCACACTCTTCTTATTTTATAGAAGAAGAGTGTTAGTACATTTATAAAAAATTTGATATAATCAATTGTTTTTATAACTTTACGCACACTCTTTTCTTAAATTACCTAAGCATTTTCATCATGTACAAAATTTCGCAATAGTTCAAACAAAAATTTTGACTTTGTGTAAAATATTATATTTTAGATTTTGGCACTTTATATACATTATAATGTTGAAATATATTTTCTGTATAACCAAACAAAATTTATTGAACAAAGAAATATTGTTAGCTTGAAGACAGAAATACATTAATGTATTCATTTTAGGAATTAAAAGGGAAAACAAGTTGTTTTCATGAAGGAAAATGAAATTATTCTAATGTTTTATTTTTTTAATATATTTTTAAAAAATATATTAACTGAAATTCTATATTTAACACAAATAGCCTTGCTACACATTTTATAATTTTATAGATAAATGATTCTTTTTTTATATGGATGTTTATGTGGCTCATTCGATTTGTCCTTCCCGTGAGATCAAAGCAAGTCAACAATCTTGAGGCAAAAATTGGGATCATGACTACATATTCCGTCACTGTGTTACTGGGAGCTCTATGGATTGGGCAAATGCCCATGTCAATCTGAGAGGTATAAAGTCTAAGTAAAGAGGTAGAAATCTTATCTTTGTTTCCCATTAAAAAGTTAATTCAATTTTACTAAATCCTTATGAAAATGAGTTTGAAACTACAGATGAACAGATGATATAAATTACTTGATAAGCAAAACAATCAAGTATTTAAAAAAATATTCAATTATTGTTCAGTGTACTTCCGGCTCTTTCCAAAAGTGAAGGAAATTAATATTTCTTCTCAAAACAATTCTACATATCTAAAATTACATTGATTTAAAAGTTTTTTTTTAACTTTGTAAATACGTATCTATTATGTATTACAACGGTTATCTTGTTCAATTCTGCTTAAATACATGGTGGGTGTTGAATATCATTTCATATAAGTTGTTTAAGATTTATGTCCTATTATAATTAGAAATGTCCTAGTATAAATAAAATAATAAAATGCATAAAAGGAAAACAATGATGTTTCAGGTGTAAATAATATATATAAGTAACATATTCTAATTATGTATGAATATACAAAATATATATATATATATATATATATATATATATATATATATATATATATATATATATATATACATATATATATATATATATATATATATATATATATCAAGCAAATTAGTGTTTGTTAATAATTAAAAAGCCCATTTTAAATTTAAAACATTTGTATCTGTCTCTGAAATATAAGAAATATTAATGATTTCTCAATTGGAGTTATTAAGAGAGTTAAAAATGAACAACATTCCAATATACTACAAAATACTGCTTCAGTATATTGCCAAATTTGAAGCAATGAGTAAATACACATGAAAAATGTTATGTAAAAATAAAGTATAGATTTTTTGAGATATAGAAGCCGTTCGATTCTGAGATTCTCATGATTTCAATTTATTGCAATAATGGGAGATGAATAAGATGTAAATCTGGATACCAGTGAACTTTCTTCAAAATATTTTAATGAAAATTTTAAATGTTCACTGAAACAATTTTGAACTGCTGTTTTAAAATAATATGAAAATATATTATAAAAATTGTTTTAAAATATTTTGAAAAATAATAATAATTAGTATTTTCTGAAACTTTATAAAACATATTTTACCAGAAACGAAGATATTTACAAAATTTTCATAACCCACTCTGGCCATTTAAACATTTTAATTAAATCTCTATTTTGTAAGAAATGTACCTTAAATTTAATAAATAGTATCACAAGAAAATAACTAATGTAAAATAGTTTGCATGACAGCTTAAGCTGATTTAAAATACTTATAAATAAATATCGTATTTTGCATAATCACGATTGTCGTTCTTATTGTCATTCTGAAATTTTATTCTTTACGATGCAAAACATATTAAAAATATTTAATTTCCTTTTTCACCTAACACTAATAAATTTCTGAAGAAACATTTAATGTAAAAATAATATTAATTTTCATCAAACGTATATAGATCAACCAAATATTGTTAAATTACATCATATATGAAAAGGTTTTCTCAATTTAATAATATTTATTCCCTCAGTTTTTCTGAAACATAGAATAAGTGTTCTTTTATTTAATTTACTGCAAGTTTTGCAATGCATAAAATTGCCAAATATTTACATTGCTTCGAATACAAAATCATAAAAAGATTGTAATTGCTTATGAAATATCATTCAATATTTACTTCTTTGATGAAATCATTATCTTTATTTACTTTAACATTTATGCTAAGCATTAATTACGGAATATGTTTTTCCTAGTCAAATATTGGAAACAAATTACAGAACAGAAGTCATTTTTAAGTAAATTTGGGAATATTAGGATAAGTTAAATATTTGAAATGCATGATAGTGTGCAGGTATGATCCTGAATGCTTTCCTCAAGTTACAACTCAAAAAACGTAAATGGCATTGTTACTTTGATAAAAAAAATTGTTAAAAAATTTATTTAAATGTTACAAAAGGTTCTGTATGTTTCCTTAATGTTGTATGATACTGTACATTAGCTAAATGTGATTAATTTAATCAAATTATGATTATATATAATTACTTATTTAAAAAGAGAGAAACAACTTAACAAGATTTTTGGGGAATGTTTAACATCTTGATTAATCAAAAAATATATTTTTAAGTGCTTGAAAGGCGTGATATGAAATATGTTAATTTCTATGTAAATATAAATATTGTTTAACAAAAATATTCTGATTTAAACATATTTGACTTAAATTTTATTAAAATATTTTAATTTGATTATACATTTTAGCAAGAAAGGCTCTAAAATTACATTATCCGGAATACAGAGGGTCTTAACATATTTTTAGAACGATTTCGATAACGAATTAAAAAAAAAAAGTTAAAATTTTAGAGTAAATCTTTTTGGCAACAGCTTATTATTTGAAATGAGAAATATCGTCTGCTACTTTTAAATTTATTCTTCTTTCAAAATGTCACATTTAAATATGCTGTGAACTGAAGGATATGTTTTCGCGTATTTCAAAGATAAACGCTCTAATTCCAGAATTTAAAAACGTTGTGAAATGCATAGTATTAAAATTTTAAGTGCAAAATAAGCAATATTATTTATCGGACAGCTAAAAACTGTCAATCATTATTTCTACATAAAAAAAGACTCCAAGTAAAAAGTACGTGTTGTTTCAAATGTTTATAAAGGGAAATCGCTGGTAACAAGAGAAAATCCGCCAACACATAAATCAATTGCAAAGTCTTTAGATACATCTGTACCAACAATGAATAAAATAATAAACCAGCATTTACAACTTAAAAATGCTACAAAACATAATGTTCATCAGCTTTTGCCAAGACATGTGGCTCAACGCAAAACATTTTGTAGAATCCTGTATGAATACCACTTAGCAGGAGATAAATGGAAAAACATTGTGACTCTTGATGAAGCATGGGTTTAGCTAAATGACTGTAACAAAAAAAGGTCTTTTTATTATAGAAAATGAGGAGAAAAGAATTTACAAACCTTTTTCCGTCAGTGCAAAGAAAGTTTCAGTTTGTCGCAGGTTTCTTCTACAATGGGAAATTAAAAAATAAGAAGAGTGGAAAGAAATGCTAAAATCAACTCATCGTACTATCAGGAGAAGATCTTACGCCCAATATTTACAAAAAAATTCCACTTCTTTATCTCAATGACTTTCAAAGAAAGAAATTTCATCAAGATAAAGCTTTAAGTCATACTTCAAAAACTACCACTGCATTCTTTGAAAACATTATGACTAATACTGGTATTGCATGTATACATTTTCAACATATTCCTGCCAAGTCTCCTAAAGTTTCACCTATGGACTATTGTGCCGTTGGTCTGTTAAAAAAGGCTCTTTCTAAACGCAATCCCACCAGGATAGATGGACTCTGGAAAGTAGTGGAAGAGGAATAGAAAGCAATTCCCCTGGAAATATTGCGAAAAACTCTTCTATCATGGAAATCACAATGCACACTTATAGTCCAGAAAAAAGGCCATCAGACCGAACATTTAAAAAATAGTCTTTACATTTTAAATATTAATTAAACGGCCGCGAAATTTTTCTAAAAATGTGTTAATACCCTCTGTAGAGTATATTTTTCTTTATAAACATTTTGTTCTAAAAATTCTATGCTTATAACATTTTTATATATAATTAAGTTAAATTAAAAGGCACATTAAGAGTTATGCTACTGATTTCATTAAATATTTAATAAATAAATGAACTTAATTTTTCTTTGAAAATTAGATGTACATTTCCTAAAAAATCATCCATTTAATTTTTATAAGTAATCTGTTAAATTTTGAAAAACCTACTTGAAAATGCTTAGCAAATCATTAGCTCAGAAATATGGAAAATTGCTCCGAAATTTTACATAAGAAAAAATTTATTGATTAATCTTGAATCTTCAAATGAATACTTGCAAACATCTCTGTACTGCAATTGATAATAATTTTTATACTTCATAATAATTGCAATTTTTCATTGAACAGGTTACATTTAGTATAGAGTAAATTATAAGTTAATCAGTAAATAAACAAATTGATTTTTTTTAACGGAATTAACACCTTTCGTTAAAAATCATAAATTTATGAGATTTCCAAGCATGTGTCTCTTACTTGAGTGTTTGTTGACATATTAAATGAGCTTGATGTTGTTGTACATTGGACAAATAGGAAACTTAAATAAATAAAAGAGTTCGTCTGTAAAATGGAAAAGGCTTTATAATTTATAAAATGATGGTTTGAGTTATTTAAATGTTAATTTCAATTTTAAATCACAATGTTTTGAGGATTTCAAACAACTTACTTCCTAAGAAATTGTTTTTCTAATTTTATGAAATATTCAACAGTCCAACAACAATCATAATATCTTGACTCCAACTAAAAATTTATTTCGTGAAATTTATCATTTTTATAAAAGAATTTAAACTAGACAACTGTTGTCCAACTTGTCTAGTGTTCAGCGTGCTGATACTGAGGATAGAGAGGTTAGAATCCCGGTTCAAGTATAGATGCACTTTCTCTCTCTATCTATCATGTCCTTGTCTCTTCCATGTATAAATAGGTTGTGAATGGTTGCCTACCTTATAAACTGGTACCTATGGCATGTGTGTACTGAGAAAGTTGGACTCCACATCTAAATATGGTTCAGTTGGAAATATGGAGCAGCGCATCCCATAATGTCAGCCTATCTGGCACAGGACAACAACAATTAGACAATTCGGTATTCGTAATTTTCTCAAAAATATTCTCCAAAGACATTTTATAAGATAAAGTATATAGATTCTCTTACAATGTGGCTCCTACATTTTGAGTAAATTACTTTGGTATTTATTTAGTATAATTTGTTTCTTAAAAATTATAGAAAATTAAAATTCTGACAAAAATCATTCGAAGTATATTTTTGTATGTCCAAATATGTCATTTTTTACCGTATAAAAATGTTTTCTTTTTTAATTTAGTCTATTTAAAAATAAAATACTTAAATGTGTGAGTGGTTTTACTACATTTTTAAGATTTATATACTCCAAATGGAAAGTTATTGATCCATGATTTGTGAAGTGATCAATTTACATAAGTAAAACGCAGACCGTTGGGTGAGTGGTTAGTGTTCTTGTTTTCTAAGATATTAGTCAAATGTTCGAATCTCGGTTCGAACAGGGATGTTTCATTTCTTCTGTGCTTCGCTTTCCTTTTCCCTAAGATTATATACGGATATTGCCCAACCTATGAACGAGTTTCTGGTGGTAAGGCGAGAGTAATTCTACTCGTACCCTTGACTTAGTACGCAAGTGCCCAGTGGGTAACGTCAAATAAATAGCAGCTTCCGACCTTTTTGTGGTAAACGGTTTACCACGCAATTCCCACCGTTAAAAATTTTAATTAAAAAAAGCTTGAGTAAAGCACGTTGCACACAAGTTTTGTTATAAAAGTCACTGATAATTACATTTTAAAAACTTCTTAGATATTTAAACAAAGGATAAGATAACATGAAAATTGTGGAAAAAGGTTATAAAGGCTAAATAATTATAAAATTTTTTTTAATTTGTTTTGACTTATTATATCTGAATTCTTTCACTTCATGAATTATAGATATTTTATTTTAAAGACTTTTTTTTTAGAAGAGTTATTTAAAGTAAATAATATTTCTTTATAGTCATTCAGTTTCGTCGTCATAAAACATTTTGTATTGACATTCTTTTCTCTAGTTGATTAGTAAAAAAATTTAATGCACAAGTTAATCATTGTTATTGTTTTTTTTTTCCATTACTAATGGTTAACATAAACAAGCAAAGGTATTTTTACAGAAAAAAATATCGACAAAATTTTATTTTACATGTAATGTATTTGACAAATTTGGAGAAGTTAGAGCTATTTAGAAGGGTTAATAATTTTTTGCCTCCAATTAACATAAATAAAATTACACAGATAAGGATTATGCATTTCTTGACAATTAAAAAACGGAAAACATTACGATAAGTTATTATTTCGATAAAGAGGATATATAATGTAATAACCATGATTAAATAATTCATAAAACACACACATATGTAGCAGAAAATGTTTTTTTAGTTTAAGTTCATTAATTAAGTATTTTTACCATAAAAGTATAGTAAAAATACTTAATTAATAAATGTCATATTTTTCCGCCTGTATATATTGAGTTTATTTTCTGTAAAATATTTTGAATTAGTGCAATTATATAAATGACACACAAAATGATTAATAATAATGTGAATGAAGTATGAGTGTCCTTTCATGAAACCAAATTCATGGAATTTCTCCATAATATAGTTATTTTTTTCTAAAACTTAGTCCGAATTTTTGGTTTAAGCATAACCCATTAGGAAGAAATGTAATTCTCAATAAAGTCACCACATATGAATACTATTGAGAGATGCCTACCGATTCATATCAACCCAAACTTTGCAATAGCAAACATGATATCAAAAGAAAATAAAACTAAAAATTTAGACAATACCTCAACTTATGAATGGTTTAGAATGAGATTCTGGGTGTCTTTCAGTTTGACTCTCTATAATATACAGGGTCAATATTCAAAAGACTCTGGTTGAATTTCGACAACCAGTGAGATGGTAATATCATGAAATGTTAATCCACACTCTCAATAGAGTCCCACTTCAGTGGAATTATGATATTTGCTATAAGCATATAAAAATGCATTTGGAGCTTCGAATTAATTTTGATTTTATATTTCTGCTAATGGTACACAAATGATGTTAATATTTTATTGATGGTAATTTATTCCAAATATTTAAATTATTGTAACTATTTCAGATCCCAATGAAGTTTGCATTGTACTGTAATGTCAACTATTTTGAAATTGTTTCTAAATTTAAATTCATTGTATAAATATATCAGAGTATATATAAATAACTATACGCATATAGCAGTAAGCGAAAAATTTATTAAAACTCCATAAAATAATTTAATATGTTGTTATTAATGACACTTGGACAAGAAAAGCTCACTATGTCTTGGATATGCTAATTTATATGTCTAATGAGAGCGTCTTTCGTTTAATCAGTGCACCATGAAGGTAATAATATGATGTTTGCTTTTCAAATTCTCCCATAGATGGCAGCACTAGAGGATCTACTCTTTTAGTTTGGCATTCATCTGAAGAGGAAGTAAATTTTTACAGACCATTGTACCCATGATAACTGTTCAACGACCGACCACATTACTTTCGATTCCACACATTTAACGAGTTCGTATATCGCATGTACTCTGTGGGTCTTTGGCAGCATTGGGAATCGAACCCCACGCTTCCTGATGAAAGGCCGATACCCTAACCACTAGACTACCACGGCGCCATGTAATTTAATATGGAAAAATATATACAGTTTGCAAGAAAGATGCCACTAAGAAGTCGGATATTAGGAGCAATTAACAAAGTACATCGATTCATTCTTACATTCATTCCTCGGAAACATAAATTTCACCTCATCTAACATTGTCGAATTATCACTCTTTGAATGGCCCAACAATAGAATATGAGATGTCTTAAATTGGCTAGAAATTATGCATAGGGAGACTAATGTTTGTTATGTGTCTCATTTGCTTAAAGTCGTACATGTTTTAAATCAAAATGGTGTGTTACCTGTAATGCTAATGAAATGACTTTGAACTGTTCTAATGAAATTAAAGGAGGATATGACTTCTGCTGCAAACATAATGATAAGTTAGAGTCTGAAATTGAACTTGTGTGTAAGATCATGTGACCGAATTCCAGTTCTTTCTATTTATTGCTATATGCTCATTAATAGATGCTGTGATAGACATTATTAATAGCCTTTTTATTAATCTCGTTAAGAGTACCAGCGACTGTACTGAATACATGCTACTGTATGAATAAATGAATGGATTATATTGTGTGTTCTATTCATTATGCTTCAAATCGTCAGTGCCATTATCCAATGATTGCTTTTTATACCAGAAAAAAAGTTTTGGTATAAAAAAAGTTTTTTTTTATACAAAAAATTGAAATTTTATGATATTTTATTTTTGTGACAGCATATTTTTATAATTATTCTTTCATTTTTCATATTTAAAATATTTTAACCAACTTTTTACTTATAACTCATAAATACCATATGAATTTTATTTTTCTTATCTTTAAAAATTAAACTTAAATATTTAGATTACAAGAGTTTTTCTCCTATGATCTACGAATTTTTTTATCATTCTAGATAGAATATATATCTGAATTAATTTTAAATATTAAAATTAATGTTGAATTTAATGGACAATTCATCACAAAAAATTAACCGAAAATAAATATAGGTAATTATTCTGGGTTAGAAATAAATAAAAACTGTGTTATACAGTACAAAATATTTTATGGGATATAGCTTGGCAACAAGATATATAATGTACTTAATAACCAGTAAATTAACAAAAAGATAATAAAGAATTTCGCTGATTCAAAAATCATTTAATTTTTATTTTGTTGAGCAAAATATTGTTCCTTTGGTAATATTTTTCTTTTGTCTATTTATTTTCTGAAATTTATGAAACAGATATATTTATCGTATCCAAGCGCTTTTAAGCCTTTCATGTTCATGACTATATATTAAGTCATTATATATAGTCATGGACCATGGAAAAATAATGTAATTATAAATTACCAATAAATCATTGTTTTTTTTCCCAAAAAAATTTTATAATTTTTTTATTTTTTTGTTTTATGACAAATTCTTTTCAATTTATTTTAAATCTTCATTAAAATTACTATTATTTTCTTTATAAGGATTATTAATATTAATTCAAAAGTTATCAATTTATAAGAATATGGAATTATTTTATTACTACATACACACAGACTTTTTAAATTTAAGTAAATTTTCAATGATTAATTAATAAACTAAGCAATTATGAAACACTTTGTAACAAGTCTAAAGTACACTTATATGCATAGACGCTTACTCTGTTTCAACAGCATAACGATTAAAACGTTCTTTCACGAAACTAAATAAGAGATTTAGATTGTTTGAAGATTTAAATTAGCGAGGCTTACGTGATTGATTGCTCTGTGTATTATAAACTTTTAATGACGACACCTAATGTTCCATGAGCTGAAAAATTTCCGAAATTTACATTACTGGCCATTAAAACTGCTACACAAAGAAGACGACATGCTACAGACGTGAAATTTATACGAAAGGAAGAACGTGCTGTGATATGCAAAGGAGTAGCTTTTCAGCGCATTCAGACAAAGCAGCAGCCAGTAGCGACACCTGCATTGTGTTTAAATGAGGAAATTGTTCAGCCGGTTCCTCATACATAAATTGCATTTGAACGTTGTTGCCTGGTGAAAAGTTGTTGTGATGCCTCGTGTAAGAAGAAGAAATGCGTACCAGCACGTTTATCACTAGCAGCCGAGAAGACAGGCATATTATCCGCATGGCCGTAATGGATCGTGCAACCACGTCACGAGCCGTGAGTCAACAAACGGAGTCGTTTCGAAGAAAACAAGTGTCTTCACGAACAGTTCGACGACGCTTGCAGAAACACGGACTCTCAGCTCGGATACCATGCCTGCGATTTCCCTTGACTCTGCGTCATAGACAAGAACGCCTTCAATGGTGTGATCAACGACGAACCTGGGCGCACGAATGGCGAGACGTCATATTTTCAGATGAATCCAGGTTCTGTGTACAGCATCATGATGGTCGCTTCCGTGTTTGGCGGCATCGTGGTGAACGGACAATGCCAGCGTGCATTCGTCATCGTCATACTGGCCCATCACCTGGCGTGAAGGTATGGGGTGCCATTTAATACACGTCTTGGTCACCTCTTGTTCCCATTGATGGTGCTTTGAACAGTACACGTTTCATTTCTGGTGTGTTACGACCCGTGGCTCTACCCTTTATTCGAGCCCTGCGAAACCCTACGTTTCAGCAGGATAATGCCCGACCGCATGTTGCCTGTATTGTACTGACCTTCCTTGTTACGGAACATGTTCGGCTGTTGCCCTGGCCAGCACGTTCCCAGATTTTTTACTAATAGAAAACGTCTGGTTAATGGTTGCCGAGCGACTGGCTCGTCACCAAATGCCAGTCACTACGGCTAATGAACTGTGGCATCGTGTTGAAGCTGCATGGGCATCTGTACCTGTACATGCAATCCAATCTCTGTTTGACTCAATGCCCTGGCGTATAACTGCTGTTATTACTGCCAGAGGTGGTTGTTCTGGGTACTGATTTCTCAGGATCTATCCATCCAAATTTTTTGAAAATTTAATCCGTTGTTATTTCTAGTATAATATATTTGTCCAATAAATATCATTTTGTTATCTGCATTTCTTCCTGGTGTAGCAATTTTAATAGCCAGTAGTGTAAATACCAGGCCATTTCCTGAAATAAATAAACTTGGGTATAAAATCGACAAATGACTTTACCAATTTATTTGAGCTCTGTCATGGACACCAAAACTTTTTTATATTTTCCGAAAGCTTACTAAAATATACATAAAATGTAAAATCATCATTAGTAGTGACATTACGTTCAACATCACTGCTGAATTTCTAAGTTCCAAGACGCGGTCAGGCCAAGGTCTGTTGATGAGAAGTTCTTCGCTGACAGATGTGACAACATTTGCTATTGAGGCAGCACATGTAAGTCGAATATCTCCAGGTGGGAGATGACGAGATGTCAGGGGTATGTTGATGTAAGATGAAGACGATTCCAATTCATCTGGATGACGAATGACTTCTTGAGTGTCACGTATTGTGCCAGAATCCATCTGTAAATAAATTAATATGCTTTCTGATATTAAAAAACCATGTGAATAATACATGGATTCATAATTTATACTGTGCCAAAATTAATTTTTTTATTTATGACATTCATAATTGTGTTGATGCTCGTGTTTCTAATTGTGTTAATGCCGTGTTCCCAATTGTGCTTGATGTTAATGTTGATTTATCTCATACATTTCCCTTTGTTAGCCTTAATGCACAATAAAATATTTTATAGTTTTTAGAACATGTAAAATCATTGTAATATGTTCATTTCAAAATTATTAGAACAGCAAAAAGAATGATGCTGAAGCACAATATCAGCAAATATAATATTACCAGGATTAATTTTGTGTAAAATGTTTTGTCAGCTGAATTACTTAAAAACTACATGCATGATTATGACAATGTAATTTAAAGTAATATAAAATAGTAAGAAGAAAATCAATTGAAGATTAAATCAAGTGAGATCTATTTTAAGGGTAATTTTGTAATTTATATTAAATAACAGGTAATTTAATCTATATTTCATATTGACCGTATTAAATATTCACTCTTGACTGGACACAAGTAACTTAAATATTATAATATTTATTATATTTTGTTGCACTGATGAAAATACGCATATTGAATTTTTTTTAACTGTTTTCATGAATCTCTATAATGCCTATCTATTATTGGTAATGTTTTCTTTATACTAGATTTTTTCACTTTCCAAGTCATATTGTAAAGAAGATGAATAGTGGATGAAACTTTTTCAGAATACATGCTTTTATATACACATTTTTTCTACTTAATCTCTTTTTCATGAATTTTTTCTTTTTGGGCACTGAAAATTTTATACGTAATTATAGCAAACAGAATTTAAACTTTAATTTTCCTCATCTAATATAAAATTTAATTTTCGCACATAATGTAAGTTTAAGTAATGTATAACTTTCCGAATCTATAATTAAAATTTAAAAGTACTGTATTTTAATAACGTTTACAATTATTTCAAAGTATAAACGTAAAATTTTGTAAAATAATTACAAAATAAAAGAGATTTTTGTGACAATTCTTAAGCATCTTTTCAAGGAGTGTTTGATAACACAATATATTTTTAAATTATAAATAAAATTTCAGAGGATTATTATTTTTAAACATATGATACAAATTCTCATTTTATGTGTCTCATTCTCATTTTTTCATTTATAAGTGGAATATAGAAAATAATTTACAATAAATATAAATTTAAAAATCTATGTCAATTTTTACTCGTAAAAATTTTTATGAAATCTGATTGATTTCGCCACATAAGTTGTACTGTATAATGTATAACATATGAAAGCATCATTGCTAAAATTGACTTTATTTTTTAAAATAAATTAGCTCAGAGTAAATATATATATATATATATATATATATATATATATATATAACAATAATCTTTTAATTAAAATAATTTGAAAATAACCATTAAAAAAAACTGCATTGTTATGAGCGCTTATATTTAAATTTAATCTAAAACTATCCATCGTAATAATCAAATTATTTTTCCAACTATGCTGAATTTAATTTATATTTTAAACAATGGTGTAACTAAGTAAATATTTATTTACTTAGTTACACCATTGTTTAAAGTTAAGTTATTTATAAGTTATATTATAACAATATACTTGTTCTTGTCATTTTAAGAAATCATGTCATTCATAAATAATTTCTGTGACTAATAAAAAAAAATTTTTATAATTAAGCTAACCACACACGCATACAAATGCAGTTATATAATTTTGGTATATTCTACTAAAATCAGAAACTGTAAAAAAATTTATTTAATTAGAAATTATAATTCAATTAGTTTGCTTAAGGAGACTTAATTTTATAATTGAATCAGTAATATAAAATATAGTTTAAAAATACACAAAAATTCATTTTCAATAAAATAAATAAATTAAACCATTTATTAAAAATTTTTAATCGAAACAACTTTTTTCTTATGTTCTTAAAGTAAATAGAAGTTTCTAAATTTAAAGTACATTTAAGAAATATAAAAGTGACTATATATTAGGAATTAAAGCGTAATTGCTCCTTTTTTAACACATGCCGAATAATATAGCAAGCAAATCTATTTCTAAAGTTAATTTTATATCCTAAGGTAAAAATTTCTGTTAGTGTTACTCATAATCAATTAAAGACTTTTATTTAATTAAATACTCCTATTTTAATTAAAAAATTTTAATCACCAGAGTTTCATTTTTCTAAAATGTTTCAAAACTTGAGTTCAAAAAATAAATTTATAAAATAAAGCATAAATTTATAAAATAAAAATAAATTAATGTATAACATATAACTAAAAATATTACAATTTTTTATTGAAGAAAACATATGTAGGAGATGTATTATGATTAGAAGTTGCTAAAGTAAAGGATAACGAATTCCCACTCTTAAAAGTAAATAAAATTATCATTTTTTTTATTAAACTGCGAAGGAATATTGTAAAAATAATTAAATTTTTATAAAGAACAACTACGATTTAAATATAATCCAATAAAATATTTAGATTTTTCAATTGCCATACAAAAAGGAGAAACACTGTACGAAAAATTTCGATATTAATTACATAAATTATATTAAAATAGTAGTTCCTAAATTATATTTGAGGCATAAGATAAAAGTGGATTTTTGAATAAGGATAACATTTATATTTTTTTAGTAAAATCTCCAATCATATTTATTTCCTACAAATTGATTTATTGCATTTTTTCTTTTTCATCCATTATGTTGTGTCAATAAAAAGAAAATGAAATAATATTCTGAAGTAACAAATTCTCTGTCAAATTTAGTTAAGATCTAGTTATGGATTTTACACTTAGTCTAATTTTTAAAAGAATAAGAAGTATGTAAGCCTAATAAAACCACTTTTACAAAATTAGAATTCATTTTCTATTGTCTTTATTTTATTATGATTTGCAAATTTATAAATTTATGTATATATATATATATATATATATATATATATATATATATATATATATATATATATATATATATGTATAGATATATATATATATGGTTCAAATATTTCATAAAAAAATGTTCCATTGTAGATTAGTAGGCATCAAATATTAAAATCAAAATCATAATCTTTCTCTAGAGAACCTTCAATTTTTGATCGATATCATCTCAGATGAATTGTACTGTAAACATTCTTAGTGATTTAATGAGCAAAAGTTTCAAACAAGATTTGTTCAAACCATACTTAGACAGCTTCAGATGATAAGAATGTACAGTTGGAAACTTGTAACGAAAACTTTCTTTAGTGATTAAAAAATAAACATTTGTTATCAGTGAGTGATGCCGGTGAAGTAGACACTAACGAAAGAGAACTAGAAATCAGTAATGCGTCCGATAAATCACGCTTCTCCTATTTTTTTTTTTTTTTAAATGAAAGGCGTTGAATTTGGTGTGAACTTCCAAAACTTATGAAATATATTGCCTTACACATACTGTGTAAAGAATTCACATTCATGATATGGATTAAGTTCTGCTTTCATAGAAAAAAAGTCCCAGTTTCCTTGAGGATAAACAAATCACCGTGATATGCCAACATATACTGGCAAAACAAGAGCAACCTACGCAGTTGCAATTTTACAATGACGGATTTATGGTGATGACTGTCGAATTACCCAACATCGCAGAAGTATTCAAAATAGTTGTGGTACATCAATCTGAATTCTATTGCCATACAGAGCACAAATCTTATAAGCATAGAAAATGTGGAACATAGAGTAGGAAGTCGCATCTAACAGTATTCTTTACAAGATTTTAAAACCTATGTAGCCAATGCATGATGTTCTCAGATTATAAAAATGAACACCAAAAGTATGCAGATTCGATGCCCAAACGAATAAGAATTGTTATCATTGTTGCAAAGTCTTCGCAATCGCAATAAAATATTAGTTTTCACTTTTCAACTTATTGCCCAATGTTATTATAATTTGAAACTTTAAATCCTCTTAAATCAATTATAATATATATATATATATATATATATATATATATATATATATATATATATATATATATATATATATATATATATATATATATATATATATTATTTTAAAGAAATATATCGCTTGAAACATATTTTTTCAATAAAATGCGATGACGGACAAGTTTATATAAAACTTTGATCATTGAGCTTCAATGTGAATACTAAAATTTTTCAAATATTTCCTTATTTCCTTTAAGAAATTTTCTTTTAGAATATAATACATTTCTTATTCATAATTTTATAAATTTTAATTCATAACATTTAGTTATATTCGGTAATTCGTATATTATTTTTATAAGATCAAAATCTAATAAACTATGATGTAATTGAAAATTAGTAAAACTAATTGAAATTAAAAATTATTAAAACTGAAAATTAGTAAAACTAATTTTCAAATTGAGTTATTGCTAAAATTACTATACATTTTTAACGAAACTTAGCCAAATGAATCACACTAAATAAAAATTGTTTATTCTTTAAAATATACATTTTTGAAATTTTAAAATAACGATAATATTTATACTATGGCTGAGTACAAAGATAAATTACAAATGATTATTTTAAAATTGCAGAGATCGAAGCTTTTCTTAAATTTTTTAAATTATTATCTCAAAATACAATTGATCAATTTTAAAATACATGAAAAATTATTTCTAGGTTTAAAAATGTAAATTTTTAACTACATTCGTAAGTTTGTAACTATTTTGAAACCAATCACTAATTAAACAATTATAATTATTTAAATGATATTAAATCTCGTTTAATCAAAAATATCATCAAGAATTTTGAAACAAATTTTTTTAAAGTATTTTTAATGCAAGGGTAATAGGATGAACTTACCAATACATCATTAACGTACCAACTCAGATTTGCTGCTGGTTTCGATTTTGCTGAAGAACAATGCAGAGTAAGATTATCACCAAATTCTGTTATTTCACCATATATACGGGGAGATGATTCTGGTGGAACTAAAAGAAAATATGGAACTCCAGGTATGTTATGATGAACTATTGAAACGCGAACTATATTGGAATGTTTAACTCAAATAACGTATATTAAAATCCGCAGAATAAGGAATAAAATGTATTAAGAAGCTTGAAAATGACGACATGTTTAATGGGATTGTTGATTTAAATTAACTGTAATCTAAAATCATTACAAAAATCTTCTATAAGAAATGTAGTTAATATATATATATATATATATATATATATATATATATATATATATATATATATATATATATATATATATATATATATATATATATATATATGCATGTATGTATGTATTGTATGTATATATATATATGCTTATTTTTAGTGAACGGAATCTCATCAATATTATCTGTAACAATTATTAATTTACTAAAAATGAAATGAAACACACACACACACACTTAATAGATCACCATAAAAATAATAATATTTCAACTAATTTTATTTTAAAATATAAAGGAAGTAGGGAATCACTTGTAAGACTGAAGTAATGCGTACTTTTCATAACAGCAGCAGGGCCACTTAAGCATTGAATTTCTTATAAGAGTTCTGTGAAAACACCTACATATACTCACTTTTATTTATTCTATCATTTTAATCATAACTTAACCTTAAATCCCCTTTAACACATTTTAAATTCAAATTTACTGCATGTTTCTAAATATTTAATTATTATATTTAATTATAATATTTAATTGATTATTATTATTTATTACTAATTATTTAATTATTATGTTTAACTTTTTGAATTTAATTATTCTAGCAACTATTTCTTTATTCCAATTTCAAATTTACTTTTGGCAACTCTCCTTTTATTTTATTCTACTGTGTGTATGTTTTTATATAAATATAATATTTAATTGATTATTAATTATTAATTATTATTAATTATTTAATTATTATATTTAATTGTTTCTAATTATTTAATTATTATATTTAACTTTTTGAATTTAATTATTCTAGCAACAATTTCTTTATTCCAAATTTACTTTTGGCAACACTCCTTTTATTTTATTCTACTGTGTGTATGTTTTTCTGCATATAATTATACACTTTAATTTTTGAGCTAATTGTATCCATGATTTTACTTTTAATATGAACACTCTTTGGGGGAAATGCTCAAAGATTTTTAGACATTTGTCCTTCGTGCATGTCAGAGAAGAGTGTTTATTTTGCATAGCTGACCATCTCCCTCCCTCCAATTCTTATCATATATATCGTATATTTTAGTCATTTTCCTATTTTGAATTTATGGTTTCAATATTTTTCATGCTTTATCTTATTTATACTGGCAAATCTTTCTTTAATTGCTTTTGCGCTGGAAAAATTTCCTATATTGTATTGTGATTTATATTTTATTATATAGAATTTTCAGGCATGTATTCATTACTTTAATGTGTATGTGTGTGTGTGTATCAACACGGGCGTGGTTAATAACAAAGGTATCAAGAACAGTGATTATATATTGCAGAGTATAATCATTTACATCACTAATTATTTTAAAATTTTCAAATATGTATTTTTATGCCAAAAATTAAATTTTGATTTAGTTTGTCAAAATGTCACTGTACACATTTGTTCTTGATATTAAAAATGCACCCTTTCAGTAAAATAGAATCTAAAATGGATTTCAAACTGCATATTTTCCAACTATTGAGATTGGATCATAATATATATACCTTGAACAACTTGAAAGATTGGAGGAAGTTAAAACATATTAATCAAATTTACATATTCTTTAATGTAATCCAACAATATATCCCATAGGGAGTGAATAATGTAGATGTCAGACACACGATCACTATAATCTATCATAGATTTCTTGAATTTCTTTATTAAATTCCGATTGACCAAACCAGAGAAATAATTCATATTAAAAAGATTAATTATTTATTGATAACTTTAAGAGTTGTAATGGATTTATTTTTCATTTTACAATCAGTCATTCCGTGAAAGTGGAAAACATGTTTTGCAGTTTAAATTTTGAAGGAAATAAAAATAAAGTAATGGTTAACTCTTTGAGTTTAATTAATATATAATATTTATATACACAATAATTTAAAAAATACAAAAGATAAAAAACGAAGGAGCTTCATTCATATTTTTTATTATATGCAGTTCATCTACACTACTGGCCATTAAAATTGCTACACCAGGAAGAAATACAGATAACAAAATGATATTTATTGGACAAATATATTATACTAGAAATAACAAGTGATTAAATTTTCAAAAAATTTGGCTGGATGGATCCTGAGAAATCAGTACCCAGAACAACCAACTCTGGCAGTAATAACAGCAGTTATACGCCTGGTCATTGAGTCAAACAGAGATTGGATTGCATGTACAGGTACAGATGCCCATGCAGCTTCAACACGACGCCACAGTTCATCAACTGTGGACAATAATGACTGGCGTTTGGTGACGAGCCAGTCGCTCGGCAACCATTGACCAGACGTTTTCTATTGATGAAAGATCTGGAGAACGTGCTGGCCAGGGAAACAGCCGAACATGTTCCGTATCAAGGAAGGTACGTACAATACCTGCGCAAGCGGTCGGGCATTATCCTGCTGAAACGTAGGGTTTCGCAGGGCTCGAATAAAGGGTAGAGCCATGGGTCGTAACACACCAGAAATGTAACGTGCACTGTTCAAAGCACCGTCAATGCGAAAAAGAGGTGACCGAGATATGTATCCAGTGGCACCCCTTACAATCACGCCAGGTGATGGGCCAGTATGACGATGACGAATGCACGCTGCCAGTGTGCGTTCACCACGATGCCGCCAAACATGGATGCGACCATCATGATGCTGTACACAGAACCTGGATTCATCTGAAAATATGACGTCTCGCCATTCGTGCGCCCAGGTTCGTCGTTGATCATACTATTGAAGGCGCTCTTGTCTATGATGCAGCGTCAAACGAAGCCTCAGCTATGGTCTCCGAGCTGAGAGTCCATGCTGCTGCAAATGTCGTCGAACTGTTCGTGCAGATACTTGTTGTCTTCCAAACGACCCCGTTTCTTGACTCACGGCTAGTGACGTGATTGCACGATCCATTACGGCCATGCGGATAATATGCCTGCCTTCTCGGCAGCTAATGATAGGTGGCCGTTGAGATCCCGCATGGCGTTCCGTATTACCGTCCTGAAACCATCGATTCCATATTCTACTAACAGTCATTGGATCTCGACCGACGCGAGCAGCAAAACTGCGATAAGATAAACCGCAATCCCGGTACGCTACGATTCGACCTTTATCAAAGTCAGAAACGTGCTGGTACGCATTTCTCCTTCTTACACGAGACATCACAACAACTTTTCACCTGGAAACAACGTTTAAATGCAATTTGTGTATGTGCAACTGGCTGAAAAATTTCCTCATTTAAACACAATGTAGTTGTCACTACTGGCACCTGCTTTGTCTAAATGCACTGAAAAGCTAATCATTTGCATATCACAGCACCTTCTTCCTTTCGTATAAATTTCACGTCTGTAGCATGTCGCCTTCTTGGTGTAGCAATTTTAATGTCCAGTAGTGTAGCTTATTACAAAAAAATTTTAATTTAAAAACTTAACAATATTTATTAATTCAGTTTATTAGGCGACAAATCACAAAAAGTGGTACATTAGCAAATTTAATTAAGTTTAATTATACAATTTTTTATAAGTTAGAGAATTAATAGTGAAAATATTTCCAAACAAATAGAACACAAATTAATGCTTAAACATGGAAGGAGAAAAATTAGTAAAAAATACAAAAAATTCTTACTGTATACAACCACGTCTCTATGCACCTGGACACAACCAAAATAGGGCTCATCGGCTGAAACTTGACATGTATACTGTCCTTCACTTTTCAAAGTTAGGTTTCTAAGATAAACTGTGTTGGGACTGGATTTTGAAAGCTGTAAAATATAAAATAAAATAGAGATATTAAAGGCATTAGAGTCGAATCTGTATTATATCGAAATTTGCAAATAATTTAAACTATATTATTGTTATACTCCTATAAACATGTAAAGCATCTTAAATCAATAAAGAGTAAAAATAGCAAAATAATTGTAATACAGAAAACTCCTTTCAGTTAGTATCATAATACACAATAATATTTTTTATTTACTATATGTATATTTATTATTATTTTTATTTTTTAGAAATTACTTAAAATACTCACTTCGTAAAAAAAAACAACTCTTTATTAGATTTCCCATTCAATGACGGCTATTTTTTGATTAAAGCATTATGCAAATGGTACAACATAACTTTAAGGTTTTACAAGAGAAATATAACCATGTTTAAGCAGAATTTATCATGCCTAAAATGAACTTAAATTAGATTTCATTACGCTCTACTTTTAAGTTAAGCTTTTGGGTTCACTAAAAATAATTCATTTTATTTCTTTTTATTTTCATATATAAAACATAGATCTAATTAGTTTCAAAGGATATATATATATAAATCACTTAATACTTAATGTTATATATATATATATATATATATATATATATATATATATATATATATATATATATATATAAATATATATATATATATATATATATATATAAATATATATATATATATATATATTATATATATATATATATATATATATATATATATATATATATATATATATATATATATATATATATATATATATATATATCTGTATGTATGTATGTATGTAAAGGAAAATAAATTCTACTTAGTATTCAAAACATCTTCTCTCAGAGTTTATTTAATGTAAGTTTAAGCTCAGGCTCAAACATAGTTAGAAAATATTTTGAAATCACATTTATCTAGTTATTTCTCTTCTGTCTCGCATCAGAAAAATTTTGCATATAATGTTTTTCATTTGTGTACGAAAAATAATATTTTTCCATATTACTACTTTTCTTTGGTTATATTGAAAAACATGCATTCAGAAGATGCAAGTTGTGCTAGTTTGTTGCTCTTCATTTTAATCTCGAACTTTCTGCACCACATAGATGAAAGTTCTTTCGATGTGATATTTTTTTCTGATCGATTATGGACATTTTTTTTATCATTTCTTCTTGCAAAGCCACAAATTTAACATCGAAAATTGGAAAGCCATATTAAGAAAGGCAACGTACTTTCACTGTTGAAATTTTTCTGTCGATTTTTCCAATCCTTCTAATATCTTTATACGCATAAACTCAGTTTTTCAGTAAAGAAAAAACTCATGAAAATATTGCAAACTATATTTGTTACTGATTTGAAAATGATAAAGCAAAATGTGCTATAGATATGTTTAACTATCTTTCTTACATTTTCCATTATTTCTATGCAATATTTATTTTTAGGTAATTGCTCTTTAAAAAATATATTGTTATTCTAAATCTTTGTAGCTCATTTTTTCTCACTAAAATTGACATATTTTTAAATAAGTTTACTTTATCTAAAATAAATTTAAGAAGTTTAGTTTTTAATCAAACCGGCATTTGTATACAAGTTTTTCTGAATATGAAGTTTTAAGTTTTATAAATAATTTATTTTTTAATCTACATATTTCAGGAATTAATTAAATATATATATGATTAATTTCTTCTCACTCACATATGTGTGAGTGAGTGTGTGTTTGTTAATAATTCTATCTTATAAACTTTGAATTTATTTTCATAGTTGTTAATATAAAATATGTAAATTAGAAAACTAAAGTGTATAAGAAAATATGTATGCGTACAACAGGTGTTCATAAATAAAGCTTTATTACTTATCTCTTCATGTTTCGAAATAAATTTATTTTAACTTAAAATTTTAAAGCATTTGATAATTAAATATGCAAACATTTAACAAATTAATACTCACTAGTAATAATTAAATTTTAATATTTATTCTAAATGTTTAAATTTTCAATGAAACTAAATTTCTGCAATCACAAATATCAATTAAAATCCATAATACACAAATCAAATAATATATTTGCGATTTCTGAAACTAAATGCACATAATTACCAAACATCATAGTGACATTAAAAATATTTCATAATAATATTTATTTATTAAGTTATAATTTTTTAATTAGGAAAATAAATTAGTATTCAACTCTGGAATTCATCATAAAAAAATAATTTTGAAAAAATATTATATTGCAAAGTATGCAGTCATATATTTTGTTATATATCATTCCCGAGATTGAAAACTCACATCCCAAATTTTTAATTTTTTTAAAAATAGAAACTTTAGTTCACATGCTATTAAATTAATCCATGTTTACCTTAAGATAAGTTGATTCGTTTGTCTGCAAGGTTACTAAGTGTTTATTTTCTGCCCATGAGAGATATTAGACCGGTACTTACAATGATTAAGTTATGTAGAAGTTTCAATCTGTTTAAAAAAAACTAGTACTTTCTGCTTAAATAGTGATAAAAATTATAAATAATTATCTGTGATATCATTTGTTCACTTTTATTAAAAATTTCTCTTTGCATACATTTGAAAAATTCTAGAATTTACAATTTTAAATATGCCTAAGTTAAAAAAAAATCAGTTTTATGTAAGCAATTATTCTTCAATTTTAAATTTCCGATGATCTAAGAAAATTTTATGTCATGTAAATATCCAATAATAAAACCAATTCATAAATTACTTTATTCGCAGAATGCAGTTAATAAGCTAATAAAATATAGAACACAAATTATGTCCCTTATTAATTGCACATTAATACATTTTATTTTAGTACTTACTGTAATGCTCTTACTATGTGTTAGATATATTTTTTAATTCATACTTTTATTTATCTAAAAATTTTAATGAATATTAAACTTGTTAAAATTATTCCGAAAAATATTAGCATTTAAAGTTAAGTATTATAAAATATATTATTGTATAAATATTTTAGTTTAGAAGCCTATTTTTAAATATAAAAAAAATTCTGGGAAAAAATGTAAAATATGTTTTAAAACTCATGATCATGCCTTAACAAAATCCCTCCATTTTAAGATAATTACTTAAAAGCACAGATTAATTAGGCAATTTTAAGAAATTCCTGTTTTGCGTAGTTTCACATTTTTATAAGCTTTTTACTTAATCTTTCACCAAAATGATATTTTATCATTCTGAGTTACTTTTCGATATAGATTCATTCAATTCGATTCGAAAATATGTAGTTGGAAAAATGGATTTCCTTTAAACTTTTTATAAACTTTGAAAGCCTCTCTCAAAGTACAAAAAATACATATTTCATAAATATACTTATTGAAAATTTTCTATTTATAAATTAAGTAATTTCTTCGGATTTCTAAAAAATACATTTGAAAAAAATGTGTTACAAACCTTTAAGGACTTGGTACAAATTATGTGTAAATAAATATAAGTCCCCTTTAAAATTTATTTAAAATTCAATTATTTAAGGTAGAGGTTAAATTCAATGTGTGTGTTTATAATTTAAAAATATTTATATTAAATATATCCTAAGCGTTTGCTATAGAAATATTAAAATCTAAAAAAAAGGAAAGTACAAAATATGCACAAGGAAAAACATTACAGATAGTAAATAGCACTTGAAATTTTTTATTTGTAATTTTTTCGAATATACGTTCTTCTTAAAACTTCAACACATGCTAATTTTTTTATGTAATAATGTAAATGTAATCCTTATTCATTTTACACTTTTTTATAATTAGTGATAAAATAAACTGTTCTTAAAATATTCTCTAACAACAATCATAATCTTACATCAATATCAATTCCAGGAGCTGGGAAGGACCTATACTGTGGTGATAGACTTGGAAAAAATCTAAAAAACTCCACTTTATCTTTATACCACTTCACAGAATAAAGTTTTTCTTTTCCAAGATCGTAGAAACAAGTCAAAATTGCAGAATCTCCAGGAACAACTAAAGAGGGAACTTCAAATCTAGTGATTTTAAGTCCAATGCTTACAACAGGCAAAACTGCAAGGAAAATATTAGCAAATTGAGTGAAAGGGGAATAATACTGTTATTTAATCTATATATTGTTACAAATTTCTAATTATAAGCATAATTTTCAAAATTTATAAAATTTTTAAAACACTTGAAACTATTTAAATACAACTTATGAAATTATATTAATGATATTTCTTTCTAAATAAAATGAATTTGAAAATGTACGTCAAAATGAGCCCACTTTTGGTGACATAATTTTTTCCAAAAAATTATTTAGTACGCTATAGAAATATATCCATACAGAATAAATAGCACAGTGAAATTTCCTCTTTACAAATATTTTATGCTAGTAAAATGCAATTAAAAATATTTATAAATAAATATTATTAGATAAATATTTAAAAAAATAAATATTTAAAAATATTTATTTCTAATATTTAAAATATAATATTATAATATTTAAAAATATATATATTTATATTTATAATAAATAAAATTATAAATAAATATTTAAAAATATTTATATATCACACACAAAATATTTAAAAATATTTATAAATTAGAAATATTTACATTTAATAATATTAAAAAATACTTATTAATAAATATTTGTGTTGAAATTATTAATCATTTACAATAAGAAATAACTTAAAAAATCTGATTATTCACTTGAAAATGCGTTTATAGTAAACAATGTTTAATCAATAAGATTATTAACACATTTAAACTTGTTACTCTATATATTTATAAAGCCCTGTTGTAGAAAGTTTTTAAACTTGTCATAGTATAAAGTTATAAAATTTTAATTTGCTCAAAATTATTTTTTAAAAATATTGTTATAAAATACTGAAATATCATTTTCTTCAAAATGATACTACTCTAATTATAAATACCTTTCAATTGGAAGAAAAAATCATACAATTTATTTCTCAGAATTCTTTTATATTACTTTCCCTAAATTATTACTGTTTGGAGAAATGAACACTTAGTTTTCAAAATATTAAGATTATTAAATGGTGTTCATAAAGTATTCAATGTACTCAAATAAATCCATCTAAATTTGATACTGAATGCATTTTAGACAAATATTGAAATATTAAAGGAATAAGAAAAAATATTTGAATAAAGGTAATTCTCCTCCTGTATAATCATTAATGTTTAATATCAACAAATAAAAATTCTAACAACCTGATAACAAACAAGCAATTTTGATCAGGATGATATCCCTTGGCAATGAAATGCATTATTCATTTTAATTTCTTGCTATTGTGTACACGGAATAAAAATTGATCGCAATTTAATGCTTAAATTAATCATATTTATTTAAATTATATACACTGGAGTGCAAAGTGTAATCAACAATGTGTTTTTGTTCTGTAACTCCAAGTGAAGTTATCTAAAAACAAGAAATTAAAAAATGAGTGACAGTTTTATATTCAAGAGTGACGAAAATATAGTTGTGTAAAAATGAATACAATGCAGACAATATCGAATCAAACAAAAAAGGCTTTATTGAACTCGTTATACGTGATTATCTGTCTAAGAAAAAGAACAAAACATTGGTGTTCCTTAGAATAGGATATGACCTCTCCTGAATGCTATAGCTGACTCATAACCATTTACTTAACTTTATTGGGATGAAACTATGTCCGACCAAACATGAAATCAACTGGCTTTGAAAACCGCATTTAGTGCTGAAAGGAATCTCATCTATAAATAGGACATGACTTCCTAGATGAAATGATTAATTTTTCTGCTCCTGGAACGACTATACATGTTGGCATTAACTTTTAAATGAGTGCAAGAATCAAGACAATGCCTTAGTAAGCTACTCTTCTTAAGGCGTGTGAACAAAATAAAACGCGAAATTTCTCGACCCATTGCTTCTTACCCTTGCTTAGCTATGAAGATTATTGAATTGTTCCATGCTATTGTCGCTTGAACGAAAATATATTGGTCATCCACCACAGTTGTTACCCTAAAGCATTTTTAACAGCTATAAAACCAAGATTTTTACACACTCCCAACATTTTTAACAGCTATAAAACTGGTTTAGAAAGTTTTTCTAATCCCACGAAATGTCACGTTAGTGGATTCCTAACTCTTCAACAATTGAGGGCACACTAACTCTTCCTCTAGTTTTAAGATAATACTAAGGTTATTATGAAATTTTTGAGATACGCGCAGACAAGAATTTACAAATTAAAATTAACGGTTTAAATTTAAAATACAAAGAATTTTCACAGAAGATAATTTTTTACTGATTTACTTCATCTTGTTTACCGTAGAATAAATTTTAAAGAGAAACGAAAATGGAGTTGACGCGAGAACATTTTCACTCTATAATTTTCTACTATTTTAAAGCAGGATTAAATCAATAAGAATGCATTCAACGGTTACAAATAGCATTTGGTGATGAATCTCCAGCTCGTGCTACAATATTCGGATGGTTTAGAGAATTAAGAAGAGGTCGGATTTTTCTTCAGCATGAAGAATATACAGGAAAGCTACCATTGACAGTAATCCCGGATAATGTGTCTGCCATATGAAAAATGTTAATGGATGATAATCGCTGTACCTATCAAATGATACAGAAGGAACTTAATATTGGATTCGCAGCCATACACAAAATCATTCATGAAGAATTACATATGAAAAAAGTAGTTTGCCTTTGGGTTCCCCATAATCTAACTGAGCACCAAAAAGAGGAGCGTGTCAGAATCAGTAAAGAAACTCTTAAATTGCTAAATGATAGTGGCCACCGCATCATTTCTAAAATTGTAACAGGTGATGAAACGTACATACCGTTTTTTGACGTTCCAACACGTCAAGAAAGCAAAGTATGGGTCTTTGAAGATGATCCCAAGCCGACAATGGTGAAAAAACAATGCGCACTGAAAAAAGTGATGTATGCCATTTTCTTCAGAAGTACGGGAATGGTCAAAGCCATCAAGTTGGAAGGACAGAAGACAATAACAGCAAACTGGTATACCACTAAATATCTTCCAGAAATTCTACAAGAACTGAATGTTAGGAGACTAATGCTTCACATAGACAATGCATCTTCACATGCAGCTGGATTAACAGTTGAGTTTCTTAAGCAAAAACAAATTAAAGTGATCGAAAATCCACCGTATTCACATGATCTAGCTATGTGCGACTTTTGGTTATTCTTTAATCTAAAAAAGAACTAACGTGGACGTCGCTTTCATTCAGAAGAAGAGATTGATGTGGCTATAAATGCATTTTTTTTCATCTATTCCAAGATATGAATGGCTTGAGCCATTTAATCTGTGGAAAATTCGTATACAAAAGTGCATTGATGCTGGAGGAGACTGCTTTGAACACACCTAAAATTTTGTAAGTATAACTTTAAAAACCTAGTTGTATCTCAAATATTTTAGAGTGATCCTCGTACTTCCACTCTTCAAGTCTTCCAGTTGTTTTATTTTACCATACTCTATGAAAAGTTTACTTGCTCCGAGTGCTACTAGATGCGCTTTCGTTCTTCCTAAATCTATGGTCGTAAGCAGCAAACACCAACCATGTGTGCGTTCACATTACCTATTTAACTTTGTTCTTGATATTTGCATGTATATTACTTGTTCTGAACTAATGTTCAGTGTACTAATCACGCGCTAGCCCCTTTTATGAAAATTGCATAGCTATTTGCTTAAAATATTCTTTGGTGCTTAAATTTTGCTGTATTTTGCATGCAAGAATGAATATATTTTTACTTCTAAAAGCTACAGCCTTAATATTTATGTCTACTTATATTGATTAAATACTATTTTACCAAAAGGTATTAAAAATGACAAGCAAATATGTATAGAAAATAAGCTAATACACAAAAGTACTCACTAAAAGATAAACATAACTAAATAACAGAACATTGCATAGCTACCATATTCAGGAAACACTTAAAACAAACAAATTTGTTTTATTTTCATTCCATCAAAAAAAGTATAAATTCCAAGAAAATAATGATAATAAAACAAAAAATATTATAACTCCGGGTAAAATTTTAACGTAACAATCATTATTTCTACACATACATAACACTTTTTATAAAGTTTACAACTCTTCTTTATAAATAAAATCTTATTTATAATTACATACTTTTTCCAATAAGAAGTTGTTTTTAATTTTTGCATTATATTCTTTTATAATTTTAGTTTTGTTTAGTTAAAATTTAAATTTTAAAATTTATAAATAATATCTTACATATAAATGAATGTTGAAATAATAATTATTTGGAACTGAATGGATTTAAAAATAAGAATAGTTTTTCAAAATCTTTCCTTAAATTTTTTACCTTTATAAATTAATAAAAAACATTTCTGGACTACAGTCACAGTTTTTCCATTTAAATATTTGCATTAAATATGAAACATTTTCTAAGTATTCTTAATACAAAAATAAATAATTATAACCATTCATTTTTCCAAAACTTAAATTTAATTATGATTTAATATGTAAATAAAACTAACTTTACAGAATAGAATAAAAATTTCTTTGCTGATTATTGAGAACGTGTAAAAATGTGACAAATCTTAATTAATGATTACAATTTTTTCTTTACAACTACCGATTTATTTCTAAATATCTTACTAAACTGGAAAATCTTCAAAGTAAAAAATATTTATCATACATTGTCGCGTGAATATATAAATTTTAAAAGAAAAAACTATGAATTCATATCAATCTTATTGAATATAAAAAGTAAAATATCGAAACAGAGTAATAATTTCTACAATGCTTCTTAAAATATAATAGTCTATTTTATTTGTATTGTTAACAATGATTAATGAAATTTCATTAATAAATTATCAAAAGTTGATAAGCAGAAATTATTTTAGAGATATTAATTGCAATGTTACTCACTTATAAAGAAAAACGTTTCGTATACCATGGATATTGTCAAAAGAAATTCAAAGGAAGATCTATAGGAAATTCTAAACAGCACACAGTTACATAATCTTCTGTTTCTTCCTCACTTCCTCATGAATAACAAGTCACAAATCCTCTTAGATAAGTAAGTCTTTCATATGCCTGCAAAATATTTCAGTAATATTTAAACAATAATGCAAAATACACATCACGTCTTATGAAATTTTCTAATATCTTCTAAATAGATAGTTTATTTTAACTGTGAAGTGAATCTAACAATAAGGAATAACTATAGATGTTAAATGATTCATAGACGCTTTGATAAAGAATATTATTATTGTTACTGATTTTCATACTCATGAAATAATTATGAATATATTAATATAACTTGTTTATTAAAATTTTATAAGGAAATTGCAATTTAAATTATTATATTATTATAATAATTTGGATAATTTTTTAAGCATCATTTACATTGAATAAATGAATGAAATGAAATAAAGGGAATTTTTTTTTCTAATAAAATGTAATACGGAATAATTTTCTAATTTTACGAACTCAAATATATGAATAATTTAAATGTTGTTTTCTTGTATGAGTTATATTATATTTGTCTTATTCAACACGAGCCTATGAATATCCAAAATATCATAAAGAAGAAAATGCTATTAAGGTTAATCCTACCTAAATCTACACGAATAAATATATGATCTGGAGAAAACCTCAATAGAGAGAGAATTGTATTTTATGCCTTTCGCATAGATCTTTTTGTCCTTGATTGAAAGTGAAACATCTTATACCACTTCTAAGTTTACTAATAGGGGATTGAATAACTCCACCACAGTTGATTGCAATGGTACCACCTGAAGTTAGTTGTCTTCACCACCATCTTTATTTCAGTCATATCTGTCACTAGGATTCGGTAAATGATCCCCGAAGGGAAATTCTTTTCTAACATATTGTGATACGGAATAATTTCCTAATTTTACGATTTCAAATATATCAATAATTTAAATGTTATTTTCTTACATTAATTGCATTATTGTTGTCTTATTCAACACGAACCTGTGAATCTCCAAAATATCATTATCAAGAAAAAAACTGCTATTAAGGCCAATCCTATCTAAATCTGCACGAAACACATTACACAACTTGCGAACTTACTAATAAAGGATTGAATGACTCCATCAAATTTGATTGTAACTACACAACCTGGAGTTTATTGTCTTTACTGCCATCTGTATGAGTTCAGTATCAATTGCTGGATTCAGTCAATGATCTCCGAGGCAAGTTGACGTTGATACATAGGCAAGCCATGCTTTTGTTAAGGAAGTCCTAAGTTTAGTTAGTAAAAGTTTAGCAAATAAGACTTCTATGAGATTAAGAAATGTTCACAAAAATCTCTCTCAACATCTTGCTTGAACAAGTCCATGAAATGAAGTCGAAAAAAAAGGAAAGGCCTTTTTTAATGTCTGATTTTTTTTTTCAATTACTGGTCTAAATTGAGACACAATTTTATCTACTTTGCAATGTGATTGGCAAAACTGTAGAGCGTGTTATAATACTTCGCAAGCTATGTGATTCTTCTCACTATTAGAAAAATTAAACCAAAAATAGACCTGTTGGAAGCAATATATCAAACTAGTAATAATGTGAGTAACTCTTAATTCTAGATTTGGAAAGTGATCCACAAAATTAAATTGGAAAACCTCATTAAAAGATTGGTAGGATCAGGAAGTATAATTTCTTAGTTAATAGAGGGTGCAGGAATTTGCCCCTCATCCAATCTCTTCCTTTATTGTATTTCATTAAGGTTAATCTATTTTTATATTTACTCGCCAGGTAATCTATGTATGCTTGTTACGCAGGATCTCAGGACTCAAAATATAACCTAGATATTTAGAATGCTTTTTCATAGATTATATTAATATAGATTATATTAATACACAATAATTTCCAATTCTTTGTGATTTTGTGGACTGATATTTATATAATAACCGGTTAGTTGTGAGAAAGTTAGACATTGATATATTACGAATCTCAGCAAAACTGATGACATCAGAGAGAGTTGTATTTACCACACATTCAGTTTGACCAATATCAGTGTTGGAATATCCTAAGACTACTACAATATTCAACAATAATTGTTATTTGGGGGAAAAACTTCTTCGTTTTTCAATGGCATTTATAAGATCATTCTTCATATTACTATACTTATTTTCTAGAAAACGTAAATACTCAATAATGAAATCACGTAAAAAATGATGCAATAAAGAAACCTGAAATAAATTGAAATAAAATACTTAATTAAACATTTGCTATTATTTTCATACTAGCTGATTATTTAATATAATTATTATAAGTTATATTCAATTATATTAAAAAGAAAATTATCATATATAAAGAAGCTTTCAGTAACTCATATTTTTTATGAAGGCTTGAAAAATAATATTTTAGCTAAAAATATATAATATTTTTTGAGACGATAAGCTATTTAAATAACAATCTACAATAAATCTTTATTTTTTAGTACATTTATTTTAAAATTTTTAATGATATTTTGATAAAGTTGCAAAATAACTAGGTAGTTTTCATTCATCAAGTGTTACTAATAACACCAACAGTGTAAAGTTTGATTTTCTTTTTCTTAAGAAAATTTCAGCTAAAATAAGCAAAACAGTTTTACTAACCATACTACTGGAATTATAGAGCCTTTAATTAAAGTACCATTTTAATCAAGCTATAATTAAATTCCATTTAAAATAATCATAGTTAAATATAATATTCATTTCTCATCATTTACTTGTTTGTGAGAAATGATTGCAAAATTTAGTTTAATATTTCGATTAACACTTTTTTATGTGTACTAAATATTCTTATTTAAAATTTTAAAAAATCATAAAATCATATTGTTAAAAAATTTTATATCTAAGAAGTATATTTTTTAAGATTATCATTCGATGTATTGTGTTTTTAATAATAAAATTTTCAAGATTCCTAAATGCAAATATGTTAATTTGAATAATTATGTAATGAATAATAAAAAGAGTAATTTAAATAAATTTTGCAATTTTCATAAAATTCAAATTCCAAATTCTCAATGGTTTTCATAATATTTTCCTTCATATTCAACATTAAATTGTATAAGATACAATTATTCATTATTTTGAGCAATTAATATTCTCTCTCATTTATTACATTAAATGTATATATAATGAGAAATTTCTCTCATAAGATATTAAAAAATATCCACTAAACTTTTTTCATAATTATGTATAAAAATATTTTCATCATTTGGATATAAGAATTATATGAATGAAGAAGAATCAAATTTTACTTTGATTTAATATTTTTAGAACAATATTAGAAAAATAATCTTTACAATTCTGAATTTGTTAATTTTTAAAATATACAATTTCAGTGTGAAAGTCATTAAATTTGAATGCAATCTTAATCAAAAATTTCCCAGATATCTTAAGTTTGTTAATTTTAAAATTTCTAAAATGGACATTGAAAGTTAGTAATTAATTATTCTTACAAATGTATCTGGGAATTGATCATTATTAAAATGTATGCTTCAGTATTTAAAAACTTGAAGCTTCCATAAATTGCAAGAATGACAGTTCATTTATTTTGAAACAAGGCACATACACACACACACATAATTTATCAACATAAATGATCATTTCAATGAATTCCTTCTTTAATTTGTAATATATATAATGATTATGATCTGTAATATTTAAACAATTGCTTTGAAATGAACATATTTTATTTTTCTGTGAAATTAACTTATTAAGATATATATATATATATATATATATATATATATATATATATATATATATATATATATATATATATATATATATATATATATATATATATATATATATATATATATATATATATATATATATATATATATATATATATATATATATATATATATATATATATATATATATATATAATATATATATATATATATATATATATATATATATATATATATATATATATATATATATATATATATATATATATATATATATATATATATATATATATATATATATATATATATATATATATATATATATATATAATATATATATATATAATATATATATATATATATAATATATATATATATATATATATATATATATATAATATATATATATATATTGAAAAAGTTATTTCACAAATGATTAATTTAATAAACTGACTTCTTTGTCTAAATTATACTATATCCAAATTAGACAACTATGTATTTGTTTTTTACAACGCAAAAAAAATGTACTGAAAAATAAACATATAGTAATAAAGAAATACATACTTTAAGATTCATTATTAAAATACGATTTTTCACTAAATTTATTGTAATAGTTTATTCAAAGAGGTCATCTATACAATAAAAAGACAAATGAATAATAAAATGTGATTACGGATATTTAAAAATATTCAATATCAGTTAATATTACATACTATCATTGACATAATGAATGAAATTAAGTTAATGACAGTACGTAAAACTGTAATTTTATCACAATTTATGTATCTTATTAGTGCTTTCATAATAGTGAAATTAAAAAGTTCTTTGTTCCTTGTTTGTAAATACATTAAATAAAAGAAACTACTGTATTATCAGTAACTTTTTATAACATTCTTGATGAATTCTCAGAATTGTTTATTTCAACTTTCTAAAACTTAAACGCATTGTATAAATATGTTCATTCATGGATTGCAATATTTATATAATGAAGAAAAACCCGCAAATTTTTTCAGAGTTTTTCTTTGAAAAAATTGAATGATTTTTCTTCATTAAACTTTTTATATCAAAAACTGTGTTACGTAGTGCAATCTTATCATGACAAATGAATATACAAAGTAAATTATATAATTACTTTTATTTTAGTTTTACTAGCTTATACTGATTTTTGATTGCCATTCAAATATTAGATATTTCATATTTTTGTTAGTTAAAATATAGCACAATAAGTTTAAATTGCTTTATCGTTTCATATATCTAAGCAATCTCAATTAGAGCCTTGGTGACCTGGTTGTGATTATATCATCTTTCTTGTTATTGGAAGCAAGTGAACTCCAAACCTTGTTTAACCAAAGATCCATCGTGTTCACTAAAGAAGGCTTCACCACGTTAAATAGGTGATGGTCGCAATGTGTCATTTAAGTAAAATGGTACCTCTGGTGTGACAAGCCAAGTATTCGGGGTCTTCTGCTTTTAAAAACCAGGATTTTATTTAATCACATCTTCTAACAATATATAATTACTTTTTTTAAAAAATTTCTCAACTTTGAATTTGATTCAAGTACCCAATGAAAATTGAAATCAATAGTTGCAAAGTATTTAAAATTATTTATATTAAATTAAACTTAAATTATTTAATCTTCCATATAATTTCAAATATTGAACTATTTATGAAACATCATATTTGAAACATTGAAACTTGAAACTTTAACACGTATAATTTAGCATTTAAATGTCCTTAAAAACTATATAAGATATCATAAGGTAATTACAGATCATGTGAGTTTAAATATGTGAAGCAATTCACAAACAATTATCGAAAGATATAATTCATTGTATCTAAACAACTACAGTATGTCTCTAAATGAAAGAAAGACAGTTTTCATTAAGACAAATTACGAATGGAGCCGACCGATGGTTGAGTGGTTAGCGTTCCTGACTCCTGAGCTGTGGGTCCCAAGTTCGAATCCCGGTAATCCCAGGCATGGATATTATTCTCTGTTATCGCTGTGTTTCTCTGTCCTTTCTTTTGTGATGATGTATGAATGTGCCCCTCCTAAAAACGCGCGGGTTTGTGGTGGTATGGTGTGGACTATGCTACTTACCTCCGTGATTTGGTTCACAGATGCCTGTAGGGTAACGACAAATGAGTAGCAGTTACTGGATTTGTTGTGGCATAGGGTTTGTCACCCAAGTACCCGCCGTTGGAAAAAATTATGAATAGAAAAGAGTTACGAATCACCACAAATTTCTAAAATGTGTGAATCCAGAAGGGAAAGGAATTAATCGAAACCACGAATTGTTGAACACATAGTAAGCTCACTAACACTTTAGTTGGCAGCGATGAGAATCTAAATTATGATACAAAACACTTGGATTATTTTCTAGACATTTATATAAATCAGAGTTATCAAGATTAAACAGAAAAATGCTTCTTTTTTTAACAATTTGATTTCTAGATTTAATATTTATTTACTCTTTTCACCTGTTTCTAATAATAAGTATAGGCATCAAATACTAACGAAAAACAGTTCCTAAAATGACTTAATCATAATTTTCTGTTTGATTTATGAGATAAATTATTTTATATTGGAAACTATTTAGGCCATTTTGTTGCAAATATTAATAAATTTAATGATGTAAGAAGATTATTTTTATTTAGTAATTTTAGTATAATTTTTATGTTCATCCTCACAAGTTTTCCATCTGACAAGTCATTTGCATATTCAATCTCCATTCACGTATTTTAATGAATTTTAATTTCACTATCTTCTTTATAACTTCAAATTACATTTAAAAATTCAAACTTGTGAACATATTGTTATAGTATAAGCCTCATTTTGAATTTTTTTGTGTAAAAGTTTTTTTGATGAATAATATTGCATTGAAAATTATTTATTTAAGTCAGAAAGATCATTACCTATTTTAAATCAATTTAAAAATAGCACATGAATTATTTCCTTCTTTAATTATTTTATCATATAAAATATGTTATATTTATCAGGGTAAAAATTTCAATATAATTATGTGTAAAACTTAAACTAATTATTGGCTGGTTCAAAGTAACATAAGAAAAATTATCTAATAATTTTATCTCATAAAATATATTGCCTCTATCAAGGTAAATCCTTATTAAGTTTTAAATAAAATTTCAGTTCAATTCAAAGATTCAAATGAAATTTGTCTTAAATTTTTGTTAAATGATAGAAACCTATTTTTATTATAATTATATCTATCTTCATTAGTTAATCTTTAAGCATGACAAATGTGTACATGAAAAAAATTTATTTTTGTTTTCATTCAATTTTTTTTAAATGTTATCTTTGAATATTTATCCTCCTAAGGAGCGCAACACATTATTTTACTACTGATTTATTAATTTTTATTTACTTATAAATATTTATTATCATTTGTATAGTGTAAAAATATTCTAATAAATTTAATTAACTATTTATTTAAGTTTATTAAATAATATTTTCATGAAAATAAAAAAATTTAACTTTGAATTGAGAAAGAAAATTTAAATACTTTCTTTTAACAATATTGTTTAATTAATAACCATTAATATGAAAATAAGAGGGGAAAAGTAATAAATGTTCCTTTAAGAAAATAATTTATGAAAAATTTAAACTACCCTAAATGTTAACAAAAAAAGTAAAACTTTACGTTACATTATGTTCTTAAAATTTATTTCCAGCTGAAATTACAAAACAAAAAGTTATCGCATTTCATATTTAACAACAAAAGTACATTACCGAGTTGTTATGAAAATAAATAAATCGAAGTATGTATTACGTAATAAATACTGTAGTTTAAGGGGGTTATAAATTAATCTAATACTCAGATTTCTTCAGTAACTTTTTCCAATAGGTACAATTACTTACAGTTAAGAGTAAAATTCATTACTGAGCCTTAATGATATGTCAAAAGCTTCGAGACGAAAACTCACTTTGCTTCTATGAATTCCATGCAATAATGTGTAAATAAGCCTGCTCCAGACACCATAAAATCCTTTACTTTAAGAAGCTTCCGAGGATTAGTCTAATCTAATCCTCTCATGCGTAAGTTCTGGAACTTTATGTATGAGTTCATAAAAATAAAATAAACTCTCATCTATGTGATTAATAAATGGGTCAACAAAAATTAATCCGGCTTGATCTTACTTGAAACAGAACAGAATTTTGTCTTTTAACACTCATTTATACTATAATAAACTTCAAAAAGAATTGCTTATTAGTTCAATCAATGGTAGAATAACATATTAATGAGTTCCTCCATGTTTACATTCATAGGCTTTTGCATATAGTATTTATCTAAGAACAACAATTTTAAAATGTTAGATTTTTAATATTTACATTTTATTGTAGTTTATTATGTTCTTTTATTTGTATTTTGAAATTTACAATGTAAATGCATTGACCATAACCATGATTAATGGATTGTAGATCACTTAATTATTCAAACATATTAAAAATGTATCCGTGGCGCATATTCATAGAAATTACTCTGTTACATTGCTACATAACAAATGAGAAAAAATTATTGTTTTTGTTTTTAATAGTTTGATTAATATTATATCATTAGTTAAATAATAATTTGTAAAAAAAATTCGTATTTTAAATAATTAACTCTTAAAATATGATGTCATGTATTTATATAATTACAAGGAAACAAATCAATCAGATCTTTCAATAAAAACGCACTTTTAATTTTATGCTTTGATTAATAACTTAGTTCAATCTATAAGTAGTAATTTAGTTAATTGAACAATATAAATAATAATTCATTACCACTAAATTTATTATAGAATCTTTTTTACAGTCATGAGAGTGAAATTTAATTTACGTTTAATTAATATTATACTTAAATGAATTTATTTATTTTAATAATATAGGTTAATCAAGGCTAGAGCGGAAATAAATCCTGTTTGTGTTAGCTTTTATGTCTTATTATTTTCTTTACCTATTTGTATATGATTGGATATATTTTTATTTATTCTTAATTATTTTTGATTTAAAAAGATTTTGATTCATTTATTTCTGTTCTTTGACTACATTATAATAATGTTTACTTAATTACAATAATATAAACAACAAATATAAATATTTTATAGTTTACAATATTATATTTTAAAAACAACGTAAGCGAATACAAAGTTTAATGAAATAAAATAATTTATTATGTTAAATGATATATTTTTAAGCGATTGAAGAAATTATAAATTTAGCAACTGAAAAAAACATCACAGTATATAAATTCACAAATAATTTAGATAAATAAGAAAACTTTTAGGTCATTTTTATTTTTATTTCTTAAAAGCATTTTGTTAACAACTAAACTGACAAAAGACTAAAATTTTAACAATCAATGATGATCATAATATTTAACTTTACTCAGAGTTTTAATATTTTAACATTATGATGACTATACTTAACTTCTATCTGCATTTTTTATGATTTTTATTGTTAAATATATAATGACATAAATATTTAGAAGAAAAAAAAAAGATTAAAGATAATATATTTTTTCGAAAATTAGATTTATATCATTATATAAAATCATCTAAACATTTTAAGCCATCAAAATAAATTGAATTAATTTTAATTTTAAAACATGATAAAACCAAGATTCACACATCAAAGTGCTAATTTGAAACTTCTTAATTCTATTAATATCATGCGTTTAATTATTTTTCAATGGTTCATTAACATTTTTCTCTCTTAATTAATCAGTTTATAATCAACATATTACTATTCCTAATATTTCAAATGATTTTAAATGATCCTATATGTGCAAATTCGAACATAATAATACTTCTGCCACACGACTACTGATTCCACCCTTCCAAAGATAAATTAAACCAATAATTAGTTTTACATTCTAAATGAAATATTATTTTTCAATATAAATTTAATTAGTTTCATTTTTTAACAAAACAAAAATATCGATGAATATATTATGTATTATTTTTCTGTTTTATGTATATTACGTATTATTTAAAAAAACATGATTATTTTTTGGTTTTTTTCATATGCGCGCATTAATGAGACTTAATTGTGTTTGATGTTTTCATTTATTCTCAAGTGGAAAATAGTAATACATGGCTTAGCTTATATTTTAAATGGTAATTGTAAAGTCTTTGTTGTATGCTATATAGAAAAAAAGAATCTTAATTTTTCTTTAAAGATAAATAGAAACTGTTAAGTATGTTACAAAATTAAAATCTAGAAAGTATTTTCAGCTTTTAGTGATAATTGTCCACAGATATTGAAGGACCGTTTTGATACAATTGCTCTCATATTCTACATATAGAATTGAGATCTTGAGAAACTCAGCAGCAATTTGGTGATAAGATACATTGCAAACTCAATAGGCTTAAGCATAACTTCTATCAAGGTAAAAGACGTATTAATAGACTTCTCTTCTTTTGCAAAGTATCACAACAATTTTCCTCAAACAATAGATTTCAATTTTAATTCGTATAAAGGAAACCCGTTGTACTATTTTTTCACTTAGAAACATTATGAGTATTGCTACAATTTTTTTTTATTTTACCAGAATGCGATGAAGAGCAACTCATTTGCAAGTTATCGAATTTTCGTTCTATAGTATGCTTCATGACTGCCACTTACGTAGTAGTTTCAACATCAAGAAATGTAATTATCTTATTTTAATTAAGATAATACGCGATAATTTTTAAAAGGTGAATTAGAAAACTAAATTAATAAGTTTCAGAATAATTATTGCAGATTTTAGTCAATTTGTTTGTTAGCAATTTAAAGTGGAATGAATTTCATAAGACAAATGAATAACAAGAATTTTCTTAATAAATTCATAACATTCACACATTAATTTTATTTTTTATCAGCATGAGCTGTCAGATCATTCATTTTTTATAAGCTGATAAACTAAATTCTTACCTCAGTTATTTTAAATCATGTTTCACGAAAATGAGTTTGATACTCATGGTTCAAGATAACAGTTCATAATTCATTTTTAATATTATTCACATAATTTTTCATAAATATTAGTTTAAAAATCAAAGTAGCAAATTTTAAATCCTTACACAATTTTCTAAACTACATTTTATAACAATTATACTAATAAACGAAAGCTTCAAAAAGTAACATTCTAAAAATAGGTACATTTTCAAAAAAGTATTAAACTATAGTTAATTTTAATAACTATACCATAATTTCTAATCATGTTTCTCATACACATTTAAAGCACTTAATATTAAAAATTAAATTATCACAAATCTAAGCTTATGAAAATTATAACATAGAAAAATAATTAATTATCCCACAATTAATCAAAATTCAAGAGGAAGCAGTTTTGCTTTGGCAAATGTACAAATTAAATAGGCATTCTTTGTTGAAAATTGTAATCTTTTAGTTATAAATTATAGATTCATATAAATTTTAGATTTAAATAAAGGAAAATTACAACGCATTGATATTTTCATACATATCTGAGAATGTTTTAAGTTACACAAAAACAAATGGACGAAATTATAACTCGTTCGTAATGATTTTGCTTGAGGTATACATTGTGATTCGCACCATATACTTCCAGTTTTGCTAACAATTAATTTAAATATGCTGAAACTCTCTTCACTTTAATATTTGGTTACCTCATTGTGAATTCATAGAGAATAATGGGAATTATAATTTGTCTACTCATGTTTTGAGGATACAAATTAAATTAATTTACATTTGGCGTGTGAACTTATGTGTATAGATCTTCTGTGTTACAACCAGAGATTTATCATATTTTCGAAGTTGTTGAATTTGAAAGGAAACTATAATTACATGGAAATTTTCATTATATTCTTAAAATATGTTTTTTATATTTATTTTAATAATAATTCTCTAAACTTGCTAATTTGTGGACAAGCAATAATATTTTAATAAGAAGCATGTATCTTCATTTTAAATAATTACATTAATAAACAAAATCATATAGTCCACTTCAAGTATGTATATAGTTTTGTTGTTTTTAGTATTATATACATTATGGATTCGAATGAGTAGTTAAATTGAAAATATAAACTTTCATGATGAGTGGCAGCAAAAATTAAATAATAAACTCTTGAAGCATCCACCACTAACATGTATCATTATATATATATATATATATATATATATATATATATATATATATATATATATATATATATATATATATATATATATATATATATATATATATATATATATAAATATATATATATATATGTATATATATATATATATATATATATATATATATATATATATATATATATATATATATATATATATATATATATATATATATATATATATATATATATATATATATATATATATATATATATATATATATATATATATATATATATATATATATATATATATATATATATATATATATATATATATATATATATATATATATATATATATATATATATATATATATATATATATATATATATATATATATATATATATATATATATATATATATATATATATATATATATATATATATATATATATATATATATATATATATATATATATATATATATATATATATATATATATAAAGTAATTTATGGTTCAGAAATATTCACGTTTTAGTTAGTTAACAGTAATCCGAAAATTTTTGGCATATATTTTGATGTCAAATGTTATGGAATAAAATTGACTTCACACTAAAATGATATTCAATTCAACTAGAAATTATTACTAATATATTATTTATCATGTAGTATGTAACATGATTATGAGTTTTTTCATCTTATTTTTGAGAGCTAACTGTTGTTTTCACTTCATTTGCATTTCGAAAGCTTCTGGTCAAAGAATCACGTATAGGTTTGTAAGTGTATGCCACTTTGACTTCACAAAAGCTAATCAGATCGGAATGTTGAAATAATGCAAATTTCAATCTGCTACATATGCAAATACTTTCATGTAGGAAGCCAAACACATGTTGAAAGTCAAAGGTTTAACATTTCAGCTGACCATTAGGTAAGTTTCGTTTGAAACCCATCTAAAAAGTAATTAGAAGCAAAGAGCATTGTAAGGATGTAGCATTTTATATGACAATGTTTCTAAAGTAACGCGAAATTTTTTGCTTTGAATTTTATCAAAATGCTTAAAACAATATTTTTACTGGGTTAGGCGAGACTGTTACTTCAAATCACATAAATAGTTTAGTCTGAAACTAATAATACGTTAACGCACATGTTATTTTTTAAATTAAAAAATTATTTAATCCATTTTTATGAAGCATTATTACTGGAAGCTTTTCCAGTGGTGTTGCACTGCAGCAACTAGCATTTCACTAAGACCTATTCATATAAATTAAATCTTTATTCTGTTAATCCACCAAAATTTTTCTAGAATCAAATGATGTACAAATGAACACATGAAACGGAGGGGAAATTATGTTAAGATGCTGATGTTAGCCTAAATTAAAATAAAAACTAAGTTTCCTTTTGAAATTTTAACTATAGCATTTGAAATTAATTTAAAACAAAAATTCGAGGATGATTTAATCTCCCTCTATATGCCGTGGTGTAACTGATTTCACCGATGCTAGAAGCAAAAAATCCCACACAATTTTCTCAAGAAGGCAGATTCCGTTCCAGAATCTAAATATAAATTTGATGATTACTTATTAAATTTAACAATCTAATTAACTGTTATTATTTTGAATATTTTACTGAACTTTTAAAGTGCAAAATGAAAAAATGAAATTATGCAATCTTAAGATTATTCAGAAGTGCTTGATTCAGAAGTTCGATTACACTATACAAAGTTCTCAAAAATCATGGTTTCAATCTCACACCATATCAAATAACTTGTTTTATTTATATTATATTCAAGCAATGTTTGCTTTTAATATCGTATTTTATCAAAAATTACATTAATATGACTATTTTAAATAGACATAGGCTTTGGAACTATTTTCCATGTTGCTCAGATTTTCTTTGAACCGTAAACTGCAAAGAAGACGTTATTTTCAAATACTCGTTTCAAAATGATGAATTTATATAAATTCGAAAATACAGAATTTGGAAAACTGACATGAATGCATATATAAAGTACAATTCTAATTATAAAAACATTTATATTCATCAAAAGAACTCTAAATTGAACAAGAAGAGTACCTGAATGTTTCGCTTTCCTTAGCTTTGAGTGCTAATTTACGGTTGATAAATAGTTCGCATTCAAAAAATAGTAAGGAAATGGAAACTTTTATCTCAACGATAATCTACACAATTTTATTATTTCAATTTCTACACTATTCAGCTATATTTATCTATTTAATTTATTAAAAATAAACGTATTGGTTATTATTAATAATTAATAAATTTTGAGACATTCGAGTCAAATTCCTTTAAAATTTCCCACTATATTTTATTTAAAATTATAGTATAATAAAAAATCACATACTTTATATTATAAATTTTTATCCCTACTTATAATCCCATCCCTTCTTTGATAGGAAAGAATTCTTATGCACCAAATTTACCATAGCATTTTTGAAACATTATAAATTAAGCATCCAAATAAAATAATTCATGAAAAGACCAATATAAGAGATTTTATTCTTAAATATGTAAGTATTAGAATATATTCTATTATGGTTTAGATTATGGAAAAGGACTTCTTATGAGAAATTATATGTAGATGCTTTATCCTACAAACATTTTATAATTGAAAGTGCAAAATAGAAATGGTTAAGGCTAATAGTTTGTTTCAACTGTTTAAATGCCATGAAAATATCTGTATAAAAATAGCATTCGCAATAAAATCTTCATAATTTAACTTTTGTAAAGAAGAAACTACTTTAAAACTTATATTTAAATGTTAATACGTTTTAATATTTCAAATAGCCAAATAGTAGATTTCATTATATTCAAAATTATTTCAACATGTACTTTTTCCAGGAAAATTACAAATTGCAAAGAAAATCAACATTAATTTCCTAAGTGAGAGATAAATTATCAAAATATTCATTATTCATTATAAAATATATCATTATTTTGATATATAACAAAAACAGTAGACCGATGGTGGAGAGGGTAGCACATCGCTAACTTCGAAGTAGAGGGTCCCGGGTTCGATTCTCGGATTGGAAATATGGATGTTCCTTTCCAATCCAGGGTTCCTCACTCTGTATTTGTCTTCCTTTATTTAATGTGTAATTATTTGCTACAGATAATTTTTATTATTTTATATAGATTTCAGATTATATTCAATAATTACAGAGCACACCACTCTGTATATGATGCCGTCACCTTCGCTCATATAGCTCTGAATAAGTTTATCCTGAGGTCCTAAGGGCAGCTGGGAAGGGAAGTATAAATTATATATATATATATATATATATATATATATATATATATATATATCACCTATATATATATATATATATATATATATCCCCTATATATATCTATATATATCACCTATATATATATAGATATATCACCTATATATCTATATATATATATATATAATAAGAGTTAGATCTCATAAACTCAGCAACCTCCTGACAGTAGAGTTGCAAAATATATATAATAAAATTATAAACTTAACTTTATTTCTTAAAATATTTGATAAGATGAAAAAAATTGCGCTTATAAAACTTACAGAGGAGTAACTCATAGAAATCCAAGAAAAATGTCATAAGAATAAAAAAATTAGTTTGCCAGATTCTTTACTTAGCTATATCATTCAATATAGTACACATTTTTTCAAATTTTCTTTGGTACATATTTCAAGATTTATTTTGGAAACCACTGGAAAGAATGCAAGAATCTACATACATATATTCTCAGCCAGGTAGAATGGATAAGATTAAATTGAGTTTGGGATTTATGCTTAATACTTTGCTTTGTTGAAGCATTGTGAATATTATGGTACACAGATATTTTTAAAGTAAAATATGAATTAGATATAATAACAAATGTTCGTTGTGTTATAAATATATATTCTTGTATAATGAATCTGCTTACATATATATTGAATCTATAAACATATAATGAATCTGCTTACATATATTCTCACCGATCTAGAACGGATAAGATTAAGCTGAATTTGAGAGCTGCTTTGTTACTCTGCTAAGCTACTCTGCTTTGTTATAAATCTACATTTATTGAGTAAACAGACCTTTTAAACTGTTAATTGCTTTAGTGAGTTTATATTTAAATGTCGATATAAGTATTCTAAAATTTCGTCTAATGTCTTTTAATTCCTGGCCAATTAAGTTATATTTATAAGTGAACTGTTAGAGTCCATTTTGGGTCTAAAAGGTAACAATAAAATGCCAAAATTAGGATTTTGTAAGCAATTGCCACCTATACAGAACAAAAAAAATTATTTTGATGGATATAATAATACTTTGATTTAATTGTTGAATCGATAAAAGTCGGACAAAAAGAGAAAACAATATCACAGACGAAATCAATTACGATTACTGGCAAAGAAAACATTTTTAAAGTTGGAGAATGATATAAAACTCGTTCCAACTGCATAAATAAATACAAATGTTGAAAAAATATAACTTAGAAACGACATTGTGAATGGAATTAAAAAGTTTAGTTTGAATGAAAAAAAAGTGAAAATTAAATTTAAAAATTTATAAAATTTACAATGTTTTTATAAGGAAGCGAAAATAAACAAGATTATGTACAAGTACCAAAACGAAAATGTTAAGATGGTCAAAGCTTATCATTATGCAACAGACACTAACCCGTTAAAAAGAGGGTGTTTTAGAGAATTTATGGGAACCAATTTTTAAATTTGAATGAAACAAAATTGATATTATTTTTATTAAAACTTTACAATTTCAATTTTCTTTATAATAACGGATTAATGACAATGATACCAGGAGTTCTTGCACAAGACAAAATAACGAACTTTTACTCTTTTTCAAGTGCTCTATGACTAAGATTATATAAGAAATATATATAAACTGTAGGCACTTTTACATATAAGCTCATAACTGAGAGTCAAGAAAAATATAAACTCGTGATATTAAAACCTTGTTCATCAAGCCCATTTTAACTATTTACCTGAAGATCAAAAACATCTGGCATTGATACATTAGACTTAGTGTATCACTCAAAAGTTCTTTCTTTCAAGAAGATCGAATTAGACATGGGTTGTTGTTTAAAGTGTAATTCTGAAATACAACAAATGAACATACTTGAGATGAGAATCAAGCCTACAAAACGATATCGAAGATCAACACCCTTGCTACTCGCTTACTGGTTTGCTATTGATACATTTCATCAATACAATCAAGAATTCAAATATACATCACAGTGGAACTGAACGAGTCAAAATCTACCTTGTTTTACACAATTAAGTTCTAGTCCCATAAATTTACGTAGTGAAAATATATAACATTTAGCTTAAGTTATCACAATGGAAAGTTCAAATTCGGACTCAATTAATATAAAAGAATAGCTTGTAAATTCAAAGAGTTATAAAAATGTGCCTGCAGATAAACTTGTCCTGACATTGTAAGTAGTGTTGAAGATTTGGTTTAATTGATATAGTTAGTTAGTTCACGCTTAATGGTAAGTTTTTGCACATAAAGGCTAATTTGACATCTACATATAGTTTAAAGTAGACTTCTGTTATAAATATGGATGAGAATCAAACCCATGAGTAACCAGAGCGCTAATTTTGCAATTACCTGTAGGTTAACCGAGGTTAATTGTTAACTATATTCCCAAGACTACTGCTAGTGCAGACTACTCAGCTGCTAAACCAATTTACCCGCATTAAGAAAATAAGAAGTTTTAAAATCTTACTAGAATACTATAAGAAGCATCTAAATTCTGATTACAAGCAGTGTTCAAATATAAAGATTTGTGGTTTCTAGCACTCGGCAAATAAAAGTTTCAATAAGTGCGCAGCCACATTCATGGAGTAGTGCAAAGTTTGAGAATATCAATTATCAGAATTTTTATTATAAACTAATGATAGAAATGTCGAAATCTTCCCGTGTAAGGGCAGGACACTTCTATCGCTAATTTTACAACCAAAAAAAATTTAAAATAAAATATAATATATTTGATGCAGATTAAAGTGCATACAGAAATTTATATATTATTATATTTTATATGTAGATTTTAGAATACATCTTTGCAAATTTTAGAATATGTTTTTATGATCTTAAACTTCATAAGAAACAGTATATTATATATTTTTAACAGCTCATTTCCATACATACAACACAAATTTTATCATGCTGTTTGTCCTTTCATTTATCACTACTATAATTCAATATCATTGTGTTTGCCCTTATTATCATTATATTCAGAAATTTTAAATTTTGATTAAATAAAATCTTTTAAAAACAAATATTTTTGTTTTTTGAAAAGAAGTACATTTGAAAATAATCCTGTATTTAGACATTGAATTATTTGTTAAGCTAAATCCCATAGCAAATTGCTTAGTAAAGTTATTAATCTAGATGACGAATATTATAATTTATTAAAGATGTTATATTATTATTATTTCAAGCAAGTTTGTAATAAAATTAGAAAGGAAGAATTTAAACAATTTTATTGTTCTTGTATACTTTGTGTGAATTATGTAGATTAATTATTAAAAAGAAATTCCTCCATATATTACCTAAGATTAACAAAAATCATCACAAAGTAGAAGTTCATTTTTATACAAAATTCTCTTTGCTAATCTAGATTTCAAATTATAAACTAATTCTTTGTAAACTTTCTAATTATCTCATAATTATGATTAAAATTTTGTGAGTATTTTCTTTTTAAAGTAGACTTCATGTGTAAGCCTTTTCTCGATTAGATTAATTTAATAAAATCGGTAATTTTATCTTTTCAAATGAAATTATAAATGCTTGAAAATCAATTTTTGAGATATATATAAAATACTATTTATGAGCTGAGTAACATCCTTTTTTTGATAAATTATCCAATGCATATAAAAGTACATATAATAATATATTTAAAATACTTTTCTCTCAATCGAAAGACATATACTTTTAGTAAAAGTGAAAAAGTAAATTATCAAAAGCAATTTTTTCTTTTCTGATTTACAGCAAATCGCAATACTTTATTACATTGTTTTGTAAAACATGTTTAATCAAATTAAGTATAAAGAAATGTACTATTTTAAAATGATTACGCGAGTATTTATTAATTTTTGAAAATAGTTAGACATACATATTAAACATAATATTTTTTGATTCTTAACGTAATCATTACCTTATTTAATTATTAAAATTCTTAAAGTAGAGCTTTTCTTACCTTGCAATTTATACTTTTGATCTTATTACGAATTTTAAACGTATTTCTTTTGGAAATTATTTTGTTTCCTATTTACAAATATACAAATTTTATATATTTTAATGCAATATTACGTTTAAAAATAGTTACATTTTTTTCAACCTTTTTTCAAGAACACCTCTTATATAATTTTGATTTTTATTTACATTGAGTTTTGATTTTCTTATAATTTTAAGAAATTATACAGTGACATGTTACATTTAAATATCATGAGTTATTTTGTCATAGCGCACAAAAATTTGTACTCTCTCTCCACTAATTTAGAAAGCATGTTCTCAAGCTTCACTGAACTCACGAATGAAGAAAAATCAGTTAAGTCTCAAGTTAAGATGCCTAAGAACTCTTATTTTTTAGTTTAGTAGAATAGAGGATTATATTTTCCGCACTTAATGGCACAGTCTCACTTTATGAATACTTAAAGAATATGACTGAATTCATTGATAATATTCATAAACTACAAAATAAATTAATTTTGTAGTTAATTACACCATAAAAATTAGAATTTAGAAATTATTAAAGTTGAATAAATATTTACAAATATCTTCTTTTTACATATAAAAATTTTCATAATTAAAATATTTTATTATTTGAAATAGCATTTTTCCTTGTGAATTTACAGTGCTGGCCACCCAATTTGCAACACCAAAAAAGACGAGATATCATAACAAAATGTATTTTGTCGATAATATGTTGACCAAGTATCAAATGATTAAACTTATAGATTTTGTGAAGTGTGGTTCCTACCAAAATCAGTAACCAGAATAGCAGGAATCGTTATATATTTCCGGTCCGCACTCCTCGGCATTGATTCAAAGAAACTTTGGATGTGTTTTTGGGGTACAGCAGACCAAGCAGCTTCCTCACTTTGCCAAAGTTGATTTGGTTTCGCAGCTGGTATGTAATATGGGTCAATCGTTGAGCCATTATGAACCATAGGTTTCCTATCGGTGAAAGATCAGCAGAACAAGCTGTCCAGAGAAGCAATTCAAGCTGGCAATTGACGAAAAACCCTTGGACAATGCAAGCACGCATACGTATCCCAAGTTGTTGCTCATTACCCTGTTGAAATATAGCTGTGGACAAGCCCTGATGATAAGGAATTACAACTGGCTCCAGCATCTCAGAGATGCAGGGCTGACTGTTAAAACTACTGGCAATACTAGATTAGAACGCGTGCGAGAGAAATATCCAATACCATCCTGAACCACAATTATAGGTGCAGGACAGTGTGGAGGTGTATAACGCAACATTTTCGCATCCTCTTTCGACAGTGTCTTCAGACTCGAATGCTACCATCGTGGTGTTACAGACAAAGGTGTCACTCGTCAGTAAAGATAATTCCATTCCATTCTGCCAATTACACCCTTCTATCATTTCACCATTGACAGCAGAGGCATCCATGGTTCTGCGTTAAATGTAGACGAAGCAATGGATGCCTTGCGGACAGACCACTCTGCCTTAAATGACTTTAAATGCTACGCGCAGACACTGGATGATATGTTACAGACTGAATGTGCTGCACTATGATTCGTGATATGATTGAACTGCATTATGATTCGTGATATGAACTGCCATGCGTACAATTTGACTGTCATCCCGTGAAGTGGAGTATTGAGGCGGATGCTATCGAACGCGCCGAGCCGTCATACGTTCTTGCATCCAACGATCACATATCCGTATTAAAGTTGTTCGGTATTGGCTAACACCACTACTAATTTCCTTGAAAGATAATCCACAATCTCGGAAGGTCACTATCCACCCTCTGTCGAAATCGGATACTTTAATGATCGCTGTTTTCTACAAGGCACAATTGATCTCTCTCTCTCTCTTTTTTTTTTTTTTTTTTTTTGAAAAACCATTAGAGAAACACAATTGCTGAACTTGAAATCATCGAAATATCCGAGCTTTTAAATAGCGCTTTGAAGTGGCTCTACAGGTGCGCGTGATGTGCTTTTTTCCAGAAATTCTAATCATTTGCATATCTCCCCTCCACTATTGCACGCTTTAAATTCCATGTTATTTGCATGCTTCATTCAGGGTGTTGCATTTACGGGGGCACAAGCAGTGTTTTGTTACATTATTCTGGAGATAAAATCTCTAAAATTTATAACAATCCCATTCTTAACAATCTACAGAATTGCATTAAAAGTTTAGAAATTTAATGCAAAATTTTACCCGCAAACATGTTTGCAAGTCCTTTGAACACTCCCATTGAATGTGCAAATCGAAAATTTAAACTTACTGTATTTTACTTATCATTATATAAATATATAACAACTTTAACTACATATTGACTCTTTCACATATTTAAATTACTAAAGAAATCTAATATAAAATTATTCAGAAGATGAAATATCAAAATATTTTTAAACAAGTAAAATTATTGCTAAGTAATTTAAATTCGAATGAAAGTTTATTCAAATAAAATTCCATGAAATCTAAATGTAATTTACACACTTGTCTTCATTGATATATATATTTGAATGAATGCAAATAATTGAACTTAAAAATAAATGATTTCTCTTTCATTCAATGATAAAATTTTATTTGGTAAAATATTTTCTGTTTTGAATTAATTTTTTTTATATTTTCTGCGAAACATAACAACCTAAAAGGAAATTTTAAATTATAATTTCCAATTATTCATTTTATTAGTGATTCTAATAAGTGTTTTATAAAATGAAAAGCTTTTTATTTATATAATTTTATAAAACCTTACTTATTTATTTCTGCTGATTCAATACGGAAAAATCTCAACCTTGTGCTCAAACTATTAAGGACGTTTCAACAAATATTCATGAAAAGTAAACAGTGAATATTTATTTAATAAATAGCGAAACTTTCCAAGGCAATGTCTAAGTATACAATCTTGAATCATTAAAATTTAAAATTTAAAACTTATTCAAAATATCTATGTATAATATATATAAAATTATAATAAAATTTAAAATTACCAATTAATATTTTCCTTAAAATATGAATTTAAAATTAAAAATGCGGAATTAGGCATAGTTTAAAAATGTCTTCTCCTTATGAAAACAAAAGCTAATTTTAAGCTAATTTCGATATTTTTTAATATAAATGAACTTATACTTTGCATTTTTTACATTTTAAGACAATTTGTCATTTTATCGTCCGCATTTTATATTTTTAGGGCATGTACTTATGCATAAGTGTTAAAGTAGTTTAAATATAATTGTTGTATTTATACACAACAGAAGAATATAAAAATAAGTATATATAACGTAGCATGATATACTTGATTAAAACTACTTTTTATGGATATTTTTGGAAGAAAATATTAGTTAAAAATATTAAAAAAAATATTTATTTCTCTTAATAGTTTTACTTAAAACTATATTTTAAACCACACTTTATTTTTCTCTGAAGTAACTAGCAATACGATGATATATTGAAATGCTAAATGTAAGCAAGTAATAAATTATCATAATTCTAAAAATAGTATTTATGATATAGAAATATTAACTATTATTTCATAAATCTTGAAAACGTTACAGTGAATTTTAAAACATGATATTAATAAGTATTTACACATTTTGTTTCATCTCAAAAAATAGTTTTATGAGTTAACTTTTATGTTTAAGTATCTTTGTAATGCATATCTTTCAATATACTGTTACCAAACAAATACTATAATTTGATTTTTAAATCTCATCTAGAACATGAAATGTTTTACTTTACGCACAAAATTGGTTTACTTCAGATTATTTAAATGCTAAAATATTTGTTTTTATCAAGCTGTGTTATAAATTTTTCGGTTATAGAATTGCTTCACACACATACTCCAGCATGGAATATCTTCTAATTATTTTAAAGTGTCTTTTTAAGGATATGCTTATTATGAGAATTTTAACTTATTAATATAGATCAGGATAATAAATGTGTTAGATGATATTTCAAATATTATCTAATGTAGATAAATCATGGCTGTAATGAAAAGAAAATAATCCAAAGATTATCTGTTAGACATTTTTTCAAACTGTTTTGTTTATATTTATTTTACTAAAAAACATTAATTATTCATTATGATTCTTCATTCAATTAATTTTATATTGTTTTTTATGAGAAAATATTATCTTATATGTAGACAGAAACAGATCATGGATGTAATAAGAAGGAAATAATTCAAAGATTATCTGTTAGACATTTTTTGAACTGTTTTGTTTATATGAGATTTATTTTACAAAAACATTAATTATTCATTATTATTATTCATTCAATTAATTTTACATTGTTATATTATGAGAAAATATTCGAATAAGAGGTAAGGAGATTAATATAAACAAGAAGGATATGCCGTTTTCGCTTTGCCATTGAGCAAAATGAGAATAAATATTCAATTTAATATATGACGTTGTTGATACACTGGTCAGTCGAATGTAGGAATATTAGTCATTATAAAAGCAGGTCAATCACTCGCATTCATTATTCTTAATTTGTATTGAAGCGAAGAGAAATGAACCTGTTGAATGAGCTCGTTAAGTGTTGTTTTGTTTACGACTTCAAAGTGGGCTTATCAGCTTCTGCATCAAGTCGCCAAATGTTACAGGTTTGGGAATAGTGCTGTGAATGAACGTATGGCTGGCATTGGTTTCATAAATTCAGGTTGAGAGATTTACTACTCTGTGATGAAGCTGGTTTCTAGTGGACTAATCGTTAAGTGGTTCACTAGGAACTGCTACCGACGGGCCAAACGGTCACAGTGGACCTGTACTCGCAGAAATTGGAACATGGTCGCTTGTCATGTAGGTAGCATGGAATACCATACAGTGACTTTGTTGAGAGATTTTGTGCCAACTTCTTTACTTGCATGACCTTGCATCGTCAGATTAACACCTCTTGCATTCCTTGGACAATATCTTCGTGGAAATCTTTCATTAATGAAACAGACTTGCTTCAAGCATTCATGAACTTCTTTGTGTCCAAAATCCGACAGTTTTGAGATTGCCTAGCTGGAGACACGATGACAAAAGGTGCTGGATGCCGTTGGTGATTACTTCGAGTATTAACAATTGGCTACACTTTCTGTAGACCATATTATTTTGGGTCAGTAAAAACTGAGAAACATTTTTGTTTACCTTGTATATTCATTATCATACAGATATTCATTTTGCGCTGTAAGCATTCGTTCATTTAATGTAATAATGATGCTTAAAATTATATGATACTTAATATATTTATGTATTTTTACATATCATTAGAATATCAAATATATGAGAGAGAGAGAATAAATGACCCAATTAGTAATTTATTCTAATTAGTAGAAAACAGTAAGTTCTTATTTATCTAAAATTATTTCATATCTATAAGAACTTTTTGTCATTGAACAACACAGTATTTTATTTATCGGAATAGAACGAGAGATTTTTCAGACGTGAAAAGCGTTATTTCTTGAAATAACTCTAAATTAAAAATTTTAAGCTCGCACTTTATGTGCTTGAAAACTTTTTTTTTTCATTCTAAAAAAAACTGAAACTTCAACTAAAATAACTTCTACTCTAATTTTACTAAAACTGCTACTAAAATAATTAAGAAAATTTTAAACACTAATATTTCTAAATTATGAAAGATACGATCTTGGTCTAACGTAAAACAATTTTTTTCCCTTACATATGAGTGTATGTTGTCTAAGTATATAAGTTTTAATACTTTATTATTTTCAATAAGAGATACAAAATTATATTATTTGACTTTTTTATTAATTTTTTATGATTATAATTTGTTAAAACATTATATTAACATGATGAATTATTTCTTTAAACATAAATATGTAATTGTACATAAATATTTCTTCAATTTGAATTGTATTCGTTTCCCTTAGTTTCTCATTCAAAATTATTTTCATGTTTCAACATACTTTATACATTACTATTCATTGATGATATAATTAAAATTAAGAAATGAAATCAAAGTATTTATACAGCTGCAGAATTTTTTTTTTTTTTTTTTTTTTTGAGAAAATGCATATTTTTCTCAGACTACAGTTAAAAGAGTTCTTTTTAGCTGCAGTCTAAGCATACTTTTTCAGTCGAAGAAACATTTTTCAAATCAGAACAAAAATTTGTTTCAAGTGTTTCCTTAAAAAAATATTTTTTCCATTCTATGAAACTTCTATAGAATATTGAGTCATGACTTCAATATGGCATAGGTATAAATTCAACTGATTTTGTATTTTATAAAAGAAGAACGTTGTTGAATAAATTTGTATCATGGATGATATGAATACATTTATCATAAATATATTATTTAAGAAACTATTAAAATATAAAAAGCATACAAATTTCAAAATTTATTTTACAAAAATAACATTTTTAATGAATTATATTCTTAGTTTAACTTGTGCAGTTTATTTACTTTGATTAGATTTGTATAACATATTTTCTTATGTTCGCGTAATAATTCTTTTCTTCATACAAGAAATAATCATTTTAGAATAAAATCTAATTATCCCTTTTTTGAATTCTGTTATTGAGCATCAAAATTTATTTTGTCAAAATAAATAATTTAGATATTTGAAGATAATAATTTAAAAATAAATAATTTTAATAATTTTCCAGCTTATTCTTTCTTTCTCAAGGAAAGATAACTTTCAAATTTAGCATGAATGAAAATATTCAATATTTCTAATACCTAAATGATAATTTTTCGTACTAAATTCATTCTACGATTTTTTTATTAAATAATAGTTTTTTTTTTAAGTTTTAGTTTTTCATAATGCATGTTCATGAAAAAAGTAATTTTTTATACTGGACATCTAAAAGTTGTATTTTAATATTTTCATCTTCTGCAATCACTTATATATCACATATAAATATAATCATAATAATATAATATCACATAAATACCATCTATAATATATAATAAAAATAATAAGTCACATAATTATCAATATTTAATATTTACATATTTTTTCATTGAAATAGAATAAAGAAAGTCATAGGGAAGAATCTTTCTCTCAATTTAAACAACGAAAATTAGAAAATACTTTTAACTAACAGAATAGCCTTTCAGTAGCTTTAAGCAAATAACGGCTTGTTTCACATTAAATGGAGAATACGAAATGTAACATCAAATATTCGGAATTACTTAATATATTTATGCAAAAGCACTCGATAACAGAATTACTACAGAATTTGATTGTAACTGTGTAAATTCGTAAGCATTGTATTCATGAATATCTCTATTTGAAACTCGCCACATAAGAATTCACTTTAGAGTTTCATTTGCTTCTGAGATATTACGTCATGATTACCAAATCATGAAACTAAATTTGTCTGACTATTGCATAATAGTAGTTTTCTAAAACTTTTCTGAGTTACGACTAAAGAAAATTGAAAATTATTTAAATTTTATTTTCTTTGTATCAATAAAATAATTTTTCTTTTTAACTATATTGAAAAGTAATTTGATTCTTATTTAATTGAGACTAAAATAAAATCTTATTTTAATACTAGTATTCCATCAATAAAAATCATTCCGATTCAAAAAAGTAGTAAGATGTTTTCCGAGTAGATATTTTTTATTTTTTAATCCAAATTTGCAATATTAAATTTATCTTGTAATAATTATAAATGCAAAATTAAATACTATTTTTTATTATGAGAGCAAAAAATATTATAAATAGCAAAAATAGTTGACTTTATTTTTTAATATTTTTTGACACAATTAGAAAGATTAGGTTTTTAATGGGCATATCTCTTTTTATAAGGAATGAAAAACTTTATAAAACATTTGAAAATATATCAGCTGCAAAAGTGAAAACATTCAGCAATTTCAAAAAATTAACATTTTTGTGCAGATTGGATACATAATTATTGCAAATTATTCAATATTCATATATTTTCAGGGAAATTAAAGTCATGATATACTAAATATTTTACTATATTTAAATACATATGTTTATAAAAATTGCAGAATATTTTATGCGACTTTTGTCCCTGTGTGTTTATAATTTTTACACACATTGTATTATGCATTTCTTATATATTTTCAAATTTCTCGAAGTTTACACAATAACAACGCGTAAAATTTTTACGAATTAATAGTTTTGATATCAAGGGATATTATTTTTATAAACCCTTATTACAATTAATATTTTTTATTTGAATGTAATAAAAATATTTGAAATTAAACATTTTAGTTGAACGTTAAGTTATATTTTTAAATAATTTTCAGATTCAATGTAAGTGTAACTTAATTTAGGAAATATATAAAGTTGACGTCCTTTCTTATATTGTATGAATTCAATCATATTTAATCCTTTAATTCTGCAATTAAATTATTAAACATGAATAAACAAAATTAATTTAACTGTATAAATCATCGGCATTTAACTCAATTTAATAGAATTGCAGTTTAAAAGAATTATAGGGAATAAGTTTTTATTTCTAGAAATAATTTATTTGTGTATTGGTTCTATTCATATACTTTGTTCTATTATATATTTTAATGCTTAGAAATTAATTTGTCGTCATTGAATCAATGTTCCTGTTCAAGTTCTTTCCTGTTGTTAAGTATAGCTGATTAATTTTAGCCAACATATTAATCCTGTATTTCTGTATTTTAGTTTAGTTTGCTTAGAACGGAATCAGTTATATTATTATTGTAAAATTAAACGAAATAATATTTGTGTTTCTTATTAAATGTAAGTATTTAAACTAAGTGAGATAATGAATAAAGTGTTAAAGGGAAAAGTGTTTACATATTATTTAACGTCGCACATGACATGTATTATGAAATGATTTGTCAAATCATAAACATGTAATTCAAAATAAAAACAAGAATGCGATGTTAATATTTGAAATTTATACTTGAATACTACACGAAAATCAGTTTAATTAACTAATTTTTTTTCTAAAAATTGGATTTTATATATTTAAGTGACAAATTTAAAGAATCCATTTAGTTAATTTTTTTAAATACTTTCAAATACACTTTAAATTATGAAAAATAATTTATTAGGATCTTAGGAAAACCATTGTTTTTTATTACTAACTTCACTTATTACATATATATATATATATATATATATGATTGTATTTGTTTGTTGTATATCATTGTGTTATTTTTACAACAATTTTAACATAATATATTTAATGACTGATATAGACTAACATATTATTCCTATTATTTCTAGTAATGAATTCATTGTAAAGTCAAAGTCATTGTCCACGAGTCAAATAATTGAGGAAACTTTAGAAAGGCACCACACACACACACAGTAAAAATAAATTCTTTCACAAAATTTATCGAGAAATTACCATTTTTATTGATATCGAATAAATAAATTCTAATGCTGGTGACATAAAATACCAGTAAAATATGTAAAGCTCATAATAATTTGTAAATTTGCAATATCAATCCTCCCTATTCAATGATATTTAGAAAATTTGCGTTGATGTTAAAAAGTAATTTAAGTCTAATTGTCTCATATGTGAAGAATAACCATCAAACATCCTGCACTGTTTTTGATAAACAAATAGCTTTTGAATAGAGAAACAATGCAGCTTACATGAATTTTCAAAAGAAATTTTTTAGGTTCTTTGTGCAGGATGTTTCACATATCTTAGTCTATAAACAATGATAAAGCAACTGACTTGTAATGCAAAACTAGCACATTCAGTCAAGAATTTAAATTCCGTTTTCTTTAATATTTAGAATTTAATAAGAATAAGATAACTTTGTTTAGTTCACAAAAAAAATTAAAAATTTAACTTTAAAACATAGTAAAATGATTTTGAAAAATTTATGAAATGTCTGGTTACATAATAGTCACAAAGTACTACATACAAACCGGAAAAGTCAATGAGAACTTTATAAAACGACTTTTCCTAGAATTATAATAACAGTGGACTGGTTCACATTTTAAACCTTATTTTAATTATTCACAAATCTTGTAATCATCTCTACCCAAGTTATATAGTAAGGACAAGCTGTAGCATTGTATGTAGTTCTTTATTCTATTAGATTCCAGAAGTTGAAAGTGACTGTTTTGTGATAAAATAAACCAAGCCAATTTTTTTTCTTTCTGTTTCTAAATTTTCTGTATAAAATAAAAAATAGATCATTTAAATTTTTCATCTAATGTATCAAGAACGCACTGAAAAGATAATTTTCATTTATTAGTATACGAATATATGCAGTGGACATATACATTGAAGACAACGTTCCGAAAATAATGGTAGATTTCTCAAAAAGCTCGTAATTGTTGCTGATACAAATCATTTTAATCCCTTTAATTACAGTACAACGAAATTATTTATTTTTTTGAAAATATTGAAAGCAATGATCGTCGCTACAAATCATTTTAGCTTTTCTAATGTTGATGTAGATTGATTAATATTTTTGGCGTTTATATTTAATATTACTCATGAAAAAAAAAGTTATTACAATAAGCGTAATAAAAAGGCAAACATTACAGGATTCATAAGTTTAACAATATCTTAACATTGCTACTGTTTCGAGTTGGGATCATTTGTTTAATTGTACCTAAATTTTGCAGTTAAATCTGGTTAAATTTTGATAAAACTTTCAGCATATTAGATCTTTATCTGGTTATTTTAAAGAAAAAGAATGGTACCACATATGCATGTAAGATATGTAAAATTGATTGCTTACGATTTTAAGAGGATTTGAACATATTCCATTTGAAACGAATTGACAAATTCTTCATATTTAGCCTATGTAAGCTATTCTAATCTCATTTCATGTGACTGACACATGTCAACGAAATTGAATGCTCAATAATGTTAGAGCTTAGCTTTTCTTTTTGTAATCAGTAAATAGTAGAAGTTTGAAATTTTTATTTTCACTCCACAACAGCAAACTGATCATACTTTTCAGATCTACAAAGGACCAAATTGTTTTAGCTTAAAAGAATAATACATCGGTATTTTGCCCGCAACGTAGTGATAAAACGCATCATCAATTGCGCTTCGTCCACATTTCATTAAAATACTTTTGAAATGAAATTAGAAATTCTTTATTGATCAACATTATTTTTATTATTAGCTTTAAAAGGATTATAAGTCATTGAATTCTCAGAAGGAAACTATTTTTTTGTGTACTTTCGAAATGCTGATGATGAAAGATTTCGAAATGCTTAAAATTTACAGAGTACTTTATCAAAACTCTTGTGTTATGATAAAGGTGAATATTTACCTATGTTAAGAATTATTGTTTTTGTGTTCTTCACGTATATATTTATACATACTGACTTATTTGCTTACGTCACTTGATTTATTAAGAGTGCATAGTAGTTTTATAGTAAACATTGAACTATGAATTTTCTTACAGGGCTTTGAGTAGACAAGCAGAATTATTACTATTTAAAGACTGGTTTATGTTATCCATTTATAGAGGAAAAAACGATCGTTAACAATGAATTTAAAATAAAGATTTTTTAGCATAAGTGAATTTAAATTTTTTCATGACATAAAATTTTTTTTTCAACTTGGTAAAAAATTTATTTTCCATAATTTCTTATTCTTTCAACGTTTCTGAAAACATAAAAAAGGAATTGCTAACAGGGAGCAAAATTCTCGAATTATATACTTAGCATATACTTTTGTCGTCTTAGCCTATACTTTTTTACAATTAACGCTATTGTCGTCGAAATATATTGAAAAGGAAATTACCCGTTGTTTTAAAACAAGTTTGCATATTAAGTTTGAACTGATTGAAGAACTAGAGACAATCTCTAATTTAGAGCTTATCACTTTTTTAATTTCTCGTTATTAACAATCCCTAGGATTTTATTCACTATCATAAGGGGAAAAATATTATTATAATGGTTTGTACATACACAGTCTCATAAATTATTATTTTTTTTTAATTTTAAATATATTTTTACGAAAATCTTAATATCTAAACAAAAAGTGTAATAACTTTTTTGTGTGATACTTCCTTTAAATACTGAAGCTAAAGTATTGTGATAAAGAGCTAAGTTTTTCTTGTAAGTGAATTGTATTTTTATCATACACTAAATCTATCATAAATTTAAAATACAATTTCATCCATATTTAATAAAGAGAATAGCAAGTATTTTAATTAATCAATGAATGACATAAAGCAAAAATCTGTAATAGATAATTTTATTTCAGGTAATATAATTAAAGCGATGAATCCAATCCTTAGTACATAATGTTTGAAAGGAGAGAATATGTATATAAATAATAAATTCTATTGTATTCTGTATTGTCACAAAAAATTATGAGCGACTAAAAAATTTTAAATAAAAGCAAATTTATAACAAAGTTTAATACAAAATGCTGTATTATTCCTGCCTCAAATCATTTAATATGACATAAGAAACAAACACTTCTTTTGTATTTTCAAGTACACAAATATTTTATTACATTTTGGATAGTATAATTATATTAAGATAACGTAAGATAACAAATCTACAACCCATATTTGGTTTTTAATATTCACAGTTATATGCTCCATGTTAATATGATTAAGCTGTTTTTATTTCTATTATTTCAGAAAATAGAATAGTATTAAACGAAATATTCTATTATTTTGTTAAAAACTTTAGCAAGCACATAAGAAAGTGTAACAATAATGTAACTTTCTTTTTTTGGTTAAATTGTTTTAAATGTCTATCATAGTAGAAGCACGGAGGGATTATTCTATTATTTTGATATGCATTCATTCCAGAAACTTCTTTATCAATCATTGTATAAACTGAAAAATCATTCACATGCTAGATCATTTACCATGCAACATTCACTTTTTAGAGACATGTATTATTTCACTTGTTTGCACACAATTACTGTCTTCTAACAGGCTTTGATCAGTCGTGTTCTTCTGAAATTACCAGTATCCATTGTTTTCTTAATGGCAAGTTGTTCTATTAATAGTGCAGGCGTGAAATCATCTCCAGATCTTGATCCATATTTTTCTTTCTTTAATTAAAACGTCAAATAATAATATGCCTGTTTTATTACAAGTTACGATTTTTGAAAACATGCGGTGACCGGCCACTTTTTCCCCTATTAAATCAAAGGAAAACCAATGACAAATTATTTTATCATTTGAAATTCTTCATGAATAATTTTATGTATATTGATGGATGCATTTTGGAGATACAGCGATTATTATTTAGCATATTTCATGTGAAAGCCACATTTTGTTGAACAAAAAAAATAACATTTCTGTTAGCTTTATCTCCTCAGGAAAACTGGATCTTTTAAAATGTTCTGTAAGCATCTGAATATAATCATAAAAGATTAACACACTCATTTTTAATTTTTTATTTAAATTCAATGCAGAAATCAATATGGCAGAACACGCTGCTATTAAATTTTCTCAAGTCATTTTTTTCTTTTTTTCAAAATTTATTCTACATTGCTATTTTTAAGTAGCCAATATAGAATTTTCTGCTATGATACATTCTTCATATTTATAAAGTTAATTATAAATCTTTTATCCCCTTTCTTCTTCAGAGTACCTAACAAGTTTCCGAGAGATCTCCGCACTTGACAGAATAGAATTTATTTCGTAAAATCATTGACTGCTTTAATTATATTAAGAAAGTTAATATAATACATTATTCATTTCTATTAAAAAAGAGCAAATCTTAGAAAATTCTGAAATTTTTCGAAAAATTAAGATTTTTTTTTAAATGAACCTAAATTATTTAAAATTATTTTTTAATAACTTAGATGTGATACATGATGTTTTTATTAAAATGCTAATCTATTAATTGTAAAAAATAATAAAAATGAATAAATCTGCAAAGTTGTCTATAATTCTTTTAACGTATTTTTTTTTAATTTGAGGAAGTTTTTGTCAAATTTTACCACCAAATCTGGTAACTAGAATTTTTTATTACAATGATCAGGAATAATATCGATGATCAACAACACATTATATCTTACAACCATAGCTTTTATGCCATCTTGGGACAATTTATAAAACCGTATTTAAACTTTGCGTTTTCATTAGAATTCTTATGAGAATAATTGTTAAGTAGAACTTGATGATGTATTTCCTATCTTCTATAATTTTTAATATTAGTTAGATTTAATTTTTCAATTAAAAAATACTATGAGGTAACAATAAAACTTAGTGATATTTTTTAGTCCCCAAAAAACAAAAAATACATTCAAATAATTATTCAACATCGTAAAATTAAATCCAGCAATTTGAATCAAAATAACATTAGTTTTCAAAACTCAATTTTTTGTAAATTCTAGGAGAAACATTATGAAAAATTAAAAGAAATTGAATTCTAATGGTTTATTCTTAAAATTTTAGAATGTCTTAAATTACTTAAATATTTTGGATACATCATAAGATATCACTTTGTTAATCTAGAATCAGAGTCTTTCTTTTAATATATCATATAAAATTAGAAATTAATCAATATTTTAAGACCTATAATGTACTTGAAAAGAATAAAAAATTCCAAATAATGTTTCATATATATATATTCAACATTATATATTTAATTGAAAATTATATATTTCATATATAATGTTCAATTATATGTACAAATTAACATCAAATATATATTATGTACACTGACGTATGCAAATAATAAAAGAAAAACAAAGATTGAAATCGAGGAAAATCATATGAATTTATTAAGTTTTTCACATAATTTTAATCTTTTTGGAGTGCATTTTGTTTATTATATATTTCCGATTCGAATATTTTATTTATTTATTAAAAATAATTTGAATATTTCGCAATTTTATTTAATTATTTATGAAGATTTAAAATTATAAGTTTGAGAATTCAATAATAAACTTAAATTTTCATTATTATTTTACATTCATAAAAGAGAAAATGATGATGAAATTGAAAGAAAAGTGATGAAAAGTGAATGAAAATATTATATATTAATTTCAGTTAACTAACAAAAATCTTTATGTTTGTTTTCAACATTAATATACATTAGAAATTAGCTTTATTCTTACATAATTAAAATTTCCAGTCTTAGACTTTAACAAATATGTTTCAAAATACATAAATAAGTAATGCCAAAGCAATATAAAAATAATCCATAATTAATAAATATCACTCATTTTCAAATATTCCAATGGTAAAACTTTATACATATAATTATACTTATACATAAATTTATATATAAATATTTTAGAGAAAATTTTGAGAAAAAATGCACGTGTTTATATTGTTATTACCTTAACCATAGCAATTATTCATGAAGGAAATTACCTTTTGTAGTTACTTTCAGATTATCCGTTAATAATGGCAATTTTGCGTATCATTTGAGTAAACAACTCTTCAGCACGATTTATCCGGAACGCGTGCCTGTGAAAATCTTCAGAAGGGTATATGCTACTGTACAGTAAGAACTTCAGAAAATCATCTGCTTCTTCCTAACGATTATTCCAGACTGAGTTCCCATCCAAACCCCTGGCGAAAAACAAGAGAGTTAAGGAACGCGTCACTAGAAAACTAAAATTATTGCTTAGCCTAAATTATTGACACTAATTGAGATTTTGTAGCATAATAAGCATAAGCACAAAAAAGCTTACAAACTTCCGTAATTTGGGGTAAAAAGCTTGTGGCATGTTACTTTAGTGTGATTAATATTTATTCTTTTATTCATTCTTTTTTGGAAAAACAATGCCATCATCTACCATACAGAAAATAAATAATAGACCAGGTTTGTTTTAAAAACTTAATAAGAAAAAATATCGTAAAATATCAGTTCATTTAATTTTTGCAAATTTAAATTACCTTTTATAAATTAATTATTTATTTGATAAAATTATATTATATAGTTTAATATTATAAGTAATATTTACTTATTTTATGAAATAGATTTTTTATTCTTAATAAATTATACATTTCCTAAAATAAATTGTCGTTATTTTTTAATAATCTTTACTTAAAACGTCAAATTGGGTTCTTACAAAAACCAATAATAGGTCTAAATAAGAAAATTCACATATTTTTCAATCCACTATTTCTATTACCAATATATTTGTATTTACAATTTTAATGATTATTAAAGGCAAAATATGATTCTATTATAAAAATCTAAAAGTTTTGAAATGTATTTTCTTCATTTATTGTTTAGTGATTTATAATGGGACTCAATATTTTTATTATTTATAAATTACTTTAATAATTGCTTGCATTTCTTATATATACTTACATTATATTTTACTTAGTTATTAAGTTATTAGTACTTATCAATCATCTATTTTATTAGTAATACATCAAAGATTATGTTTTAAATCCTTAAGTTTTAAGAAAGTATCCATTTAAAATAAGCTTAAAATCCATGTCAGATTTATGCAGAAACTGACTTTAATTTAAACTTTTAATTTTCCACAAAATAGCTCTTCATTTTATAAAAAAATAGGTTATTAGAATGCAGTTTTGATCATATCAAAAATAATATAGCTTATTTATTTCTAAATGTATGTTTAGGAAATTAAAAAAAATGTAAAAGTCGCACTCACCCAAATTTTACCTAGAAATTTTTTAAAGTAATTTAATTTCTAAGGAATAACAATGCCCAAAAAAACTATTGAATTTTTAAAAAGTAGTTGAATACAAATTTGTGATTTAAAATTTCAACATTTGACTGACTTGCAATTTAAACAAGAGTACAAATCTCAAGGAAGAATTTTATCCAAACTTAGCAGTAATTGAATCTACAATTACAAGAATCATATTGAAGCAAATCACGTAATTATAATATATATGAAGCAAATGTATCGTAGACAAGAAGCTTAATAAAAAAAATGTATAATTTATACTCAGTGAATACCTAAATTTGATAAGTAATTATTACTATGTATATATATGTATATACTGCAAGAAAATGTTGCTTTATTTAAGACTTATTATTATAAGTCTTAAATAAAGCAACATTCACTACTAAAGATTGCTTTTTAAAGTAATTCAGAAACATTGAAATTTTTTTTAATATTTTTAAAATGTTTTGAAGAAAACTCAGTCTCATTTCCCAGGTAGATTTTATCTTTCTAAAAAAATTTAATTTCTCATGCTTCCTCAAAAGAAATATATAAAAATATATATGACATGTGTGAAGATTAATATTAGATTTTGGAATAAAAGATGTTTTATTAATTAGTGTACAAAAGAATAAATCAAAAAAATTTCTATAAATACTTGCTTTATTTTAAAATATTTCTATAAAATATCACCACTTTGAAAGAACAGATTCTAATTAATATACAAATGTGAAAATCAAGAAATGAATATAGAATCAATTTTTTTTTCCAATATGTGTCTAAATTTCTCCGGAAATATTTACATTTATGACGCCCTTATTTGATCATTAACTTCAAAAATGCAAAAATAAAACTTTCAAATTTATATATAGATATACTTGATATTAGAGAGTGTACTTTGATAATAGTTTGAGTATTTATAGCATCAAAATGTGAACAGTCATTATGTCTGACTTTTGTAAATATATTTCGTATTGTATACTTGACGTATTAATCTTACAGCATATTCCCGTAGTGTATGATACGTTATTCATTTGATATTCATATTCATTTGATCCATTTGATACGTTATTCATTGATTCATTTGATACGTTATTCATTCATTTTAATTATCAGTCTTTTTTTAGAAAAGCTTAAATATTTTCTTTTAATGTACCGAACCGCGTTAAAAATCTTAAACATTAACATATTACTATTTCTTAGATTTTTTTTTATAGACAATGATAAAATAATAAGAAATAAGTTTAAGAAGTTTCGTACTTTTTATTTTTTATTATAAGGCAACTTGAAATTAAGTTGAAACATATTATTTGTAACAGTAAATCATAACGAGTAAGAAACTTTAAAAACCTTAGTTAAATGTTCTTAGATATTATATATTTTAAAATCTCTTTGATCACATTTTTATTTGAAATTTTCATTATATTTTATGCTTATCATTTCAATCAACTCATTTAACTTTCTGTACAGCATAAAAATCTTCTAGTTTATAAGCATCGGAGAATTTTAATCTACAATGAAAGCTTTCATCATTTCTTACATAAGTTAAGATAAACTTCGTAGTTATTATGAGTGAATAAATTTCTGTTTCGATAATATTCATGATGAATATTTTGTTTCATTTTCATAATTCCTGTTCTTTACTGTAAAGCTGATTTATATTGACATAATTTTTGTATATACCATATATATATATATATATATATATATATATATATATATATATATATATATATATATATATATATATATATATATTATATATATATATATATATATATATATATATATATATATATATATATATATATATATATATATATATATATATATATATATATATATATATATATATATATATATATATATTATATATATATATATATATATATATTATATATATATATATATATTATATATATATATATATATATTATATATATATATATATATATATATTATATATATATATATATATATTATATATATATTATATATATATTATATATATATATATATATATATATATATATATTAATGGACAGATAGATGCTCTAATGTATAAAATGTGTTATAAAAAATTATATTATTGTGTTCTTTTCTTATAATTGTCTGTAGATGCTGGATTTATTTAGAAGTTTTAGGATTAAAAAAATTTAAAGAAAAATATATGGAATGTTTGACATTCACTTTAGATTTGCTCTTAATCATGAGAAATATATATATCTTTCAATACTATACCTTTTAGTGAACAGCCAAACAGATGTAAGCTGATATAAGGCTATTTTTATTATTAATTAGGTATTTGCTATCCAGAAAGACAATCCATAATAAAATTACGTGGCGCGAGGTATAAATCTTGCCAAGCATCTACTCCGGAAAATCCAAAACATCCACTCCAATTGAGGTGCAAGCGGAAAACAAAATCTAACATCTATCACACATTGCTCAACATCTGGAAGCTATTGGAAGTATTCTTTGCATATTTTGCTCTTAAGGAATCTTTTTGATAAATAGTAATCTGTACTATTTTTTTGGGAAGGAAGAAACTAAAAAATCTCTTAAGTATCCATCGTACGTACATAAAGAAAATCAAGATCCATCTCATCTTATTCAATAATCGTTGTCATCAGATCCTTCCACTCAGAAATGCTCAGCCTATCCATTATGTCATGATGAACCCAAATTTAATATTTCAGGATATTAAACCACATATTGACCATTCAATTCCTATCTAAACTCCATAATATTGGAATTCTACAACCCTACAATATGCAATAAGAGATAGTTTCTTGAAGCATCTCAACATTAGACGTTAGACACCACAATATTAGGCGCTACAACATTACACATTACAAATTTTATAGACGACATTAAAGCATCACAATTAGAGATTAGAATTCCTATCAGTAAAATCCGAAAGTTACCAATCTTATCTTGAAAACTAACGAGATAGACGACAAACGTCAATCCAAAAGTTAGGCTAATGTCTAAACATAACATTAAATTGGCTTCTGTTTACTGCAATAGTATGCGATTATATGTTTCTCATGACAGAAGTGTGTAAGCACAACTAACCGGCTTCTAATCTTTTAATCCTAATCAATAACGTTGACAGCATCCCATTCGAAGGGACATTTTAATCGAAGCAAGTAGGGTGTACCTCCTAATTGCTACCTTTGTGATTTTTTTTCATGGCAAGTAATTCAAATGCTGCTACCATTTTAGAAAATCACATATATGACACAAAATGTAGTAAAACATGAGAAAAAGCCTTACCTGGAAATAAAAAAAAAATTCAAAAAAGCTACAAAAACTCACCTTGCCATCATTAAGGGGAAAACCGGCAATACTATAAACAAATCAAAAAATGCCAGATTTTGGGAAAAAACTTTTTGGGGATATATCATGCTTACACCTCTCAATCAATGGAACTTTTAATTTAAATAGCATTTCTCAACACTATGGTCTTTCTCAAATATCAATGCCGTTTCTTTGTATAGCGAGTAAATGCGTTTTCCCAATGGAGCTACCATAGTTCGTCAGATTAAGTAAATCTGTTTGATAAAAAATTATAATCGATAAAGTAGAATTAATGAAATTGTACCTCATCAATTGTAATGTTTTTACTATGAATTCATTTCATAAAGAAATTTCGAACATAAATCAATATTTCGAGATAAAATTGAAAAAAATATTAATTTAAAATATTTTCTATTAATTGATATCTCTTATAAACAGGACATTTAAAGATTATTTTTATATAATAATACATGATTTTTTATCTCTTTTCAGGTTTCATAAAGGCAAGACAGTCAACAAACGAAATAAGTGTAAAATAACACACTCCATAACATAGTCATGTAATTAATCCGTTATCACTTATTGTGTGTAAAATTACTCTCCTTCCTTAAAATTGAATAAATAACTCATCAAATGTACATATAAGTTTCTAATTGGGCATTTCTAAGTATTAACACATATTCAGAGCAACTGTTTTTGTAGATACATGAGAATAATTTTTCATTAATTAAAACAATCAGTATCTCTACATTTTGATTGTAAAAAATTGGAAATCTGAAAACTATACTTTAAATAAGAAATCATAATTAACTCCATTTTTATTTTTTACTCGGTTTTCTGCTTTAACTTTCATTTTGATCCTTTTTAAATTTAAAACATAATGTACATAAGTTGTATGTCAGATTTTTCTGTCTAAGTTAATCTTTTCATTTAAGAATGAAATTTTAAAAAATTACTGTTCAATATTATAATTTTCTTTCTAAAATTTTATAAACTATTGAAAAAACTAATATAAAAAAATTTGTCATATACTTATTCATGTCTTATTATCCCCCTTATCCTTATCCCCCGTAAATTTACTAATTTCTTGAAACAATATAATCGTTCATACATTCATGTCATTACAAAATAACCATTATGTTCATAAAATTTAATTAAATAATTTTTAATTAAATAATAATTTAGACAATTTATATTTTAACCAAATGACAAAGTGCCTAATTCATCATTTGAACATAAATTTGGAATGTTAATAAATTTATCACTATATTTATGGAGCAAAAATTCTAAGTAACGAAAACATTCCCCAGCCAGAATTCTATTCAAAAAAACTATTCTCAAGTTGAAAAATTATTAACTAGTTGGAAGTCTTCATTTAGAAATTAATTTATTCCCCAACTGTGTTGTTCTCAATCCGTGAATCTTGAATCCTATAAAACTATCAATTACAAATTTATTTATCTATACATTTTTTGGATGGAGTTCTGATTTCCTTTTGCTCAATCAGATTTACTCGAAAAGTATTGCTATTATTAACTTATTTTTCGGAGAAGTTTGCTTTTACATCAAAGCGAAGTACTCGTGTAATATCATTATAGTATTGGTAACACAGGAATTTAGGCGAAGTTTGGGAAAAAAAAAGTTGCAGATTCTTACCGGTACGTACATTCTACTTCGAACTTTATTATCTTTGAGAAGTACTCAAGCAATTCATTTTCATTTATTTAAGTTTGTAGGAATTTGGGAATTCCTATAAAATTAATTTATTGATTAGTTTATTAGTTTCAAGCTCAAGTGGTTCTATTAATTTATTTCCTCAAGTACGTACAAAATGTTATATTCAAAATGACAGACATGCCAGACGATATACCATTTATTGAGTGTGAATATCGCATACCAAAACATGCATCGAGCTCTATATTAGACTATGATGATAATGCACTTCTAGCTATACAATTAGCTTCTGAAGCTGGAATTTCAAATTTCACAATATTTTTGTGTCCTACAGCAGGATATGCTTCGGTTCCTAAGAAGCCTTCACAATTAAAATCTGAACTATTAAATGCTATTTCCAACATGAATGGGATTGAAGAAGTCAGACATACCAGAAATGGAAAACTAATTATCACTACAAATGATTACAAAACGGCAACTGAAATTTGTAAAATCGAAACAGTATTAAATGTCCCTGTGATTCCCCAAATACAAATTGAACAATACACTACAAAATTTATTATCCCGTTCATATCAGTGGACGAAAGTCTAGAAAATCTAGCATTAGAAATTGAAAATAACGGCCTTATTGTATCTCAAATACGACGTTTTAATAAAAAGGGATCTTCAGAGTGTTTAGAAACTATCTTGGTAAGAGTCTACGGACATAAAATCCCATCTCAAATTAAAGTGTTTTTATCTATTGTAAATGTAAAGATTTTTGTGGATAAAGTTCATCAATGTGGTATTTGTTTTAAATTTACACATGCAACAAAAATGCAAAGTGCAATCAGCTTTATGCAGATTCTGTGGTACACATCACAATAGTGATCCTTGTTCAACTAAAGTCCCATATTGTGTAAACTGCAAAGGACCTCACACTTCAGATGATCCTTCATGTTCATCTCGTGAAGGAGAAACTCGATTTTTAAAATTTAAGACAATAAACCTTCTATCTTTTATTGAAGCAAGAAGACAATTTAGAAGCTCTAAAACCAATTTTGCTACTAATGTAAAGTCTAATCAACCATCAGAAATTACTCAAGCTAAAATAAATGATATAGTCACCTCAATTCTTTCGAAATTTGAAGAGTCAGTAGACAAAAAAATCTTAGCTATTCAAACCCAACAAGAAGCCATCCTTAATAAGATTTTCCAAAAATTTGAAGAAACTGTAAGCAAAATTTTTGAAACTAGAAGTCTCTCATCATCCCCTGCTAGAAGGAAAATTCGGAAAAGTAGTCGATTCCAAAAACAATCATCAAACTCTAGTAACAGTGACATTCATTTCAATCCAATTTTACCTGTGAATAATGTATTTAATTTTGGTAACTCTTCTGAAGAACAGTCAGAAATAATTGAAAATACAAAATTCAGAAAGGGAAACAATAAAATTTCCTAACAGATGGGACGCAACTTCTATACTGGGCGCATCAGTCCTTAGAAGTCAAATTATAATCATAATAATTGTAACCTTTTCATGTTCTCATTAATTTCGTGGAATTCTCGAAGTGTTCTCAATAAGCATCCATACATGAAACTTCATTATTTTAATTCTGCAGATGTTATTGCAATACAAGAAACTTGGTTAAAAAAAGTTAACAAGATATCTTTATTTAACAAAATAATCTTTCGTCAGGATAAAGAAGATAGCCGAGGTGGTGGCCTTCTCCTAGCAGTAAATAAAAACATTCCAACAAGGCAATTTTCTCCTATCCGTCACTCAGATGATGGCAGAGAAATCTTAGCAGTCAAGATCACAGTGGCAACGACTACAATAACAATCATTAATGTGTACATTCCTCCTGGCAAATTTTTCTTCAGAGTGGCTTCATAGCATAATTCAAGGAATTCGGCCTCCTTATATCATCATAGGAGATTTCAATATTAGACATACATCATTAGGAAGCTGTTCCACTTCATCAAGGGCAAATGATTTTCTTGAATGGATTCAGGAAGAGAATTGCTGCCTCCTGAACTCTGAAATTCCAACACACATGGCCCACATCATAAACCTTCACTCATTGATTTCTCCTTTGTATCACCAGACATTTATCACCTTAGTCATATTGAAGTTCACCCAGATTGTTTTGGAAGTGATCATTTACCATCTAAAACTAGCATAGCTATTGGAGATATTGATCACCATATACCGAACAGATCACGTATCCTGTGGTCAGAATTCTTTACTTCCATCAATACTGATCATGAAATTTCTAACCTTCACTCTATTGAACAATTCAATCATCTCTGCATAAATAAACTTCACAAATTTTGAAGATGGCAGAAAATGCCATGTAAACCTTATCCCCCATGGTGGTGTTATCTCCTTGGCCAAAAAAGACGTCTTTGGCGTAAAGCTAAATGCACATGTGATAAGTACGTTTGGATGGCATATAAAAGAACTGCAGCCGAACAACATCGACTACTCATATCTCTCTCTCGAAAATATTGGGACGAAATAATAATTTCAGCTGGAACATCAAAAAATATTTTCAATTTATTAAAAAATCTTCAAAATAGAGTTACAGTACCTTCAACTTCACATATGATCCTATTACATAATAATTCTCCAGTGACAGATCCTACTCATCAAGCTAATATGTTTACAGATTTCTACACTCGTTCACCGATTTTAGAGGTTATTCCGCTGGATTTAAGTACAAGTGAGGATTTTTCTTACAATAAACCCTTTACTGCATCTGAACTGCAAGAAGCTTTGGCAAGATGCAAAAACTCATCTGTTGGTCCAGATAAGATATCTGCAAAAGTATTAAAAGGCATTACTACTACCAACCTAGAATACCTCCTCTATCTGATGAATATATCGTGGCTTACAGGTATTGTACCAGAAATATGGAAATCCTCCATTGTTATTCCAATCTTAAAACAGGGAAAGATGGCCAATCTTGTGGCATCGTACCGTCTTATATCTCTGACTAGTGTCATGTGTAAATTAATGGAAAGAATGATTTTGAAGAGATTTATTGACCATATATCAACCACATCTTTCTTTCATCCCAATCACCACGGATTTCTGCCACATCGAGGTTGTGACAGTATTTTATCCATCATTCATCATCACATAATCTCTGCCAGATCCTCTAAGAAATTTGTTATTTTGGTTGCAGTTCATATTTCCAAGGCCTATGATTCAGTTTGGCCAGACGGCCTAATTTATAAATTACTTCAAGCAAACATAAAAGGAAATGCTGCTTTGTGGATTCAACATTTCATTACAGCTCGCCATTTTCAAGTAAAGTGGAGAAATAAGCTATCTTCATCAACCACCTCATATAGAGGAGTTCCACAGGGGAGCGTGTTATCACCTTTCTTGTTCTCAGTGTTTATGGCAGACCTCTACGATATCCTTCCCCCTGACATCAAATGCTTCATGTACGCTGATGATATATTTCTGTTAACTTGGGAAAACTTCAGCAGAAACTAACATCTGCACTTGGCATATTACAAAATTGCTGTCAAGAATGGAAGTTATTGATAGACCCACAAAAATGTTCTATGATTAAATTTTCTTCAAAACGACGACAACCTAATTTCAACTTCTTCATCAACAATCATCCTATTTCCTGGAGTAAAAATATTCGAATTTTGGGATTACATTTTTCACACAATTTATATTTCCGTCATCATTTTTAGGAAAAGAGAAAAGCTATATCAAAAAAGTTTAATGCTTTAAAAGGTATCGCAGGTAATAGATGGGGTGCTCGTACCGCTCATCTTCAAATCGTGAAGTGCTTTATTGTCATCAGTCTGGATTATGGCTGTCATATATTTACTTCAGCATGCACAACAGACCGTAAAATCCTTGAAACTGTATATCACACTGCCCTAAGAATTGCCACTGGTCTTCCTAAGTGGACCCCCACACCGATAGTTCTACAAGAAGCAGGAGAAACTTCTCTTCACTCTAGACATGAAATGCTCTCCTTAAACTTTTACATTCGAAATTTAAGTAAGTCATCATTATCCCCCTGTGCTTCAGCTTGGGAAAAGCTAACTTACATTCGAGTCAATCGTAATCATCCTCTGGCCATTAAAGCCAAATTGTGGTTCGACCAACAAGGAATAAATACCTCGTGCATATTAAAAGTCCCAACTGGCTGGCCAGAAATGTCAAATAAAATCTCCATTTGCTCCTCGAGTCTCCCTTTTCAGACTAAATCATTGCCAAAAGATATAATTTGTAAGCTATTTCACCAAGTTTGCGAGTCATCATGGCAAACAGATACGATGATTTTTACAGATGCTTCCAAGCAGGGATCAACTGTGGGCATTGCAATAGTCAATTTTACAACTAGTTTATCAATAATAGAGAAAATTAGTTCCATAAACTCCATCTTCTCAGCAGAGGCTCTGGCACTGCTTATTGCAGTCTCTAAAATTTGCACTGAACCCAAAAAGTATGTCATTTTCACAGACTCACTTTCTTGTATCTCTGCTCTTTCATATTGTTCCAGGACACCAACTATTATTCAACTGCTTCGATTCCAAATGATTCAATCTACTCAAAAGTGCTTATCAATACAGTTAGTTTGGGTTCCCGGACATTCAGGGATTGCAGGTAATGAAATTGCAGACTCATTGGCGAAAGCAGCAACTGTGAGTAATTATGCTATTCGATCTATTTCTCTAGAAGATTTGAAACAACACGTCAAGGAACATTACTTTAAAGAAAGTCTCAATCAATGGAAAAATAGCAAATATGCTGAAGCATTCACTCATCTCACATCTATTCGCAAAAATCATAGGCTGTTAACAAAATCGCGACTAGAAGACGTATGGCTGACCAGAGCAAGAACAAGATCTTTTCCTACTAATTCGATTCTATTTAGGTTTAATCTCTGGCATACAGACCGCTGTCAGTGCGGTGAACTTGAAACCATAGATCATATTCTCTTAGATTGTCCTTTATACGAACATCTGAGGAATCAACTACGGAAAAAATTAGGAATAGGAACATTATCATTCTCTTGGATATTTGAACTGTCTACAAATCCGAAAATTAAAATTCTTGCATTCTGTAATTTTCTACGCCTGTCCAACAGGTTCTAATTTTAATGAAAAAAGAAAGTTACAACTCAAAATCCACCTTGAACTATTTTCTAACACGAATTTGTAAATCCGAATTTTTTCCTCACATATCAAGATGTCTTTGTTAGTGATCACCAAACTCAACTTACTTTACTTAAATAAGGTTAGTAGTTTGATTGCATAAATCCTCTCCAAACACCTTCTTCAATGAGAGCTACAAGCATCTTAGCATAAAGCTCCAAAAGTGCCCGCCATAACCTACCTACCTACCTACATGTTTTTGAATTTGTCGTTTTTAATTTTGTTACATAAATTTCAGTGGTAATTATACTATAGAAAATTAAGTATGGAAAGCTAATTATCGAAAGTTTGATTTCTAACTATTTGAGTTTTTTTTTCCCCAAAAAATGGAAATTTTTTGTAAGTAAAGGATTTAAGTTCCTAAAATTCAGGAATTAAGTTTTTTTTTTTTTTAGTATGGAGCTAAAAAAGTGTACTCGTTAATGAAAAATATGATAAAAACAAACCGATTGTACACTGCTCAAAATTGTTTATTTTAAATATTATCTTGAAAATTTTTTCTGTTTACCAAAACAAGATGAGAAACTGCTTTCTATTTTCGAAAAGAAAATATGTAACAAGATTTTAGTAATTTTCTTGTTTGTAAAACAAGGCGGAAGTACTATAACCATTAGAACTGCTATATTTCTATAGTATTTTCAGTACATTTTTAATAAAATAAATTCTTAAAACACTAGAAACTGTATTTAATGTTACTGAAAAAATTCTGATGATAAATATCTAAACACTATGCAATATATTGACTAAAACGAAAATGTAACTTGTATTAAAAGATTTGCAGAAAACCAAGAACATGCAGATTCCTCAAATATGGCATTGCAATTATTTTGTGGTTTGTCAAAAAAGTTGTTAAGTTCCTGAAATACATACAGTCACTGGATTATATATATACGGGTGTATATAATCATAGTTTTATTGAAAATATTTTTGTAAAAAGTTTACGAAAATACAATAGTAATATAATAATACAAACCTTTTATTTACGTAGCAAAATGAAATCATAAAAGAAGATCATGTGAGAAACAAAAATTATAAATGGTTTCTAATGTAATTATGATGCGATAGACAGTAGAAAAAGCTAAATCTATGAATTACTTCTAAATCCTAAACAGATAAACTGTAACAATTAATTCTAATTATATTCTGATTTAAACTAACATGTACATTTACAATATTTCATAGCTGAACAAATGTAGTGATTTATTGTGAAATCATTTCTGTCATTATAAAAAATGAAACTTTAACTTAAATATAATGAGAGATAGGAAACCAAAATAAACTAACAAAATTAAATTACATAAATGCCACGATTATTTTTCGAACTTTTCTATCATTTCTGAAATTAAAATTTTCAATATATGATTCATTTGAAAGATTGAAAAGCCCATATACATGATAAAAACTTCGCTCTCATATTTTTTGCCATTCTAAAGATACAAGTAATTTTATGATTCAAGATCTGAATTGATTACAAATTGTGTCTCCAATTTGTAATCAATTGAAAATAACTATTATAGAAAGAGCATAAAGTACGAAGTATTTCTTAAACAAAAAAAATCAACAAATGAAACACAAATGAATTTGTAAATATTTTGTTAAATTACTGAAGTTAGAAAAAAAACATAAAACAGCCTTTGTTAAATTTCGAATGATCTTAAAACTGAAAGTGCATATAACATGAATAAAAAAATGTAACAAAGGTTTAAAAATCTTAACTAAGTTCAGTTACATCGAGAACGTTTTCATTCTAAAAAATGTATGTGTTTATTCTTCTGGAAAACTAAGTTTCACAACATGGAAATGATTTCAAGATTACAAAGAAAGGGAATCGCTCAACTGAATAAATGCTTAATGAATCTGCAAATCAAAGCATCTGCATAAAATGCCGAATAAGTCTTACTGCTCCTTTTCTTAAAAAGTAATGATTCTAATTTTTTTATTCAGCAAAATTAATAATAAACGACGTTTTATTTTAAGCTGATGTTTTTATAGTCTTCATGTGTGGTATTCAGTTTGAATAACTGATTTTTCCTTGTTAAAAGTATTCACTTAAAAGCTTCAAAAAATAGAAATCTTTCTTTTCCAAATAAATCTTTTGCTATATTTAAATGCTGAAATTGTTGTAACTTTTTCAGTCTTTGTGAAAAGTTTTTAATTTTCTTAATTAACTTATTCACGTATAAAAAGTTAGTCTAAAAAGCAATCGGTTAAAAAGAAATTTAAAAATGTGAATATCAAGTGCCATTTTATTTACTCCATGATAATGATCTTCAATTTCTTCATTTTGACTACTTAAATATTTCAATTTTAATTTTCTCGAATACTACAAAAAATTTTTAATTTTTATCGAAGTAAAAATATATCCCAGCAACACTTTTTGTTCCGTTTTAATATGTCAAATAATTTTGCGAATTTACAAATTAAATTAAATTCAAATTTTAAATACATTGTATTCTATATAAGCATACCATATCTATATATTCCAGATAATATCTCAACATAAAGATAAAAAATATTACATAGTAAACAAATTTCAAATCTTCCAATGAACTTCAAGATTATAAGATTCTTTTTAAAACTGATTATATTATTGACGAAACTTAAATCAATCAATTTGTTTTTTATTCCATAATGTTTATAAAAGAGAAAGTCTTGTACACGCTTATTTTTTATGAAAAAAGCACATGATTTTGTTTTGTAATCAAACTCTCACCTAAAAGAAAATTCTCATCTTTCAGAGATATCCAAAGAGATTTTCGTTTTCCAAAAAATCAATAATTTTCAACAAATAGGAATTTGGTGGTAGTTTACAAAACATTTTTATAAAAATAACAAAAATTATTAATACATTTTCGAATAGCAAAAAAAATTAAACTATATATATAATTTTCCCTTTCATCTTTAAAATATTTTGGTACTATATAAAAATTTAAATCACCCAAGAGAATCTCATTCTACAAAAAAAATAGAAATGACAAATTTTTAACAAAATTTCAAATTCTTTAATTATGTATTTCATCATTTCGTCTTCTTCTTGATTCAGGATAAACATAAGGCAAGTTTCGGATTTCGAAAAACATAAAAATTATGAAATGATTTGCAGATAATAAAGAACTCTTGTATATAATATTGGTACTAAAAATTATGGCGGACAAGTATGTGACATATTTGATTTTAAAGTATAAGGATGTACAGCTCACTTTTTTAAAGCTGTATTTTCTGTGAATAATTAAGAAAAGTTTTATAAAGTGTTCATTAATATCAAAGTACTTATTTTTCAGTAAATAAAGCTTATTTTAAAAAAGCAATTAAATCATTTAAGAAATCCATTGTATTTAATTCAATTTATTCTTTCATTTTTCTACGATTTAGTGCACAATAGTTTCTTATTATTTTAAGAAGGGTTTACTCAAAGCATGTGAGGTTTATTTTTATGCCTAATGCTAAACTTAACTATGAGGCACGACAGCCCATATGGGCCAGAACCTAAAGTACCCATAACCGTTTTCCGGGAAATGGTCCTGGGGGGAGACAAATCATATATCCCGATTAAATGGTCTGCCTAATCCGAATTCGCAAGAGTTTAGTTCCCAAGCATGCTCGGTACACAGTTTATCGACCCACTGAAGGTATGAAAGACTGAGTAAACATTGCACAATGCGTGTGCCGAAATTTGGACATGTGTTTTGGGAACCTGAAACTCTACCGCAAAGCTACCGGGCTTCTATTTTTATGTCTACCAGCCAAAAAACAATAGTATTAATTTTGCTGAATGAAAGGTCATAATTGTCATATACTCCAACGAAATTATATCGTCGAAGAAAGAAGGGAGTCGAAGACCAATTATGAATGTCTCACATTTAGTTCTTATTTCTAAATTAGGTGATACATTCACTTTTGATTTTACAGTAGTACGCTCACAGGTTACCCAGCTATTTAAGATACCATCACTATCGCCCTTTAGACTTGTTGATATATTAAAACATGGGTATTACGAATAAATATACCTTGATTTTAAGTTTTGAAAAGTTTGTCTTATCTATGAAGTGATAACATTATATTATAGAACACCAATTTATAGAGTGCTACGAATGAGTTACATCTAGGAAAAATTGTAAAAAGGATACAACTTATTTTAAAAAAATACAAAATAATAAATTCACAAGCATAAAAAAATACAAAATACTTAATAAGTGTAGTTACCAATATTGCAAATATAAATGACCTAGAAACAACTTTTTTAAAATTAATAAATATGAAATCTTAAGCATTCAGTTCTGAAACCATTCAATTCCCAGAACAATCTAGGGGATCCTTATAAGTCAGCAACATATAGTTTTAAATAAGCTTAAAGAAACTCCAAGATGTAGGTATGCAAACTTCAGAGCAGTCACACTCAAAAATAACTAATGCAAAAAGCATTGTAGTGAAATCTTTGTAAGGAAAAACCTTGAAAAGGGATTGCATTCTTACAAAGATCCCTTTTCAAAGAGAAAATCAATGAAAAACATTTTATAAAATACTTGGAAAGTGAAACAGAACTCGAATAAGTTATAGATTTGGTTATGGAGTACTTCAATGCATATATATCTGTTCATAAATTAATCAATTCAACATTGATATCTGTATTCTGACATTTATTTGGTATGTTATTCCATTATTGCCTTTTGACAAAAAGGACTAATTTGGCAAAGATATACAAATTCAAATGAGTTCTAAATAACTTCAAATATCCATACTTAGGTCGATGCGAAACCTAAGTACTGTTGAACTGAAGATCAGAACCAAATAACTCAGCTGCAACCTCTAAAACTATTCTCAGATTGAATCATAAGAGGAAATTTCTTCGCTCGATAACCACAATACCATACGCACAAGTAAGTAATTTTTCCATGTGGTAATTGTTTTAATCGGAAATTCCAACGTAGTTCCTGAAGTATCAGAAACGACGTCTCACAAAACATTTGCATATAATATATACGTGGAAATAATGTGACTTTCAACGATCAAATCAACCAGGTGAAAACTACATGAATCCATAATACGTTTCAAGAATCTCAGTAGTAGTTTTAGGAATTTCAGTAACAAACTGAATTTAACGCGATGACTTAGAAAACAATGCCCTTGTCATGAACTTAGAATGTTATTATACTATTTAAATATTCTATTCACAAGAAAATCCTGGTTTCGATAACAGCAGTTGCTTAAAATCAGAGATATGGATGGCAATATTTTTGCTTTCTTTTTGTACCTCTATCAATTATTGAACATAGAAGTTATTTAATTCCCTCCATTGTAACACGCCTATTCAAATTCCTTGAAAGTAACCATAAGACTTGTGAATGTAAATTTTACCTTTTAAAACAGCCAAGAAAGAGGAAAAATTATAATTTGTATAGTCTCTCACATTAATAATATGAAAAAATAAAATTTTGTTAAATTTTAGTTTAGTACAATTCTTACAAAACAGGTTAGCTTACTACAAATTGAAAAAATATGAATTGCCTAAAATCTTTTAATGTAATTATACAAATGGAAACAAGGATGTAAGTGTCCACTCTGGAAGTGGAATTTATATTTTATCCCAGGGAAGTGAAGAAAAAATTAAGTTTAGAAATTCAAATCATTGCTCAGATTTTAGAAGTGAACTGGTTGCCATAAACCATAGCCTTGAATCCATTATCTCTTACCTTGGTTTGACTCCTGTATGGATCCTATCTGACAGCTTGAGTTCTGTTCAATACCTCTAAATCGGGCAAAGAGTGTGACATAGTACTGGAATCGCAAGTATTAATAAGCTCAAGATGTCTCGTCCTTCCGATAAGTTCACTTTCAATGGATACCATCACATACAGATATCCATGGCAATGAAACAACAGACCTTTTGGCTAAAGGAGGTTCATGGGAGCATTTAAATGCCTCTGATTCTGTAACCTACTCTGAATTTTCTTCGAGGGTTACAAGATCTGACACTGTCTCCTGGAACATCCCCTCAGTGCACTACTAGTATCAGGGAAGGAAATCTGGAGGGGTTTTCTCCTTCCACAGTTGCTGAAGAGATCAGGTAGTCATTATAAAATTTAAAAGTAGACATTTAAGACAGGTTTTTTGAGATGGCATATATTTGATTGTTCTGTTAAATATAGTAAATAATATACAAAATCTCATGATCATACTTTTTACAATGCTGTCGTATTTCTTAAAAACGATAACCGCTATGTATTACGTAAAAATTGAAAACAGTATATATCATCAACAGAAATGTTTCCATGCAGTTTCTGGTAATTTATGAATGTAGTATTTTCTTATGAGCCAGTTATTAATCAACGTAAATGAGCAAGAAATTCACTTTTGCCTGCATTTAATGTCCCAAAGTATAAAATACGAGATTGACCTTTTTCCAAAGAGATTTGTAACATGACAGTGTAAGGTAAATATGTGTATAAATTTTTGATAATCCAAACAATTCCAGTAATCAACAGTTACCAAGATCATTGATTTAAAAGATATTGGAAAACAAAACGTTGTTAAATTTTCTCAGTGAGATCATCATTATAAAATATCAATGAGATATTTTATAACTCTTCCATTAGATTTTTTTCTTAAATATTTTATAACTGAATGTTATATAAATACATATTCCTAAGATAAATCATTCTCTAGTATATTACGAATTAAATTTTCTTTATTACATTCTGTTCTAGAACTACATAAAGCAATATTACAATCCAAATTTAAAATATGTTTTAAGCTGAATTAAATTGGAAAATAAAACTATATTAAATTAGATTTCGTTCAAAGTAGAAAATATTGTAAAAACAAAAGTTAATGTTTTTAAATTTAAACTGTATTGTGTTCGAATGTAGAAATTCATGTATAGACATGTTTATCAAGAACTAAACACACTAATAATTTTTTGATTATACTCTCTATTATCATCTAGAATTAGAAAATAAACTCACATTTCTCCAATTCTGGAAGATACTCTTTTCACAGGCCGCTTGAAAATTTTGTTTGCAAAAAAGAAAAAAGTTTGATTAAGCAAAATATGATTCTCTGAATAATAGGTGATGAAAAAAATGTGTACCAAATTTTAAATATTTCAATATTTTCTTGAGTCGCAAGTAATAAGAATCAAATAAATTCTCCTTTTCGCTGTATCAGGAATAATCAATATTTTCACATATGAAAAAGATTTGAATACTATCAATAATTTATAAAAAACATATATTTGTCTGGTTAAAGCATTAAAATAGTATTATAAAGTATACTAACATTTTGAGACATTTAAAACCGTTTTAATGGAATGTTAACAAATGAAATTGAAACACGAAGAAGAAATAATCTTATGAAGCGGCAAAATTATATGAGAGGAAAAAATTATAGAATATGCAAGTGATTAGCATTTCAGGATATTTGAAAAGAAGCACACAAGAGGGCAAATGAAATATTCAGAACGGGACAAAATAAAAGTTGTCCAATGTGTTTCTATTTTGTAAATGTCTTTTGATTGTCAGATTTTTATCAGTATACCATCTCATGTCTATTTAAAAGAAGAAAAACTTTCCAACAAGTGTCAGAATTCGGCAGATGCAAGATCGCTGCATATCAAGTGTGGGAATTACCATTTTTCGACATTTTCACTCTTGCACTGTGTCACACATATAAGAAATTAATAAGCGGTTGAGAAACATACTGAATGGTGATCAGAATTTTAACTTCCTTCCAAGACAATGGCCTGAATGGATAGATGTAAGAGGCACATTGTAAACATGTATAACTATATCACGGAAAATTTGTCAGAGAATGGATTTGTTGAGATCATCAATATTCTTTTCGTACAGTACGATAATATCTAGAACAGCATGGATTGTCTGAGGGTGACCCTTACTTCTGCTTTGATAATCCAGCAAAGAAACAGGCAGTGATTATTGTGCTCCCAACGACAATGCTGGATACAGTAGTAATATTATATTGTCTTTTCAAACAAATTCCAGTTTAATATGAAGTATTCTGATGGTCATATACATGTTTGAAGGTCCCATGTGGTACATGCATGTCACCTGGTTTCTTTCAATAACGTCATAGGGCCCAGTGCCTGTTATGATGGTGTAAGCAGCCCTTAGATACACAACACACGCATCTCTTGATCAAATAGACGGTCGTTAGAACCTATATCGATTCATTTATGAAATTCAAAGACTAATAGTTGTATTCTATCTTCGAGGACTTTAAAACATCATCTTTCATCAAGACAATTCAAGAGCACATGCTGCACGGGGTGCCTAGTTTTTCTTATAAATGATATTTGATTGCTGTTTTGGCCTACAGTATCCAAACCTCATCACTTAAAAGCATTTGATCATGAGATGCAGACAGATTGACTGACCCCCTTCCGAAGAATACTTCCCCGTTTGGCAAAGTATTCTATAGACTAGAAGCAGCAGGAAGAAGCTCGTTTCTGTCATCCTAGATAAATTCGACGTGCTGGTTAACCAGGTATGATCCATCGAAGCTGTTATGGACGTCAAATATTTCTACTAATTTAGCACCAGTATAAGCTCCCGAATTACTTGCAAAAGGATTTTTTCGTTATGTTATTATTTCAAAACTATGTTTCATTTAAGTTTCATCTATTTCTATTTAATTTTATGAACGAATTTAATCACGCAATTATTTTATTAATACATTGATGTGATATTTAATTTTATTTTTTCATTATATTTCTATTTTTTAAATTAATTTAATTTAATAGTAACCCGTTATTAATACATTTCTAATTATGAATATAATGAATACAATAATATACTTGCAAAAAATATTCCCTTTTTTATTTCATATACAGATAGCAGCTCTATTTCTGAATTTAGTCATTATAATATTTTTTCATTTCTATAAGTGATGTTATAAAAATCTGTATCAACGTGTTCTTTTTTAAAATAAAGTTTTAAAAATAAAATTAATTAAAATTAGTTTTGCATTTAAAGATAAGAGATGCTATTTTACTGTACTATATTCATATGAAAGTAATAATCATAAATCTAGCAAACTTTTCCTAATACTTCCAAATATTCTGCCCAAAAAGAGAAGAAATCGATAAATAGAATTCTAGTGCCTAAACTTAAAAAAGTAAGCAAATTAATATTTTTATGAAAGAAAAATAAAATTTGTGATATATTGAAACAAAAAGAAACTGAGCCTGAAATAAAATATTAAAAGAGCATATATAAAATATATAAATATAAGAATTTAGTTAAAAGGGATTAATAAAGAATAATATTACTAAAAGATTAACGGATAGCACAAGAATTAAAAACTCAATACACTAAATAAAAATTATGGTTAAAGCAATGAAATGCAAACTATTTATATACTTATTTATATCACCAAGGAGGGAAAAAGCATAAGAATTCAGATCACTATCTAAGCCTAAGCAAGGAAATTCAAATTGATTAAGAAAATGAACCTAACAAATAAAATGTTCCTGACGTAAATTCGGAAAATATTTAAGAAAATCAAGAGACATTCCAGTTATCCACTTTCTAGGAGCTCTAAAGTAAGCAAACAGAGAAAAGCTATTTTTAATGAAATTACACCAATTCCGGCAAACCAAGCTCTTAAATACAGACAACAATTACATAATCTCGCACCGCGATTGAATGATGAGGTCAACACCGAAAACAGTGTTCTTTTCTTTATTTTCCTACTAGGGAATTGACTTGTCATCCAAAGAAAGTTTTAAGGCATATATGCTCTTTCTTCACATTTGTTTTTCCACTTTGTCAAGTACAGGTCTCACTACTTAACAAATACAAAAATGACCGTTTTTTTCATTTAGCAAATAAAATGGCCAAAGAAAACCCTCCTAAAAAAGTGATGCATTTTGAGAAAAAAACTTTTTGTATAAATCGAAGTATCCCATTTACAACATCGATAATAATTAACAGAACTATTGCTTAAAAAAAAGTTTACTAACATTATTTAGAATTATATGTATTAAATTAGTTATATTTCTCCATTATTTTTCAGAAAAATATCGTTAAAAGTGACTTTAAGAGTGGGGTAACAACTTATTTGTAAGAACAAAATCTGCTGAAGTTGGAATTATTTGTTTTACGGTATTTATTTAGTATTAAGTGAAATTCATTAAACTAAATATTTTCATTTCTTTTAAAAAATCATCTTTCCTGCATTCTTGGAATAATATGCATACTTTAAATTATGCATTAAATGCTTCTACAGCTACTGGGATTGTTATTTTGTAAGATACTAAGCAACTGATTTTATAAAGAAAGAAGAAGCTATAAATAAAGACGAGATAAAATTACTCAAAACTTTTGTATCTGGAAATAAGTCATGTACGTGATTCGATATGTTTCATGTGCAGATACTCTATTTGCATACCTTTTAAGCGAAATCTGAGCTTCATATACCTCAGAATTAGAGAAATATCATCAAGTTCTTCACAGTATATTTTTCACAAGAACACACTGGAGTTCCATTTTGTAATGGAGTTCGCATAAGTGAATAAGAGACCTGTGAAAAATATCTAGCTTTCATACACCTGAGATTCCTAAATATGTTGCAGCTTTTAAAAATATTAACTTTGAGCGAGGTGTTGCTTTATTTTTCATGAGGCCCCATGAACAGATTTGAATTGTTGCAATGTTGAATGCTGGTAGTTAT